>JAVIAB010000073.1:11214218-11814218 GCA_032433765.1 Megaustenia siamemsis
ACAAGTTCATGTTCTCTCGATCGCTGCAGAAATTGCATGTGGGGACTGATAAATTTCGGCTCTCCAATGCAATTTTCTGCGTTAATGTCAAAATAATGTTCTACTTAACAGACCTAAGCCGATGAAGCAAAATCGTACACACGGCAATATCCCTTTTTGACAAGTCAAGAGTTGATCTGCGGTTTACTTCGACACATTGAGTGCTGTTCAATGACCGTCGTTGGAATTGTTTGTATCATGTTGTGGGTGTGGACTAAAGAACGTTAGATTTGGGGCCAACATCCTCGTCTTGTCCAAAAATAATTCTTGTCGAAACCAACTCTATCGGATCTATAGATGAGCAGATGTAAGGAGAAATGAAACAAATACATAGAAGAAAAAAATAGAAAAAAAAATAGAAAAAAACGGGATGGTTAAAACTTTACGTAATAAGTGGAGAACACAAATTAGAACAACGTTTCGGCGCAAAAGGCTTTCACCAGGAACAAACATACAACACACACACAGATATGTATTTACAATTTTTTTAAAATAAATAATAAAATAATAATTTCGTACAAACATATGTAATCCTTGCTGTGAACATCGCACGACCTACTGTCTGTTCTTTCACCAGAACAGTATCACGACAACGTTCGTCTTGGTGAGGTGATAACGTGTACCAGTCAAGAAAATAGATGAAATAAATAGTCTGTACAGGAGGTAGTGCCACACGATGGCAATGTTACTCTTTACTTCTCTACATACACGTAAAGAGATTCGCCATTTACTCTCACCCACAGCTACGTATCAGCAGGGATATTTTTTTTTTTAATTCGGAATGTGAACAAAACATTATCATCTTGCGTCGTCTCCGCGTCGATGTTTGGTTTTTCATCATCATGTGCCATACCGGTTGGCGCAGGCGATCATGTAATTCCACAATCTTCTATCAACAGTGCGTCATATCAATTCTGTTTATTGATTGTTTTCCATGCTGTGATACGAAGCTATTTATTTTTTTTAATAAAGTATCCTCTCTCTTTGTCGTCCGCGATCTCTCTTTCCCTGTATTTTGCCAGTTTTATCCAAGTATTCCAACTTCCCTCTTCTCATGATGGGCCAAAAAAATATTGATTTTTCTTTCTGATGTTTTTTAGCAGCTCCCTTTTTATATTGGCCCCTTTGAGAATGTCCACATTGAACATTTTAGCTGTCCAGGGAACTTTCAACAATCTTCTGAGAAACCCCATCTCTGTGGGCTCTATTCGTCTATTCATTTGTTTGTCTACTGTCTATAAATTCGCTTTCATAATTCAGACTTGGCTCTATATACCACCGATGAACTCTCTTTCTCACTTCTAATGACATGTTGTATAAGATGTTTATCATTTTCCAAAATTATATTTTGGCCTGAGCTATTCTGCTTTTTAAAAATTACCAACAAACTGATAGATTTTTTTTCATGTCCATGGACTGCAAATGTCCTTTCATTATTTACTAATGTGTAAATTTGTCAGTTATTACACAGTCTGACTCTCTATCTTTAGTTTAGAAAAACCACAAAATATCTCAGTAAAAGTGACCTTGAACTTAGAACTCATAGTAAAATACACAAAAATATTCACACTGGAGTTGACAGATTCCAGGAAAAAACCGACAGACCAGGCCATGAAGAAAACGTAGTTTAACTTGCCAGTGATGCTGACGTCTGGGTTGATGGCCATTAACAGGAAAATGAGTGTAGGCGGAACATAGCAGACGATGTAGATAATAGATATCAGGGTGATCATCTTGACAACTTTCTTGTCTTTGATTGAGGCCGTTACTTGTTTAGAGTCTGTCTGAGCCACTGTCTCATTCCTCCATTTGGTTTTCTTGTTTAGTTTCATGATAAGAATGAACGTACATATAACTACAGAAATAAGAAAAACTACCGTTAATGTTACACTGTGAATGAAAAACGTCACGGAATCAACGACTTCCCTGTTGTCAGTAAAAGTTAAACCAAATACAGACTTGTTTCTGGAAACGTCGAACACCCACTCCAGTTTGTTGACAACGAAAGACGGTGAAAACAGTACAAACATGGACATAAATATCAAACTAATGATGACCTTTGTCCTGAATGGAGTAATGATGTTCTTGACCTTGAGAGGCATGGCGATACAGAGACATCTCTCTACGGTGATAAAAACAGTAATGAAGCTGGTGATTCTGAAAGAACAGACGATTACGTGAAAGAGATTGTGTTAAGCTCTTGGCATAAACTAAATAAATGCATTATATCATAGCTCACTAATATCTCTTTTTTTTTGCAAAATATATGTGTATATTTGTATACATTTAAAAACCATATTTCGAGTATAATACTCTTATTATTAGCCCTTATTATTTAAATCCTTCTTTATATAAATGTCAGCTACGTATGTCAATTATGAAAGCAGAAGATATATATAGCAGGTAGATGAAGGGAGAACACACTGGAAGATGATCAGTGATGGGACTCTAAGATACGATAAGCTTTGTAAGTACAAGTTGAATGGTGCAGATTAACTCTTTTGTTACGGAAGGTTAATACCAATTTGGCGGTAGATATTTTAGAGATCAAAATTGTTGATGTTTTTAAATATCAATCTGCATGTTTTTATTTATCTAACACTTAACATACAAAAAAGTAAAGTACCCCCGTCACGCCAAGTGGCGTATTGGGAATATGGTGTTAATGACCATACATTTTACAGACCTTCAGCACATGATTTTTGGGATAATGTGGTCGGTATTACGCCCGTGCCGCTTTACTTTCCCAGAAAAACTCCGGTACCCATTTAAGGCTGGGTGAACCAGTAAACCGTCGGTTGGGATCGAACCCTACCTCTTGTCCATTGTAGTCCAGTTCATTAACCACTGAGCTATCGCGGCTCCCAAACACTTAACATATTGCATACGAATTTTTAGATTATTAAACAAGGAATTAGATTTCACTAATACCAAGATGATACAAGATGGATAAAACTAATATGTTTTAATGACAGTTTACACTGATCAAAATGAGAGTGACGAAACTGTGCGGCTAAACGTATATGACCGAAATCGGTATGATGTATGGTGCGTCGAAACGTACCAAAAGAGTTAAAGGATGATCAGGAATGAATATATGATAAGAGGGAATGCATATTTTCGTCATTTGTAGATAATGATTAAGAACATGTGAATCTACCCAGAGTGCGGACAATTATTTTCATTATTTAATCCAGATTTCCAATATTCAAACTTGCTCATATTATTTCAACATTTTCCGATCATAGGACGTGATTCATTTTCTGTCAGTATTAATGTTGTCTCTCTTCACAAGTATCTTTGCTAATATTATTTTTTTTCGGTTATGAATTGCAGAATCGAGTGCTACATCGCCACTTTTTATTTCACTGAGTGTGATCTCTTTTACGTTCTGCTCTCATGAATATCTTTGCACCTTCTGTTTTTGGCGTTTACACCACCATGATTATGGTATAGAGTTGTTGCATGCCATTAACATTGCATTGTAGATGTAAGATAACTAGTGGCAGCGTAGACGTTTGAAAAATATCTTTCTATCACTACTGGTTTTAAAAAAATCAAAATGTGCAGTAAGTATATTAAATGCATCTCTAGTGCTAATAATTAATTGAACAACATAAATATTGTAAATATTAATTTTGTTTCAATAAATGTTGGTCCAACATCAACTTTTAAAATCATTTCTAATGTATCTCAAATGCTGTTAAAATAAAGAAGAACGGTATGACAAATGTAAATGTAATTCTAGTGCTTGTGATGTATAGTACAGTCTAAACGTATCTATTTCTAGCTCTAATAATTTGTGAACAACGTAACACAATTTGTAATGTATTTCAAGTTCTAGTAATAGATTGTTAAAGCTTAGGTATTTCTACGTACCTTAGTAAAGTAAATCATACTTTAACAAAAATAGTCGGTTCGTAATGCTACTAGCTTTTAGAAAACGGTCAATATTTTCGATGCTTTTCTTTCTTTCTTTCTTTCTTTCTTTCTTTCTTTCTTTCTTTCTTTCTTTCTTTCTTTCTTTCTTTCTTTATTCTTCCTCGTCTTCTTCTTCTTCTGTGTTCTCTATCTGTCCTAAATTGCCTCTCGGCGTTGTGGGGGGAGATTTAATGTGCGGTCTTTTGCTAATCTGCTGGCCTCTCTGATTTAGAAAAAATAATTGGACAAAAGAAGCCATATTCTGCTTGAGAACATTAATCGAAAAGTACAAAGAAGTAAACAAACCAACATATGCCTGCTTCATAGGCTGCACCAAAAGGTATTGATAGAATATACCACAAACAATTTATAGAATGCCTAAAAGAGATACATCTAGATAACATGGACATACGACTAATATGTAATCTATACTGGGAGCAAACAGCAAAAATAAAATATAACAAAGAGAACTCTACACCCATTACTATAAAAAGAGAAATAAGTCAAGGATGCATCATATCACCAAGCTTGTTCAATATATACACTGAGCAAATCTTTAAAAACATCACAGAAATGCCAGGCCTAAACATTAATGGAAAGATAATCAATAAACTAAGATATACTGATGATACTGTACTACTAGCAGAAAAACCTAAAGACCTACAAC
This sequence comes from Megaustenia siamemsis, assembly GCA_032433765.1. NCBI lineage: Eukaryota > Metazoa > Mollusca > Gastropoda > Stylommatophora > Ariophantidae > Megaustenia > Megaustenia siamemsis. The sequence continues at coordinate 11,218,846 of JAVIAB010000073.1, forward strand.
AATTACTTAATGAGATAAACATGACAAGCCAAAAATATGGACTAGATATGAATATCAAAACGACTGAAACTATCATCATAAACATAGAAAATACTCAAAACCCACAAGTGGATATCAAAATTGAAGGAATGGACCTGGAGACAGATCGGAACTACAACTACCTTGGACATATTATAACCAATGATGGAAAATGTACAACAGAAATAAACAAAAGAATAGGGATGGCAAAAAGTAATTTTAATGTAATGAAAAATATACTAACATAAAAAAACACAAGGGCAAGAACTAAGAATGGGAGCCGCGATAGCTCAGTGCTTAGTGAACTGAACTACAAAGGACAAGGGGTAGGGTTCGATCCCAACTGACGGCTTCCGGGTTCACCCAGCCTTAAATGGGTACTGGAGTTTTTCTGGGAAAGTAAAGCGGCACGTGCGTAATACCGACCACATTACCCCAAAAATCATGTGCTGAAGGTTTGTAAAATTAATGGTCACTAATACCGTATTCCCTATACGCCACTTGGCGTGACGGGGTCACTAATACCGTATTCCCTATACGCCACTTGGCGTGACGGGGTCACTAATACCGTATTCCCTATACGCCACTTGGCGTGACGGGGTCACTAATACCGTATTCCCTATACGCCACTTGGCGTGACGGGGTCACTAATACCGTATTGCCTAGACGCCACTTGGCGTGACGGGGTCACTAATACCGTATTCCCTAGACGCCACTTGGCGTGACGGGGTCACTAATACCGTATTCCCTATACGCCACTTGGCGTGACGGGGTCACTAATACCGTATTCCCTAGACGCCACTTGGCGTGACGGGGCCTCTTTACTTTTTACTAAAACTAAGAATAGCAAAATGTTGCATTACAAAAGAAACATGGACATTAGACAAGAAAACAGAACAGATAACTGAAGTCTTTGAAATGTGGATATATATAGAAGAATAGGTAGAATTTGATGGAAACCAAAGAAAACAAACGGTGAAGTCTTTATACAACTAAAAATGACAAGAGAACTACTAAGCACAATTCAAACAAGACAAATGCGATTTTTGGACCATGTTACAAGACACAACAGCCTACTAAAAGTAATCTTGGAGGAGGAAAATACAAGGTAAAAGACCAAGACTAACAGTTCTTCACTTCAAATCCTCTGATTTTTGAGTAATTGATCTAATAGATAAAAGAAAATTATAAAAATATCGAATTAATTTCCTGTATAATGTGGTGACTGACGACTCCAGTTCATAATCTTAATCTGGAGTCACTTAATTACAGAATAACATAAACGTTTAGATACAATTTAGTGCTATTAATTTTAGAAGAACTTCAATATTTCAGAAACACCTCTAGTCGTGCTACGCTGTGGTTAATTAGCACTGTTGGATATGGTGGACAGGAGACAGGAACTATTGAAGGCTATGTCTGAACTTTGCTCCTTGTTGTAGTTTCCTCATATTCCAAGTAAGGCATGTTGCAGGAGCTAATGAGTTAAGTGCTCTGTGCAAACCATGAGCTGTGCGTTTCATCCGTTTTGATCGTGTTTCGATATTCCGATTGTCTACGATGAATGATGATATCGTATGACGGAACAGATGACTGTGTTAACTTTATGTGCGGATTCGCCTTTTGGCGTGTGCTGAAACTGCTATGATGAGGAATACAGCTACTTTGTATGTTTTGGAGATGAGATAATCATTCAGATGATTTCACTGGCACGGGCGGTTGAGCGATTATGAATTTTAATTCATTTGCAGTGATACCGGGGCCTTACATAACCATAACCGTATCACTGTTGTGTCTCCAATAGGCCCGTATTTCGTCAAATCTTACCTGTTAAAGAGAACGTGAGGCCAGCCTCCAGTGACATACTGGACGTCCAGGACGTTGAAGTTCAAGTCCGACTTGAGAAGTAGAGGGTTGAATGATACACTAATCCACATCATGGCAAGAGATGACGCCAGATCTGATATTGCCAGACCTGGAGCATATAACAATATTAACAAAATGCATTTTTTTTCGCTACACACTATATAACGTATATTTAAATTCTCTTCCTGAATCTTCTCATTTTTGCATATATATATATATATATATATAAAAGTAAAAGTAAAGTACCCCCCGTCACGCCGAGTGGCGTATAGGGAAATATGGTGTTAGTGACCCTATATTTTACAGACCTTCAGCACATGATTTTTTGGGGTAATGTGGTCGGTATTACGCCCGTGCTGCTTTTACTTTCCCAGAAAAAATCCGGTACCCATTTAAGGCTGGGTGAACCCGGAGCCGTCGGTTGGGATCGAACCCTACCCCTTGTCCGTAGTAGTCCAGTTCACTAATCACTGAGCTATCGCGGCTCCTACTAATTTTTAGGGAATTAGTAAAACCCAGGTGTCCTCGCCAGGGAATGAACCCCGGCTGTTGCCGTGGTAAGCCAACCGCATATATATATATATATATATATATATATATATATATATATATATATATATACATATATATATATATATATATATATATACTTTTTTTCTTCTTTTCTCTTTTTACTGATACCTAAAACGTGTCGTGGTTTATATCATTTGTCATTTTTGAGCTGCTCGAATTGTCTGAATTAGTGATTTTCCTTTGTTGTTACATATATATACACATACTTAATATGTTGCTTTATATAAATAGCGGCATACAATAGAAAATGTATCAAATATTCAGTTAACTTCGTATTATCTTTTAAGTGTTAAGTGTCTGTTTGTGAAGTTTTTTCGGCTTATATTTTTTACAGTATGGGATAGCCAGTCCCATGCCTAACCCTCCGTTCTTGCCTCTTACGAACATGCCTGGTAGGGTACAGCGCCGCTATTCTTTACTCCCCTTTCGGGCCCCGGTAGCGCACGGAAAGGAAGTTTACAGGAGTGCACAAATTATAGGGGAATTATGCTACTATCAGTGCCAGGAAAAATATTAGGCATAATCATTCTGGAGAGACTAAAAGAGGCTATAGAGAAACACTTGAGAGATGAACAAGAAGGTTTTCGGAAGAACAGATCATGTGCTGATCAAATAACTACTCTACGTATAATAGTTGAACAAAGTTTAGAACTAAAATCCCCACTTTATATTGGATTCATAGATTACGAAAAGGCATTTGATAGTTTAGACAGAAGAATGCTTTGGAAGTTGCTGAGTCATTACGGAATCCCCATAAAGTTTATTAACCTGATAAAAACAATGTATGAAGGAACCAAATGTAGTGTGGTGCATGAAGGATAGCTTACAGAAGCATTTGAAATAATAACAGGAGTAAGGCAAGGATGCCTTCTGTCTCCATTTCTCTTTCTACTGGCCATAGATTGGATTATGAAAATAAATCAAAACAACATAAATGGGATCCAGTGGTCACTGACCAAACAACTTGATGATTTAGACTTTGCTGATGACATAGCTCTCCTATCACACAGCCATCAACAGATGCAGGATAAAATGAGTATATTAGATGAGAGATCACAACAGCTAGGACTAAAGATTAATAGAGATAAGACCAACATTATGAGAATTAATGCAGTTTGCAATAACCAAAAAAAACTAGGAGAAATACCTCTACTAGACGTACAATCTTACATATATCTGGGCAGTAATATAGATAAAGAGGGAGGAACAGAAAATGATACCAAAATAAGGATCTCAAAAGCAAGAGGAGCTTTCATTTCACTGGGAAACATATGGAAATCCAAAGAAATTAGACTAAATACAAAAATTAAAATTTTCAACTCAAATGTTAAGTCGGTCCTATTATATGTCTGTGAAACATGGAGAATAACAAAATTGACAATCATGAAGGTACAGACTTTCATTAATGGATGCTTGCGCAGAATAAAGGGATGGAAATGGCAGGACAAAGTCACTAACGTGGAATTATGGAAATGTACCGGTCAAATACCAGTGGATAAAGAGATACAGCGAAGACGATGGCGATGGATAGAACACACACTACGGAAGCCAACTGAGAGTATTACACAACAGGCCCTTTTTTGGAATCCCCAGGGGAAAAGACAAAGAGGAAGACCAAGGAATTCTTGGAGAAGACAGATCGAAGCAGAGATGAAGATGATGGGGAAGACATGGAATGATCTTAAAAGAATTGCAAAAAAACAGAACGACTTGGAAAGTGTTTGTTGAAGACCTATGCTCCACTGGGAGCTAAAAGGTAGAAGTTAAGTGTTTAGCAAGTAGTAATATATATATATATATGTATATATATATATATATATATATATATATATATAGAGAGAGAGAGAGAGAGGGGCCGGTTTATCCTTCGTGTATAGAACGTGGACCCTATTTTGCATTTAGAGTCTTTCAAGCGGTGTCTATAGCTGATTTCATTCTAACCAGGAGTTTATATATATATATATATATATATATATATATATATATATATATATTCCTATTATTTAATTATAACAAAAAAAAGCATAGCAAACACTACATAAACACATAGACATATTATTATAATCCATTATTTTCACTTATCATAAAGTGCTGTTTAAAGAAGAATAAAAACATTTTGTCTTTTCAAGTTACAAGTATTGTAAGCCTTCATGCTTATCACGTTTATAACTTTTGTCTCATCATTAAAAGTAGCAAGTAGCTTCTTTTTTATTATTAGCTACTCACTTATTTGTTACTTGAGATAACCAAACAGTATTCTCCATAAGTTTGCAAAGTATAGGGTCAAGGCAAAGAAATACTCATAAATGAATACAAGTGCAAAGCTGCAGTAAAGCTAATACTTCCTTCTTGCCACATCAGAGTATACAGGAAAGACTTATATTTGTATGTTCCTTTTATTTCTTCTTCTAGTTCCAAATTATTATATGTATTGCTATTTTTTATTTTAAATAAATATTTGTGAGTGTGTTGTATGTTTTGATTCTGCTGAAGACATATTGAGCCGAAACGTCGTTCTGGTTTATATTGTCCACTTGTCACGTGACACTTTAACGATACCGTTTTCTTTTTTCTGTTTTTCCTCTACACCTATTTGTTCCTCTACACCTATTTGTTCCTCTATACCTATTTGTTCCTCTACACCTATTTGTTCCTCTACACCTATTTGTTCCTCTACACCTATTTGTTCCTCTATACCTATTTGTTCCTCTACACCTATTTGTTCCTCTATACCTATTTGTTCCTCTACACCTATTTGTTCCTCTATACCTATTTGTTCCTCTACACCTATTTGTTCCTCTACACCTATTTGTTCCTCTATACCTATTTGTTCCTCTACACCTATTTGTTCCTCTATACCTATTTGTTCATTTCTCCTCTTGGCGAAGTATATACTGTCATCTAACCATTATATGGTTCCTTTTGGGTAAACATATTAACAAACAACATGGCAGAAATGGAAAATAATAGATATAGGGATATTTAGGAAACACAATTGTTTTTTTGTAATCCAATATTTGTAACCAAATAATTTTGAAAGATATTGGACATACCCATCAAGCTGATATTAATGCTGTCCTTGAAACCTTGCTTGACAAACACGCATATGTTTGCGATATTTGACACAACGCCGAACAAGCTGACAATGCCACAGAGGACAACATAACTAACTAGTTGCATCAGTTGCGTAATCTCGTCAATTAATGATATGCTGCTAGAAGAGTCTTTAGAGTTAACATAGTCAGTGTTAGTGAAGTTATCCATTATAGAGTGACAAAGTTTGTAACATCAGCTGCTGTTAATGTTATCAGCTTCTTTTACTGGACTTTGGAATCACAAATCATGTGATCACTGGTATTGAGTTCAATGAATGCCACGAAACCCGACGTGTTAAATGAGGCCCATTTATTTCAATTTTTTTTACTTTGTTTTTTTTTTTTGTTTGTTTCAGCGCTATGATCAATTATATGACCGTTTAAAATCACCATGTACCTCACCGCATATTTTCGCTAATTTTAATTTCTTGACAAGGTCTGTGACTAAATAACAAGCGGCATGACTATTATAATATATTTTAATTTAGGTTTATAATGACAAAACGGTATTATTGTGCAACAAATGTGACACATCCTATAAGGTCCTATAAGACCCGCCCCTACCCCACCTACTCCCTCCCCGGCAGACCACAGCAATGGGAAAAATCCATAACTATATTTTTTCTTTTTTTATGTGACATAAACTAGACTTATGCCTACGGCATCTGGTGATGATACTAGATGTTACAGAAATGCCTCAAAACTATTGAGAGTAGTAATTGATATATCTTATGTGTGAGAAATGACATACAGCATTATAAATTGTGTGGAATAAGCCAGACATTATCAGTAATTACGGGGAACATGTTCTCATTATAACGGCGAAAAATTACTAGGCAAACTAGAAAATAATTGCTGGTTAAATCAATGTACTTTCTATCATACAATTTCGGCACGGTGATGTTATAAAATAATTCCATTTTTGACACCACAGTTACGACCCCTGCAACACTTCGACTAATTGATTGTAAATATAATTTATTTATAGCCTGTATTCAGAAATGATATCCAGTCTGACGGTGCTGTAGAGTGTGACGTGTGTGCCATGCAGCAGACACAATTATTACCGCTTTATGATTTCATGAAAATAGTTCAAATCAAGGTTAAGGTATTACATTTTACATTTGAGTAGTTGTGAAGTGAAGTTTATATTCTTCATTGAGCTCGACTCATTTTTGTCGGGTATCAGCATACAGTGCGCTAACTCCTCGAATGTCTTTACTTTCATAAATAAAGGTCGGGTACAAATTTATCCTAGTCATGTACACTGCTGAGCGTGTTTCAGAACACTGAAAACCGAGCAACCAACAACTTTGTTAGTTAGCCCTCGGAACGTGAATCTCTTATACTTTCATCATTTGTTTATTATTTATAAATGAAATTCTCTTTTGCTTTCATGATAATTTATTTATTCTTAACTTCAGTTATTTTTGTATAGAAAATACGGTATTTTATTCTAAATGTTTTCTCGAATTAAACAAAACTTGTGTGCAGCAAAAAAACATTGTGGAAGAAAGTTTCAGCTTCTGTTGTAAAGACCTGTGTTTTTCTCAAAGTGATAAACACTAGGAATTTAAGTATTTAAGTTTTTATTTGTGGAGAACATTTGCCGTTCTTGATGTACATATTTTAGTATTATTTTAACAACATTGAAATTCGCTTATAATGATATCGACTGTTAGAGTGTTGATATTTATGTTAGCGCAGTGTTTAGAGAAAGTACAAAGTAATGCATGTTCAAACTTACTGACCAATAACAAAATGATGGAATCCGCGATAGCTCAGTGGTTAGTGAACTTGAACACTAAGGACAAGAGGTCGGGTTCGATTTTGATCGACGGCTTCCGGGTCCACCCAGCCTTAAATGGATACCAGATTTTTTCTGGGAAAGTAAAGCGGAACTGGCGAAATAACGACCACATTACATCAAAAATAACGTGCCGAATGTCTATAAAAATTATGGTCACTAACACCATATTGCCTATGCGCCACTTGGGGTGGCGGGGCTCTATACTTTTTTTTTTTTAAAATAGCAAATACACAAAACAAATACAGGTGCCGACATGGATTTGGGTCCTCTAAAATATTGTGATGCTGTCACACAATGGATGATACTAGACTAGATTCTAACCGTGTTACAACTAGGCTATACATCATCATCATCGAGTGCTGTCTCTGCAACGAAGATTGGCTACCATGGAGCGCCATTCTGCTCTGTCTCTTGCTTTGATGGTGCAGATTGTCATAGGCTGATTTGTTCATCTTTTGATGTTACTCGTCCATGTTAGTCTGGTCTGCCTCTGCCTCTTTTACCTTGTATATTGTCCTCACCTGTCACCTTGAACAGAAACGTATATTCCCTCCCACACTCTGAGGTTTATAGGTATAACAAAGAGACATGACTCAACGCGGCAGTCTTTGCTTATGACGTCTTTGAAGGCTTCCACGGACGAGAGTAGACATGTGCTGCTGCTATAGATCTGGAGGATGCATACAACAGGGTACCATTTGAATATCTCATGCATATGTTCCTCAAACTGGCGGTGCATCCCTTCCTCATTAGATGGCTCACCGCGGCACTGTTGCAGAGGAAGGTGATACTCAGATGTGGAAGTTGGTCTTCCGAGCCAACATCCATTTGTCCAGGGCTGTCACAAGGCTCACCATTGTCACCAGTTCTATTTAACGTGCACACAATAACAATCACGGAATAACAGCTGAATGGGAGGGGAAGAACTATGACTTTTGCTGATGATATTCTGTTATATCGTCAGGGAAGAGACAGACGGGAATCGCCTCCACAATGCAAGACGAACACGATCGCATTTCTTCCTGGTGTGGGGTTTCAGGCGCCTTGGTTGAACCTAATAAACCATCAGTTTCATGGTTCTCCCTTAACAATCATATCGTTAATACGACCACACCGGTAGTACGAATGGGGGCTGATGAGGTGACCAGGGACAAGTTGATGACATACCTCGGAGTTAAGTTTGATCGCAGCCTGTGTTTTCGGGACCACGTCGACCATGTGATAACAAAACCCCGCAAAGGATTTGCCGACTTGAAGGTCATGGCAGCTGCCAACAACAAACAGAGGCTACTTACTCTTCTGTTTCAGGGATTAGTCCTCGTACCAATCGAGTATGCCCTGGCAATTCTTACTGTCAGTACGACTCAAATTGATAGGCTGGAGAAAATACAAAATGAAGCCATGCACATTATCTTGGGATGTACAAGGGACACTCCCTGTGTAGCAGTGAGATATCTTCTTGACTTTCCAAACTTGGATGACAAAATCAAGATCTGGAGAGCACGAGATTACCTGAAGATTAGTACAGATAAAGATCATCCATTGCACCACGTGCTCAACACAGGGAAAGGTGCCATGCTAAAAAGAGGCAAATCATGGGTGGGCTGAGCAGAAGATGTCAAGGCATTCAAATGGTTCGAGTCACAAGACTACGCCCACGCCCATGTATACTGAGTGATTCGATGAGCATGATAAAAAAAGTGGAGGCGGGCTCAGTACGCATGCAATGGGGAGAGTCGTTGCAGAAATCCAAAATACGTAAGGTCACATTTGTCTTTGTCCCTGGACATGCGGGAGTACGGGGAAATGAAAGAGTGGACAGGTTGGCTAGCTGCGCTGTCGTTGAGGACGGGCAACCGATGGATAGGGCGGACATCATCAATGCCCTCCTAGAAGTGGGAAGAGCACAGGACTTCCACAGACACAGATCCACGTCCCTTCTTCGGATGATGGAAATAGGAGTTAATGTGGGCACAGCCAGAAATGAGAAACTTAGTGACAGTGTAAGAAGACATATCAACCAACATAGAACTGGAGTCGTCAGTCGCTGGACACTGCGGGAATTGCTGAGGAGGGGATCTGAGCACCTATGGACATGTTCGGAGTGCAATGATGATGACCCACAAATAACTCAATAACTCAATAGCCTTGTATTTTCCTCTCCAGGATTACTTTTAGTAGACTATTGTGTCTTCTAACATGGCCCAAAAATCGCATTTGTCTTGTTTGAATTGTGCTTAACAGTTCTCATTTCATTTTTAGTTGTTTTAAGACTTCATCGTTTGTTTTCTTTTCCTTCCATCCAATTCTACCTATTCTTCTATATATCCACATTCCAAAGGCTTCAATTCTCTGTTCTGTTTCCATGTCTAATGTCCTTGTTTCTGCACCACACAGGAATATTGAGAAGATGTAACATTTTGCTATACTTTGTTTTAGCTGTGGTGTTATTTGTTTTGATGTTAGTATGTTCTTCATGACAATAAATTTACTTTTTGCCATTCCTATTCTTTTGTTTATTTCAGTCGTACATTTTCCATCACTGGTTATAGTATGTCCAAAATAGTTGTAGTTCTTAACTGTCTCAAGGTCTATTCCTTCAATTTTGATATCCACTTGTGGGTTTTTAGTACTTTCTTTGTTTATGATCATAGTTTTAATCTTTCTTGATATTCATATCTAGTCTTTATTTTTTGCTTGTCATGTTTATTTCATTAAGCAATTGTTGTAGATCTTTAAGCTATTAAGTATTAAATTTGAATCTCTCTCTCTCTCTCTCTCTCTCTCTCTCTCTCTCTGTGCGTGTGTATATGTGTGTGTGACCCTATTTTATAAATAAAAGGTTACCATCATTCAAGTAATGCTAAATATCAACTCCACTCATAGCTAGGCGTATGAGGAATATGGTTTAAGTGTTATGAAGAGTTAAGAAAACAAAATACAAATGGAACCCGTTTTTTTAATTCATAAAGCAAAAATGTATCAGTTGGTTCGGGCATGTGCTAAGACAAAAAGAATTAAATATAATACCCATAGCAGAAGAGGCCAGTAGAAGAGCAAGACACCGATAACCATATTTCCCCTCGACACCAAAGGGCAAATGAGGAAGGAGAACAAATCTTTCTCATATACCTTTCAGTTCCCAGTGGAGCATATGTCTTCAACAAAAACGTTCCAACCCGTACTGTTTCTCGCCATTCCTTTAAAACTCTTTTGCTACCACAGGTCAGTGTACTGTACGGCTGGTTTTTTGTAAAAAGACCAGCGTACATTGTACTGAACGGCTGACGGTCACCAAGATTTTGTTTTGTTCCTGGCTTAATTAAACACTTTTTAAAGTTGGAACAAGTTAAAATCTTTAGCAAAATGTTTATTTTTACAGAATTTGACATTAGGCAATGGTATTCGATTACTTTGTAAGAAAAAAATATAAGATTTTCATGAGATATAATTTTCCTTTACTTTCGGAGACGATCCCACGAAATCGCTTCATTTCTCAATGAGATTTAAATCAAGCTATTTATTTCAAACAATTTTAGAATCGATTCTAATGTTAGTAACGAATCATAGCACAAAGTTTTTATATTATTCGATTACAGTTTAGTCTTCGAGTAAATAACAACTTGGATTTTCAAGTCTAAATTTTCATGTTTCATCATCATCATTGAGTGCCGTCTCCGCAACGAAGGTTGGCTACCATGGAGCGCCATTTTGCTCTATCTCTTGCTTTGATGGTGCAGGTTGTCATCGGTTGATTTGTCCATCTTTTGATGTTACTCGTCCATGTTAATCTTGGTCTGCCTCTGCCTCTTTTACCTTGTATTTTCCCCTCCAGGATCACTTTCGTTAGGCTGTTGTGTCTTTTAACATGGCCTAAGAATCGCATTTGTCTTGTTCTAATTGTGTTCAGAAGTTCTCTTTTCATTTTTAGTTGTTTTAAGACTTTGTCATTTGTTTTCTTTTCCTTCCATCCAATTCTACCTATTCTTCTATATATCCACATTTCAAAGGCTTCAATTCTCTGTTCTGTTTTCTTGTCTAATGTCCATGTTTCAGCACCATATAGGAATATTGAGAAGATGTAACATTTTGCTATTCTTAGTTTTAGCTCTGGTGTTATTTGTTTTGATGTTAGTATGTCCTTCATGACAATAAATTACTTTTTTGCCATTCCTATTCTTTGGTTTATTTCAGTTGTACATTTTCCATCACTGGTTATAGTATGTCCAAGGTAGTTATAGTTCTGAACTGTCTCAAGGTCTATTCCTTCAATTTTGATATCCACTTGTGGGTTTTGAGTATTTTCTTTGTTTATGATCATAGTTTTAGTCTTTTTGATATTCATATCTAGTCCATATTTTTGCTTGTCGTGTTTATTTCATTAAGTAATTGTTGTAGGTCTTTAGGATTTTCTGCTAGTAGTACAGTATCGTCAGCATATCTTAGGTTATTGATTATCTTTCCATTAATTTGTAGGCCTGGCATCTCTATGATGTTTTTAAAGATTTGCTCAGTGTATAGATTGAACAAGCTTGGTGATAGGATGCATCCTTGTCTTACTCCTCTTTTTATATCAATGGGTGTAGAGAACTCTTTGTTATATTTTATTATTGCTGTTTGCTCCCAGTATTCATGGTATTTCATGTTTATATAAGGAAAATATAGACTCAAGTCATGTCGTATGGCGCAAAATGTTATAAACATAAAAATATTCGTTTTTTTAATAGCTTTTTTGTGCTAATTGTGAAGGAAAATGGTGTATATATATAAAATTATTAATTCTGAAGGGATTTAATTATAAAAACAATGCGAATATGATCGATCACATGGCAAGATCTGTTAAGCGAAATGAGAAAAAAAATTATTTATCACAGATTCTGAGACATTTTTCTATAAATTATTATATTATTTTAGAATTTTTTAAACTACAAATGTACTCCTACTTCAATCTTCTTTTATTTGATTTATAAAACATATAGATTCTTTCAATAATTACGTTTTTAATGCGATTTTCAAGACAGTGGTGTCCTTCAATTATTTTCTCCATAAATTCTGTTCGGTCTGGGCGAATCTCCCCGTGTGTTTTCTTCGGTAGGAAAAGAGATCATTCCATGTCTTCCCTATTATCTTCATTTCTGCTTCCACCTGTCTTCTCCAAGTATATCTTGGTCTTCCACTTTGTCACTTCCCCTGAGGATTTTTAAAAAAAGGCCTGTCATGTGATACTCTGAGTTGGCTTCCGCAGTGTGTGTCATATCCAGCTGTATATAGTATGTAAACTAGGATAGAATAGATCACATAATGCGAGATAGATAAATAGCTTGGGTCGGATAGCTCAGCAGTTTACCCATAGTTAAATGTAAAATAGCAGTAACGTTAGTCTAACTCAGACGAAGAATAACAGCAGCCAGTCTTTGAGGGAAAGGAAAATGTCCATCTGTTATTGGATAGGTGTGGGGAAAGGTGTGGGGAAAGGTGTAGGGAAAGGTGTAGGGAAAGAGGTAACATGGCTTGACACGTCACTTGTACAGAAGTTAGGTAAACAAACTCGGTTGGCAGGTCAACTTTATGATAGGGGATGTCACTCTTAGAGTTCTCGTTATTGTTGAATATCAGAGGTTAACTAATGTCAAGCTGTAGTTTTTTTTTCCCCCTAATATTTGACACAAAAAGTTTTTTAGAGGTGAGGTTCTCAGTCACCCATTGTCTGAGGGAGAACTACACAGTGGCTGAACCTATGGGTTACGCAAATTAGACAAAGGTATTAGCCCCATGCATTAAAAGATTGTAAAAAGTCGAGAAATCAAGAAGTACGAGCAGTAGAGAAGTTCCAGGAATGTAAAATAGACGAGCTTAGTCCGGTTTCGGCTGAACTGCCTGAAGGTAGACATGACTGTGATGACTCCTACAAGTTAGTTTATAGAAGATAAAGATGTAGAAGGAAGATCTCGATATAAGTCAGTAACTAATAACATAGTTTAGTTGACAAGTGCTTCAAGTTGATTCAGAAGTTTTGTGCTCCAGAAAACAATAGTACGTAGATTAAGTATATCATTGAACAAGTTAAGACAACAGAGATAATATAGAAGTGTAACGCAAGACGAGGTGGGAATCAAAGATCATAATCATGTGCCATACCGGTTGGCGTAGGTGATCATGTCCCTCCACGATCGCATCAGTTCTGTTGTTGACTGATTTCCATGCCATGACATCAAGCTATCCAGTATTTTCTCTCTCTGTCGGCCGCGATCTCTCTTTCCTTTTATTTTGCCAGTTGTAACCAAGTATTCCAACTTTCCTCTTCTCATGATGTGCCCGAAAAATGTTGATTGCTTCTTTCTGATGTTTTTTAAGAGCTCCCTTTTTGTGTTGGTCTCTTTGAGAACTTCTTCATTGGGAATGAAAGATAGATGAATAAATAAGTTACAGACAAATGGTACAAAACATGGCTCTATAACTGCCGCTGGTAACCTCTAGAGCTCATATAAACAAGAATATTGTTTTGATAATTGTATGTGCTCCACTGATACGTCATGTGTCCAACTGATGATTAATAAAGTTTAATAAACAATATTCATAGTCTGTGATTGTTGACTACGTCAAGATATTATTAACACGTTCTGATGTGATCTATGTAAACTGTGTCGTATCAAAATAATTAGCATTTTTCAGTTAAGATTTGAATAGGAAGCAAACTAAACCGACACTGCCACTCAGCTCCATCGTATTCACAGTATCTCTTTGTCCACTGGTATTTGATTGATACTTTTCCATAATGCTATGTTAGTGATTTTGTCCTGCAATTTCCATGCTTTTATTCTGCGCAAGCATCCATTAATGGAAGGTCTGCTTCTTCGTGCACCGTACGTCATGGTTTTGACTGCTGTTCTATAATTGCCGTAGAATTTGTTGGGCGGCTAGTTACTTCCAGCCCTTCCATGTCATGCAGAGCGCTATGCTTATTTAATTGAAGATTCTGCTTTAAGGATTATACGTTGGTGGTGCAGCATTCGTGCATCTGACTGCGGTCTTTTCAGTGAATCAAATGGTAGGGTACATCAAATGCTGTCATCTTTGTGCGTACTACATAATGATCTTTTTATTTTATATCGCCATACAATGGCTAGACCTCTCATCCCTGACGCTATAATTAGTAGGGCGAAATGAATATTTAGATGATGTTCGTTAAACTGCAGCCCTGGTGCTATTTCGGGGATCTTTAGTTTTAAAGGGGTGTTGCCTAAGCTCAAGGGAAATACAGGAAAAACGGGGACATTTTTTAACCTGCATATTAGAATTTTCTGTCGTTTTGTGCTGTTTGATTTGTCTAGGAAGAGTTCTGAGCAGAAATACCAGGATTCAAAGCCTATCAGAAGCGGTTTTAAATAGGAAAAATTAATTCGTTGTTTCTGTATGAGGTTACCCTCCCTTGATTACTTGGTAGTGAGATCTGAAGTCTTGCCCTCTTGGATAACAGCAATAAACAAATAGCACACCGTTAGCACTCGCGCACGTTAAAGAACTCTTGGCAGTTGTAATAGAAAAGGTTATGCCATGTAGTTGGCCGCTGCCCGGGCAAAGTTGTCAGCAGGAATCTACCAAACCCCGCGGATCACAGGCAGTGCTACGGAGTTCGTGCACGTGGGTCAGGATTCTTCTCAAATTTTCTCGATAAAATATCGGAAGACATATGGATTCGTCCGGTGCGGATTGATGATGAACCGAACAGCAAACAAAGAAACAATAAAGCAGGATGCCATCTGATTATTTGTATAGAAGATTTAACGACAGTTTAGATCAACAGGCAAGCATCAGTAATTGTACAATATTGTCAATGCTGTACATAGGCACTGAATATAACATGAAAATCAACATCAGGACAGAAGTTATGAATATTGCAGAAGAGAAACAAAACACCAACATAACGATGGACGGCAGACAATTTAAACAATTGGAGTTAAATATCGAGGAAGTCACAAACAACAATTCACAAGCAGCAGAAATAGACTCAAGATGCAACAAAGATTGTCAAATCATCGGTTTAAATATCACCACTATTGTTCAACAAGGAAATAACTCAAGAGGCAAAACGCACCCTTAACAACGTAACCTTCTTACCAACATTGTGCGTCCAATAACACACCAAAACTATAGAGTCAAGAACAACAAGAAAATATAACCAAGATGAAACTTTGTTAGACACATGACAGAAAACAGTATAAGAAATAAGATCTGAAATGAAAAAAAAAATAGAAAAAACATGGAAAACTTCTTACCATAGAATACATAAGGGGAGCCGCGATAGCTCAGTGGTTGGTGAACTGGACTACCACGGACAAGGGGTAGGGTTCGATCCCAATCGACGGCTTCTGGGTTCACCCAGCCTTAAATGGGTACCGGATTTTTTGTCTTGGAAAGTAAACCAGCACGGGCGTAATACTGACCACATTACCCCAAAAATCATGTGCTGAAGGTCTGTAAAATATAGGGTCACTAACACCATATTTCCCTATACGCCACTTGGCGTGACGTGGGTACTTTACTTTTTACTTTTATAGAATACATAAGAAACACAATATATAAATGTTTGGCCACGTGACAAAACAGAGAGACCAAAATACAACAAACGAGATTTAAAAGACTTTGCGAGAACAGCAGACCCTTGGGCCGACCACAAAAAAAGATGGATAGATAGAATATTAGAAACACTAGGAAACATAGTAACAGAGGCTAGTTTAAGAGCAAAACGACGATACATTATATCTCCCCTCGAAAGGTAATTGAGGAAAGAAAGGAGAAGCAGAAGAAGAAGAAGAAAGAAAGAAGAAGAGATGAAGAAGAAGATGAAGAGGAAGAAGAGGCATAAGAAGAAGTAGAAGAAGACGAAGAAAAGAAGAAGAAGACGAAGAGGCATAAGAAGAAGCAGAAGAAGAAAAAGGTGAAGAAGAGGAAGAAGAAGCAGAAGAAGAAGAAGAGTAAAAGAAGAAGAGGACGAAGAAGAAGAAGAGGAAGAAGACGCAGAAGAA
This sequence comes from Megaustenia siamemsis, assembly GCA_032433765.1. NCBI lineage: Eukaryota > Metazoa > Mollusca > Gastropoda > Stylommatophora > Ariophantidae > Megaustenia > Megaustenia siamemsis. The sequence goes on from JAVIAB010000073.1 coordinate 11,235,234, forward strand.
GAGGAAGACGAAGAAGTAGAAGAGGAAGAAGAAAAAAATAAAAAAGAATAATAATAAGAAGAGGAAGAAGAAGAACAAGAAGAAGAAGAAGATGAAGATGAACAAGTACAAGAGGTAGAAGAAGAAAACGAAGAAGAAGAAGAAGAAGCAGAAGAAGAGGAAGAAGAAGAAGAGGAAGAAGAAGATGAAGAAGTAGAAGAAGAAGAAGAAGTAGAAGAAGGAGAAGAAGAAAAAGTAGAAGAAGAAGAAGAAGAAGTAGAAGAAGAAGAAGAAGTAGAAGAAGAAGAAGAAGTAGAAGAAAAAAAGAAGAAGAAAAAGTAGAAGAAGGAAGAAGAAGTAGAAAAAGAATAGTAAGTAGAAGAAGAAGAAGAAGTAGAGGAAGAAGAAGAAAAAGAAGAAGAAGAAGTAGAAGAAGAAGAAAAAAGAAAAAAGAAGAATAAGAAGAGGAAGAAGAAGAACAAGAAGAAGAAGAAGAAGAAGAAGAAGAGGAAGAAGAACAAGAACAAGAGGAAGAAGAAGAAGATGAAGAAGAACAAGAAGGAGAAGAAGAAGTAGAAGAACAAGAACAAGAACAAGAAGAAGAAGAAGAGGAGGATTGCAATTAAAATTTTAGCTCAAAGATTAGAAAATAATTTATCTTTCAGAGAAAAAAAAATGTATTTGCACTGAGACAGAGGCAAAGCCAAGACTAACATGGACAAGTAACATCAAACGACGGACAAGTCAGGCTATGACAACATGCACTATCAAAGCAAGAGACATAGCGGAATCGCGCTCCTTGATAGTCACAGTTCAATGCGGGGATTCAGTGATGATGAAAACACACAACCAAATACACTATCAGAAATAAATGTTAGTACTTCCATTAGAGCGTGCGCCGCACACGTAGATTACAAAGCCAGTACGCCACTGGTACATATCTTTGTATTTGTTTTATTGTCGACAACTTTTAGACCTTTCGTTATTTGTATCAGAATATTGTTAGGACTTTTAGCACAATTCAGTCCCCCTACCCCTTCCCTTTTCTTCTGCTTGTATAGTTTTCTCAGCAACTTTACTTTACTATTCTGTAACCTGTTATTTATTTTATGGTAAACCAAAAAAAAAAATTAATTAAAATAATAAATATTGATTATATTGGGTGAAGGTAACATAATATCAAGAGAGAAATATACCTTTCATGTTTATAATTGCATTTAAGCTTTCAAAATGCATACATTAAGTGGTAGTTGTGTATTAAGAGACTTTAATTTGTTTAGAAAAGCCACAAAAAATTCCAATAAAGGTGGACTTAAATTTGGAACTCATAGTGAGGTAGACAACAATATTGACACTTGAGTTGACAGCTTCCAGGGCGAACGGCACTGACCAAGCAATGAAGAAAACGTAGTTTAACTTGCCAGTGATGCTGATTTCTGGGTAGCACACCATAAATAAGTAAATAAGTGTAGGTGGAGCATAGCAGACAATGTAGATGGCAGATATGAGGGTGATCATCTTGACGACTTTCTTGTCTTTAACTGAGGCCATTACTGGTTTAGAGTTTGCTTGAGCCACTGTTGCGTTTCGCCAGTTTGTTTTTTTTGTTTAGTTTGACGATAAGAATAATTGTAGAACAAGTTACGGAAATAAGAAAAACTAACGACAATGCTACACCATGAATGAAGAATGTGACAGAATCAACAATTTCCCTGTTGTCAGTAAAAGCCAGACCATATATAGACTTGTTCCCGGACACGTTGTACACCCACTTCAATTTGTTGACAGCGAAAGCCGGTGAGAACAGTACGAACATGCTCAGGAATATTAAACTAATGATGACCTTGGTCCTTAATGGAGTAATGATGTTCTTGACCTTGAGAGGCATGGCGATACAGAGACATCTCTCCAGAGTGATAAAGACCGTAATGAAACTGGTGATTCTGAAAAAAAGAAAATAACATGGAATAGAATTTGTAAATGTTATTTGTGTAATTAAATTGAAGACATAATGTATTGCAAGTAACTAATGATTTGTTTTAAAAGATATCTAAATTTGTTCATTTAGTTCATTTGTTGCATAGTTACGTTTACTGATACTCGGATTGCAAATTTACTACTTGTCTTTTTTCTTGTACCTGATTTTATCAAATACTTGATCTTCTGAACACAAATGTAATCAATGTTTGGCAGTGTCGTTTGAGCTGCTCGGAACAAACAAAATATTCAACGTGATCTCGACTATATTGAGCAGCTAAATTAAGTGATATATAAATGTCAGTGACGTATTATGCCAAGTTATCAATGAGAAAATATACGGCAATGAAATAGAAAACAAAAACTGTCGCTAACAAATAGTATATAATAGTTGCTTTGTTATGAGACTGAGAAGTGATTGAACTAGTTAAGTTTAAGATGGATAGAGCAATTTAAATAGGAGATTAGGCAAAAGCATATTACCAGAGAATTCCAATTTGTGGACGACCAATCTGTAATAATGGATTTACATTAAGAGCCACATCAATATATGAACAAACAACATAGACATGCAAGAAACAAATAATGAAGATTAACACGTTAAAGACAGAGATTATGTCCATAAGTAGGAAAGAGAGAAGGGCACGTTTTTTTCATTGAGAACGAGAGCTGAATCAAACGGTTGAATATCTTATTTAAAAAATAGTGTGGCAGCAATTTTGAAACACGTAAGAAAATTCAAAACAAATGCATCAGAGGAAACCAAACAATGAAAGGAAATATATATATATATATATATATTTTTTTTTTTAAATTATGCGACGTTTGATATCACAAGATTGAAAAAAATGAGCTCGGTATGTAAGTCAACGTTGTGCCAGTACCAGACAAAGTTCACTATAGTAATGAAGTAGAGAGCGCAGTTCCCAGCTACTTTAAATGCATCTATATAGTAGACTAGTAGAGCGTTCAGTGCAACAATGTAACATACAATGTAACATACAATGGATAGTAAAAACATTAGTTCCACATAAGTAACACTAGTATTTCTGTGCTGCAGAGACAACAAGTTGGGCAACATTCATCGCACTTATCGACAACATTCCGCAACCATTATTACCAACCGGAAGCATAAAATATATTCAATATATTACTACTTCCACTAAGCTGTTGTACTGTAGAACATAGACATGTTACATTTTTATTTCTAGTTTGATTAAAGACAAATCTAAACAGTTTAGATACATTTGAAATTATTTATTTGTTGAACAATTTAAACATTAGAAAAGTCATAATCATTATCAAGGGCCATGTCAGCTAGTGTATGTGCTTCTGTGTCTGCACAACTTTCGATCCCGACAGTTATTTATCATTTATGTTGTTGACCTTCTGCCAAAGCCATTATCTTAAGCTGTCTGGTAGCTTTTCTCAATGCTTAACCACGCTCTCATTCCATGGAAAGCCACTTTTGCTTGAGCTATACTGCACCTCACCTCTGCTTTACATCAACCATCCGAGGTTAACATTTTTCCCAGATATTTAAACTCATTTACCTGTTTTAATATTGTTCCATGATCATGGAGAGGATACACACTGCGGAAGCCAACTGAGAGTATTACACAGCAGGCCCTTTTTTGGAATCCCCAAGGGAAAGGACAAAGGGAAGACCAAAGAATTCTTGGAGAAGACAGATAGAAGCAGAGATGAAGATGATGGGGAAGACATGGAATGATCTTAAAAGAATGGCATGAAACAGAACGACTTGGAACGTGTTTCTTCACTACCTCTGCTCCACAGGAGTTGAAAGGTAGAAGGAGAAGAATAATATTGTTCCACTAGTCTTTAGTGTCCATTGCGGTGAAGTATTATAAAAATAACCCTACATATTATGTATGTGTTTATATATATGTATATATATATATATATATATATATATATATATATATATATATATATATATATATAGTCCTAGTTTTTTACTGCAGAGTCAGAGTGATATTCTCATTATATTCATCCATTATGGACAGCTCTGATTAGACTTTGCTGATGACATAGCTCTCCTATCACACAGCCATCAACAGATGCAGGATAAAATGAGTATATTAGATGAGAGATCCCAACAGCTAGGACTGAAGATTAATAGAGATAAAACCAACATTATGAGAATAAATACAGTTGGCAATAACCAAATAAAACTAGGTGAAATACCTCTATTAGATGTACAATCTTACTTATATCTGGGCAGTAATATAGATAAAGAGGGAGGAGCAATAAATGATACCAAAATAAGGATAGCGAAAGCAAGAGGAGCTTTCATTGCACTGGGAAACATATAGAAATCCAATGAAATTAGGCTAAATACAAAAATAAAAATGTTCAACTCAAATGTTAAGTCAGTCGTATTATATGGCTGTGAAATATGGAGAACAACAAAATTGACAATCACGAAGATACAGACTTTCATTAATAGTTGCTTAGGCAGGATACAAGGAAGGAAATGTCAGGACAAAATCACTAGCATAGAATTATGGAAATGTACCAGTCAAACACCAGTGGATAAAGAGATACAGCGAAGACGATGGCGCTTGATAGGACACACACTACGGAAGCCAACTGAGAGTATTACACAACAGGCCTTTTTTTTTAAATCCCCAGGGGAAAAGACAAAGAGGAAGACCAAATAATTCTTGGAGAAGACAGATAGAAGCAGAGATGAAGATGATGGGGAAGACATTGAATTATCTTAAAAGATTGGCAAGAAACAGAACGACTTGGAAAGTGTTTGTTGAAGACCTATGCTCCACTGGGCGCTAAAAAGGTAGATGAAGAAGAAAGGACAGCTCCCTGCCGAACCTTACCTGTTAAAGATAACATGAGGCCATCCACCAGTGAGGTAATTGACCTCCATGACGTTGATGGGCAGATCGAGGCTCAGAAGTAGAGGATTGTAGGCTATACTGATCCATACCATGGCAGCCGAGGAAGCGAGATCCGATATAGCCAAACCTGAAGCAAATACTAACATCACAAAAACACTTTCTATATCTATTCAACATATGCATGTGAATTATCTTAATATGTATAATTAACTTTAATATATTTAAACGTTATTTATTATTATAAACTGTATTTACATTTAATCTTGTGAGTTCCTAAGAACTGATCGGTGTTAAGAGAATTAAAGGCTGCATTGTTATATTTTTTTTAAACTCAAGGTGAGTTGAATTGTAAAAGGGGAAGACACACACACACACACAGAGAGAGAGAGAGAGAGAGAGAGAGAGAGAGAGAGAGGGAGAGAGAGAAAGAGAAAGAGAGATAGTGTTGTCAAACTTCTCGTTTTTTTTTTCATTTCCTAATAATTTCAAGTCGTTTTAAGAAGATAATCAATTTTGTTCCGCTTTTAATACGAATATCAATCATTGTCCAGTTTTTAATACGAATATCAATCATTGTCCAGTTTTTAATACGAATATCAATCATTGTCCAGTTTTTAATACGAATATCAATCATTGTCCAGTTTTTAATACGAATATCAATCATTTTCCAGTTTTTAATACGAATATCAATCAATGTCCAGTTTTTAATACGAATATCAATCATTGTCCAGTTTTTAAATACGAATATCAATCATTGTCCAGTTTTTAAATACGAATATCAATCATTGTCCAGTTTTTAAATACGAATATCAATCATTGTCCAGTTTTTAAATACGAATATCAATCATTGTCCAGTTTTTAAATACGAATATCAATCATTGTCCAGTTTTTAATACGAATATCAATCATTGTCCAGTTTTTAATACGAATATCAATTATTGTCCCATTTGTAATAAAACCTGTAAATATACTTGAATACTTTGTGTATAATAATTCATTGCGTGTAATCTTATATGAATGTCATGGATATCAATAATTTATATTATCGTAGATTCCCATTGTGCTAAACCGACTATCAATATTTGCAGACATTTATTTAGGTATATTAAGAAAATGTATATTAACAATCGTAGAAACAGTGGAAACTTGGAACTGTATTCTATCATCAGTGGACTTTCATGAAATCTGTACTTGTGAGTCAGTTATATACCTGGGATAAATTAAACTTTCATGTATTTGACAGATAGGTATACATTTTTCTGAACTGAGCAAAGAAAACAAAAAATGGACATTGAAGACACTTGTTATATTGCAGAGTTTATTTGCTGTTTTCCGCACCTGGTGAGAAAATATTTTCTTTTATAAACGGGCAACATGTAAGTCCAGATTAAGTGTTTTGGCAATTGGAATTTTGTTAGTTGTAGAACGCATTTGTGTCATGCAGGATGTGTGTAATGTTGTGAGCATGTGTTGACAGATTTTAATTTGTGTCATGAATTGTGTGTGTAATGTTATGAGCATGTGTTGAGAGATTTTAATTTGTGTCATGGAATGTATGTGTAATGTTGTGAGCATGTGTTGAGAGATTTTAATTTGTGTCATGGAATGCATATGTAATGTTGTGAACATACGTTGAGAGACTGAAGTTTACTGCCTATGCTAATTTCGTCAAATAAATGTCGTGATCGGGATAGAGTCCACCACTACGTCGACCTAAGTGTGTGTACTTGTCCTATCACTGAAAAGTTATAGCAAGGTCAATATATTTTTGTAACTCAAAGTTATAATTGTTGTCTTCATTTTTTCATGAATAAAATATATTATTAAAGTATATTCTTCCTGTTTTTGTCACCCCAATTGTTCCTTCCCCATCATTCCAGTGTTCCGTCTAATGTCAATGTAGTTTTCCGTTATTGTCATCGCAACGTTCAGTCTAATGTTATTGTAGTGATGTTACTAATGTCATTGCAGTGTTCTGTTTTTTTTAAATCGCAATGTTAAGTCTAATGTCATCGCAGTTTTGTTTATAATGTCATCACAGTTTAGTTTATAATGTCATCACAGTGTTGTATCTAATGCTACCTCAGTGTTCCGTCTAATGTCATCACAGTGTTCCGTCTAATGCTATCGCTGTGTTCCGTCTAATGTTATCGCAGTGTTCCATCTAATGTCATCGCAGTGTTCCATCTAATGTTATCGCAGTGTTCCATCTAATGTCATCGCAGTGTTCCATCTAATGTTAGCGCAGTGTTCCATCTAATGTCATCGCAGTGTTCCATCTAATGTTATCGCAGTGTTCCATCTAATGTCATCGCAGTGTTCCATCTAATGTCATCGCAGTGTTCCATCTGATGTCAGTTCGATATTTCTGTTTTGTTATCTTAGTGTCCTATTTTTATCAAGTTTTATCACACGGAAATTCTACTTGTTATCACTGAGTTGATAACTGATCATGCTCTTTAGTAGAAGCACGCGGGTTCGTTTTCCGGTAAGGCAAAAGTTACTTCTAATTCAGATCCGAACCCGTCCTGGTAACTGCTCAGGACAAGCGGCCTTTATTCTCCAGTTCTATATGCCCACACATCACAGGGAGACTGCATGATGGGATAAGACCGCTTTTAATGTCCTGATTGTGTCTTGAGTGAATACGCTTAGCCTGTGTCTGAGAAATAATTTATAATCGATCGCCAATATAATGATAGGTTTTATTAAATGTATGGATTCTTGTGTTTTTAGCTTAGACAAATAAACAACGATTTACACATTTACAAGGACGTAGATACTTGTAGTTTAAGCTCTTATAAAAAATAATGTATTTTTTCTCACTTATCACATGTGTTATTTAAAACTATAAAAATCTATATTTAGTTTTCCCATTTTTGTTAGTTTAAATCTTAATTTTTATTTTAATAACAGTTTCTTTTACTGTTGTCTTGTCTTGAACTAAGTTAGCACAAAACACTTATTGAAGATCTCACTCTTTCACTTGTTGAGGGTATCATTCGGTGTTCTACATTTAGTTGCTTGCGTTCTGAAACCACAATGCGGCTTATATGATAAAAAATGAAGACAAAATTTATCAATAACAGAAAAGAATTATTAATTAATTGTGTTCAAGCGATACATTCATGTAATCCTATTCTTGCTATCAAACTGTGTCTGAATATTGGGACATACCCATCAAGCTGATGTTAATGCTGTCTTTGAATCCTTGCTTAACAAACACGGATATGTTCGCGATGTTTGCCAAGACACCAAACAAGCTGATAACACCGCAGAGAACAACGTACCCAACTACTTGCATCACCTGAGTTATCTTGCCAATTAAAGAGATGCTGCTAGACGTGCTTATATCGTCAACATTACCAGCGATTGTAAAGTTGTCCATTATAGAGTAACGTATTTTATGACATTTGCAGTTGATAATGTGTCCAGTTTTCAACTTTGGAAACATACCAGTCTTGAGATCAATGTCGTTATGTCAAGCACGTCTCAGAAAGTGACTTCCTAAATCTGAAATTTCTTTTCTTTCTGTGGCTTTGTTACTTGGTTTAATGAAAATAGTCAACTATTAGTCAATGTTCAATAACCTGTACCACTATTTTTTTTTACAAATTTCAAAATATTAGCACTGACACAGTGCAGATAATTATGGGTAGTGTCTGTCACTGGAATATGGTGCTTACTGGAAATTATACTTAATCAAGCAAATGTTTCTTTGGCATTACAAAGTCTTAAATATATGACATCTGGCCATTGTATTAATTGATACACATTAATGGTGATTAGCCCATTAACATTGGTGGTTAACCCAAACTATTGGATCCATTATTTCGCATGTCTTATGTTTGAATAATGACCCACTCCTTTATAAAATGTATATAACAATCCCTATATCCATCAGTAATTATAATGAAAATGTACTTATTACAGTGTTTGAAAATTGTTATGCGAACTACACAATAATTGTTGGTTTAGTCAATGCACGTCGTGTCACATTTCATTGAGACGTGGTTACCAAATAAATAATTGTATTGATTACATTAACAGTCAGTACAACCGCAGCAGCTCCTCGCTTTCTGGTTTTATTTTGTTCCTTACACGTCTCATGAATGATGATTCTTAGTAATATTTTAGTCATATGGCTCATGAGACTAATAGTGCGATGGTCTTCACAATCAGTGGCGCCTTACTTATTCGGAATGGCTACAAAGATATATATTTAGTAGATCTTCAGGTGTGTGTTAAGTGTTATATATGTCATTGAGTAGTTTTGTTATGACTTGTACACCCAGCTCTCCTAATGCATTTATCTTTTCGATTGTTATATTTTCGGGACCTGGAGCTTTGCCCCTTTTCGAGTGTTGAATTGCGTCCTCCACTTCACTCTGAATTATTGGTGGTCCTGTGTCTTCATTTAAATTGTTTAATTCTGGTCTTTCATCATCATAGAGTTGACTGATATATTCTGTCCATCTTTCCATTGTCTTCTCCTGTCCCATTATTATATTTCCTTCCTTTGATTTCACACATCCTGAAACTTTGACTTCTTTTCTTCCTGTTAATTCATTTAACTGATTGTGCTTAAATTTTTTTGAGTCTTTCTTTTGTTGTTTTTCCATTTCTTCACATTTCTGTTTTAACCATCCTTCCTGTGCTTCTCTGCATTAGTTTTGGAACTCTTTGTGCAATATTTTGTATGTCCGTTCTTCTTTCTTATGTTTTCTTCTTTCGTCCATTAGTTGTAATATGTCTTTTGTCATTCATTTATTTTTGTTTGATTCTTTTAGTCACTGGTATTACTTCTTTGATGTTTGTTGAATCGATTGTTGAACATTTCCCACTGTTCCTGGATGTCCTGTATTTTCTCAATAGCATTATATCTATTTTGTACTATCGTGCTGTACTTATCATTCATCAGTTTATCTACTCTTAGCATATCTAATTCTAATTTTATATTTCTTGGTGATTTCTGTGTCTTCCGCAGTTTTATTCTTATCTTTCTATCTACTGGTACATGGTGACTATTGCAATCTGCCCCTGGCCTTGTTTTAACAGATGTTAGCCCATTCCCGAATCTTCTCTGTACCAGTATAAAATCAATTTGAGTGTACTTTTTTGTCTGGGGTTTGCCATGTCCATAGTCGGCTAGAGTGTTGTTTGAACAGGGTGTTACCTATAATCATTTCATCTGTCTTTGCTCAATCTATCCCCTCTACCATTCGTCTCTCCAAGGCCATGCCCTTCAGTCACATTTTACACTTTAGCTGTTCCTACCTTTGCATTGAAATCCTCTGATATAATAGTTATTTCTTGGGATTTACACTGTTCCATGGTCGCCTCTAGTTCTTCATAAAAAGTGTCAATGTCTTCTTCTTCGCTATTACTTGTTGGTGCATAAGCTTGAATTATGTTGGTATCCATTGATCTACCTCTGAATTTTACAAGCAGAATTCTGTCTGATACTGGCCAAAATCCTTTCACTGTTTTGCTTTTTTCTCTATCTAACATGATGCCTACTCCTCTTTCGTGTGTGGTTCCCCCAGAGTAAATTACATTTCCACTGTCGCGTTGTAATAATCCTGCTGCTTTCCATCTCATTTCACATAGTCCCTAAATGTTCAACTTCATTCTCTTCATTTCTTGACTGATGTTTTCTAGTTTTCCCAACCTGGAATGCTGATCTAATGTTCCAAGTTCCTATTGCTAGTGTCTCTTTATTTTTGATCTTGCGTACAGTAGCATGATGACGATCGGGTGTCACCTGTAGCACATGACGCTCCCTACCGGACGAGGTGACAGTGACGTCCCCATTATCGTCTTTAGCTGTAAATACATACAAAGTTGTGGTTTGTCACGATTATTCTAGGCAATATAAAAAGGTAGTTTGCCATCCCTTTCCTTCTTGGCAGTAACTGTACTAGTCATAAATCGCAGCCATTGTCTCTATACATGAGATCCTCTGCCTGCCATCGCGGTGTGGGGACCAAAACCGGCACTACTTGTCGGCTACTCCCATAACACCATCCACCACCCATTCTCCTATACGGTTAGATTATGCAGATTTACTTCTCCGTTTTTAACAGCTTCTTCTATGAACCCTTTCTGTAGACTCCTCAAGGATAAGTTGTAGTTGATGTCTATTATCTACAGCCAGGGTCTTCTTCTCAAGTGGACTCTGCCGGTATCATTTTTGTAACACCGATACATTTTGTAAAGATGCAAATATTTTCTCTACTGAGTCACTTCGTAGCATTCTTCTCAATTCATTCCATATTACTTTCAGTGTCAAGAGGACAACTAATTTGTAGTCTTTTGCTCTTTTGTTGGCCTTTACTGCTGTTATATTGTTTTATAGCGTTTCTAATATTCATTAATATAGTTCAGTAATAATATTCATATTAATGCTTTAGTTATATTTTCTGTATGTTTTTAATGAGTTGATATAACACTTACATGGAGGGAAGTTGTTTTTTTTAGGGTAGGGGGAGGGGGGAGGACAACCTGGAACTAGAGGTACGACCTACGTCAGTCTCAGGACAGGAAATACCCGGATTCAAAGCCCATCAGAAGCGTCGGTGATTTTTTTATTTTTTTTTTTTTTTAAATAGGAAAAATTAATTCGTCGTTTCTGTATGAGGTTACCCTCCCTTGATTACTTGGGTAGTGAGATCTCAAGTCTAGCCCTCTTGGATAACAGCAATAAACAAATAGCATTAGCGCACGCTAAAGAACTCTTGGCAGTTGTAATCGAAAAGATTAGGCCATGTAGTTGGCCGCTGCCCGGGCAAAGTTGTCAGCAGGAATCTACCAAACCCGCGGATCCCAGGCAGTGCTACGGAGTTCGTGCACGTGGGTCAGGATTCTTCTCGAATTTTCTCGATAGAATATCGGAAGACATATGGATTCGTCCGGTGCGGATTGATGATGAACCGAACAGCAAACAAAGAAACAATAAAGCAGAATGCCATCTGATTATTCGTAGAAAAGATTTAACGACAATTTAGATCAACAGGCAAGCATCAGTAATTGTACAATATTGTCAATGCTGTACATAGGCACTCAATATAACATGAAAATCAACATCAGGACAGAAGTTATGAATATTGCAGAAGAGAACAAAACACCAACATAACGATGGCGGCAGACAATTAAAACAATTTAGTTAAAGAGTTAATTGAGTTAATTGAGTTAAATATCGAGGAAGTGGCAAACAACAATTCACAAACAGCAGAAATAGACTCAAGATGCAACAAAGCTTGTCAAATCATCGGTTTAAATATCACCACTATTTGTAGCGGTGTAGATACATTTAAAAAGAACGTTACTTGTGTACCGGCACCAATGTAGCCGGCGATAACTTTGAGATGTTGAATCGATGTTTGTAATCAGGTCACATACACATCCCCGGACTATTTGATTCTTATTAGCTTGACCCTTGCTCGGTCTGGTAGTACTTCTGGTTCATTAAGATGACCGTTGCGTTGTGTTCCGCGACAACTTTACTGGTGGTCTGGTTCGTGACACTTAGGCTAGATAATGAAACTGTATAACACAGAACAACACCTTTTGTTGGTAAATTAGCTGGCTTTTATTCATGCCACTTCAGACTCTCGATACATATGTAATGTCAGGACCACACTTGCATCACACTCTAGGCACTAAATTACATTGAGACGCTCCCATCGAGCGCCTCCAATACGCTAATTACTATCTATTGGTCTATTCTGTCGTCTGCCTGTTGATCATGATAGGTCTTGACCATTCTACTCACAACTACGCTATATCACTGCTAACTCTATTAGTTGGTGTTAGCCTCTCTATGGCCCGACTGGCTCCTAAGAAGCGTGTTTGCCTTATGAATAACTTCTCTCAATCTGACTAATAATTCTCAATTGCCTGACTAACAATTCCTGACTCTCTAGCATTTCCTGACCAACAATTCATCCTCACTGACCTATGTTGTGTGTCTACCCTTAAATTCGGCTTCTCCATCCAATCAGCATCTTCCTGCCCACGTACGTCTGACCACCCACTCACTTATGGACATGGCCTTCATGTTTTTGCATGTTAATTTCGACCTCTTTATTACACCCCCGCGTCTGTCTGTCTGTCTAGTTCCCTTGACCTTGTTCTACTTTTGGACCTGGCCTCTGTTTATTTAATTCTCTCCTTTTCCACCTACGCATCTCTTTGTTCGTTCACTTCTTAAAGATGGCCTTGATACTCCGCACGTGTTTCTCCTGACCCATCCTCTCTATTGTGTCGTCTTCTTTATGTGTTTTTCCTTGACCTATCTTTACACATTTTGTCTCGCCTATTCGCCCCCTCACTTCCGGATCGTTCTTTCTGACCTGCTCTCTATTTTCTCCTTCACTCTCTCTTTCTATCCTTTTCTTCCTCCTCGTCTACATATTGTCCAACAAGGAAATAACTCAAGAGGCAAAACGCACCCTCAACAACATAATCTTCTTACGAACATTATGCTACTAATGGCACACCAAAACTATAGAGTCAAGAACAATAAGAAATATATAACCGAGATGAAACTTTGTTAGACACATGACAGAAAACAGTATGAGAAATAAGATCTGAAATGAAAAAAAAAAATAATAAAAAACATGAAACAATTCTTACCATAGAATACATAAAGAAAAAACATTTAAAATTGCTTGGCCACGTGACAAGACATAGAAACCAAAATACAACACACGAGACTTTAAAAGACGTTGCGAGAACAGCAGCCCTAGGGCCGACCACACAAAAAGATGGATAGATGGAATATTAGAAACACTAGGAAACATAGTAACAGACGCCAGTAGAAGAGCACAACGACAACAAATTATTTCTCCCCTCGAAAGGTAATTGAGGAAAGAAAGAAGAGGCAGAAGAGAAGAGAAAGAAAAAAGCAGAAGTGGAAGAGGAGGAAGAAGAGGTATAAGAAGGAGACGAAGAGGATGAAGTAGAAGAAAAGTTGCAATCCAAATTTTACTCCACAGATTACAAAATAATTTATATTTCAGATAAAAAATAATGTATTTGCACTGAGACAGAGGCAAAGCCAAGACTAACATGGACAAGTAACATCAAACGACGGACAAGTCAGGCTATGACAACATGCACTATCAAAGCAAGAGACATAGCGGAATCGCGCTCCTTGATAGTCACAGTTCAATGCGGAGACGGCATTCAGTGATGATGAAAACACACAACCAAATACATACTATCAGAAATAAATGTTAGTACATCCAATAGAGCATGTGCGGCACTCGTAGATTACAAAGCCTGTACGCCACTGGTACATATCTTTGTATTTGTTTTATTGTCGACAACTTTTAGACTTTTAATTATTTGTATCAGAATATTGTTAGGACTTTTAGCACAATTTAGTCCCCCTACCCCTTCCCTTTTCTTCTGCTTGTATAGTTTTCTCAGCAACTTTATTTTACTATTCTGTAACCTGTTATTTATTTTATGGTAAACCAACAAAAAATATTAAATAAAATAATAAATATTTATTATATTGGGTGAAGGTAACATAATATCAAGAGAGAAATATACCTTTCATGTTTATAATTGCATTTAAGCTTTCAAAATGCATACATTAAGTGGTAGTTGTGTATTAAGAGACTTTAATTTGTTTAGAAAAGCCACAAAAAATTCCAATAAAGGTGGACTTAAATTTGGAACTCATAGTGAGGTAGACAACAATATTGACACTTGAGTTGACAGCTTCCAGGGCGAACGGCACTGACCAAGCAATGAAGAAAACGTAGTTTAACTTGCCAGTGATGCTGATTTCTGGGTAGCACACCATAAATAAGTAAATAATTGTAGGTGGAGCATAGCAGACAATGTAGATGGCAGATATGAGGGTGATCATCTTGACGACTTTCTTGTCTTTAACTGAGGCCATTACTGGTTTATAGTTTGCTTGAGCTACTGTTGCGTTTCGCCAGTTTGTTTTTTTGTTTAGTTTGACGATAAGAATAATTGTAGAACAAGTTACGGAAGTAAGAAAAACTAACGACAATGCTACACCATGAATGAAGAATGTGACGGAATCAACAATTTCCCTGTTGTCAGTAAAAGCCAGACCATATATAGACTTGTTCCTGGACACGTTGTACACCCACTTCAATTTGTTGACAGCGAAAGCCGGTGAGAACAGTACGAACATGCTCAGGAATATTAAACTAATGATGACTTGGTCCTGAATGGAGTAATGATGTTCTTGACCTTGAGAGGCATGGCGATACAGAGACATCTCTCCAGAGTGATAAAGACCGTAATGAAACTGGTGATTCTGAAAAAAAGAAAATAAAGTGGAAAAGAATGTGTAAATGTTATTTGTGCAATTAAATTGAGAACATAATGTATTGCAAGTAACTAATGATTTGGTATAATACATATCTAAATTTGTTCATTTAGTTCATTTGTTGCTTATTTACGTGTACTGATAGTCGGATTGCAAATTTACTACTTGTCATTGTTCTTGGACCTGATTTTATAAAATACGAGTACTTGATCTTCTGAACACAAATGTAATCAATGTTTGGCAGCGTCGTTTGAGCTGCTCGGAACAAACAAAATATTCAACGTGATCTTGACTATATTGAGCAGCTAAATTAAGTGATATATAAATGTCAGTGACGTATTATGCCAAGTTATCAATGAGAAAACATACGGCAATGAAATAGAAAACAAAAACTGTCGCTCACAAATATAATATAATAGTAGCTTTGTTATGAGACTGAGAAGTGATTGAACTAGTTAAGTGTTAAATGGATAGAGCAATTTAAATAGGAGATTAGGCAAAACATATTACCAGTGAATTCCAATTTGTAGACGACCAATCTGTAATAATGGATTTACATAAAGAGCCACATCAATATATGAACAAACTACATGGAACCTGCAAGAAACAAATAATGAAGATTAACACGTTAAAAACAGAGATTATGTCCATAAGCAAGAAAGAGAGAAGGACACGTTTTTTTTTTATTAAGAACGAGGGCTGAATCAAACGTTTGAATATTTTATATCAAATTAGTGTAGCAGCAAATGGGGAAAGGTAAGAAAATTGAAAACAAATGTATAAGAAGAAACCAAACAATGAAAGGAAATATATATATTTATAAAATTATGCGACGTTTGATATCACAAGATTGAAAATATGAGCGCGGTATGTAAGTCAACGTTGTGCTACCAGTGCCAGACAAAGATCACTAGTAATGAAGTAGAGAGAGCAGTTCCCAGCTACTTTAAATGTACCTATATAGTTGACTAGTAGAGCGCTCAGTGCAACAATGTAACATACAATGTAACATACAATATAACATATAATGTAACATACAATGTAACATACAATGTATAGTAATAACATTAGTTCCGAATAAGTAACAGTTGTATTTCTGTGCTACAGAGACAAGTTGGGCAACATTCAACGCACTTATAGACAACATTTCACAACCATTATTACCGACAGGATGCATAAAATATGTTCAATATATTCCTACTTCCACTAAGCTGTTGTACTGTAGAACATAGACATGTGACATTTATTTCTAGTTTGATTAAAGACAAATCTAAACAGTTTAAATACATTTGAAATTATTTATTTGTTGAACAATTAAAACATTAGAAAAGTCATAATCATTATCACGTGCCATGCCAGCTTATGTATGTGCTTCTGTGTCTGCACAACTTTCGATCCCGACAGTTATTTATCATTTATGTTGTTGACCTTCTGCCAAGCCATTATCTTAAGCTGTCTGGTAGCTTTTCTCAATGCTTAACCATGCTCTCATTCCATGGAAAGCCACTTTTGCTTGAGCTATACTGCACCTCAACTCTGTTTTAAATCAACCATCTGACGTTAACATTTTTCCCAGATATTTAAATTCATTTACCTGTTTTAATATTGTTCCATGATCATGGATAGGACAAACACGGGAATCCAAATGAGAGTATTACAAAGCAGGCATTTTTGGAATCACCAGGGGAAAAGACAAAGAGGAAGACCAAATAATTCTTGGAGAAGACAGGTAGAATGAGAGATGAAAATGATGGGGAAGACATAGAATGATCTTAAAAGAATGGCAAGAAACAGAACGACTTGGAAAGTGTTTCTTGACGACCTATGCTCCACAGGAAGCTGAAAGGCATAAGAAGAAGAGGAAGAATATTGTTCCACTTGTCTTTAGTGTGCTAATCCTACTTATTTACAGCAGAGAGATATTCTAATTATATTCATTTTTTAAGGACACCTCCCTGCCGAACCTTACCTGTTAAAGATAACATGAGGCCATCCACCAGTGAGGTACATGACCTCCATGACGTTGATGGGCAGATCGAGGCTCAGAAGTAGAGGATTGTAGGCTATACTGATCCATACCATGGCAGCCGAGGAAGCGAGATCCGATATAGCCAGACCTGAAGCAAATACTAACATCACAAAAACACTTTCTTTGTCTGTCCAACATCTGCATGTGAATTATCTTAATATGTATAATTAACTTTTATATATTATTATAATATTTATTATATATATTATAATAATATTTATTATTATAAACTGTATATACATTTAATCTTGTGAGTGTCCTAAGAACTGATCGGCGTTAAGAGGATTACGTGAAAAGCTGTATTGTTATATTTTTTTTTTTAACTCAAGGTCAGTTGAATTGCAAAAGGGAAAGGCAGAGAGAAAGAGAGAGAGAGAGAGAGAGAGAGAGAGAAAGAGAGAAAGAGAAAGAAAGATAGTGTTGTCAAACTTCTCGATTTTTTTATTTCCTTATAATGAATGTTAAGTCGTTTTTAGAAGATAATCAATTTTGTTCTGTTTTTAATACGAATATCAATCATTCTCCAGTTTTTAATACGAATATCAATCATTGACCAGTTTTTTTTTAACGAATATCAATCATTGTCGTTTTTATTACGAATATCAAACATTGTCCCATTTTTAATAAAACCTGAAAATATACTTAAATACTTTGTGTATAATAGTTTATTGCGTGTAATCTTATATGAATGTCATGGATATCAATAATTTATATTATCGTAGATTCCCATTGTGCTAAACCAACTATCAATATTTGAAGACATTTATTTAGGTATAATAAGAAAATATATGTTAACAATCGCTGAACAGTGGAAACTAGGAACTGTATTTTATCATCAGTGGACTTTCATGAAATCTATACTTGTGAGGCAGTTATATACCTGGAATAAATTAAACTTTCTGGTATTTGACAGATAGGTATACATTTTTCTGAACTGAGCAAAGAAAACAAAAAATGGACATTGAAGACAATTGTTATATTGCAGAGTTTATTTGCTGTTTTCCGCACCTGGTGTGACAATATTTTCTTTTATAAACGGGCAACATGTAAGTCCAGATTAAGTGTTTTGGCAATTGGAATTTTTTAGTTGTAAAAACATTTAAACGATAACGTTTTAAAACAACTGAAAATAAAAAGAGAACTACTAAATACAATTTAAGACAAGACAAATGAAATTTTTGGGGCTTGTTAAAGACACAACAGCCTACTAAAAATAATATTGGAAGGAAAAATACAAGGTAAAAGAAGCAGAGGCAGACCAAGACTAACATGGACGAGTAACATCAAAAGATGGTCAAGTCAATCTATGACAGCCTACACCATCAAAGCAAGAAACACAGTAGAATGGCGATCCATGGTAGCCAACCTTCGTTGCGGAGACGGCACTCGATGATGATGATGAAAAACATTTGTATCATGCAGGGTGTGTGTATTGTTGTGAGCATGTGTTGAGAGATTTTAATTTGTGTCATGGATTGTGTGTGTAATGTTGTGAGCATGTGTTGACAGATTTTAATTTGTGTCATGGATTGTGTGTGTAATGTTATGAGCATGTCTTAAGAGCTTTTAATTTGTCAGGGAATGCACGTGTAATGTTGTGAACATACGTTAAGAGACTGAAGTTTACTGCCTACGCTAATTTCCTCAAATACATGTCATGATCGGGATAGAGTCCATCTCTACGTCGACCTAAGTGTGTGACCTTGTCCTGTCACTGAAGAGATATAGCAAGGTCAATATATTAATATAACGCAAAGTTATATTTGTTGTCTTCATTTTTCATGAACAAAATATATTATTAAACTATATTATTCCTGTTTTTGCCACACCAGATGTTCCTTCCACATCATTCCAGTGTTCCATCTAATGTCAACGTAGTTTTCCGTTATTGTCATCGCAACGTTCCGTCTAATGTTATTGTAGTGTTGTTACTAATGTCATCGCAACGTTCCGTCTAATGTTATTGTAGTGTTGTTACTAATGTCATCACAGTTTTCCGTCTAATGCTACCTCAGTGTCCTGTCTAATGTCATCAAAGTGTTCCGTCTAAAGCTACCTCAGTGTTCCGTCTAATGCTACCTCAGTGTTCCGTCTAATGCTACCTCAGTGTCCTGACTAATGTCATCAAAGTGTTCCGTCTATTGCTACCTCAGTGTTCCGTCTAATGCTACCTCAGTGTTCCGTCTAATGCTACCTCAGTGTCCTGTCTAATGTCAACAAAGTGTTCCGTCTAATGCTACCTCAGTGTTCCGTCTAATGCTACCTCAGTGTTCCGTCTAATGCTACCTCAGTGTTCCGTCTAATGTCATCAAAGTGTTCCGTCTAATGCTACCTCAGTGTTCCGTCTAATGTCATCAAAGTGTTCCGTCTAATGCTACCTCAGTGTTCCGTCTAATGCTACCTCAGTGTTCCGTCTAATGATATCGCAGTATTCCGTCTAATGTCGTCACAGTGTTCCGTCTAATGTCATCACAGTGTTCCGTCTAATGTCATCAAAGTGTTCCGTCTAATGCTACCTCAGTGTTCCGTGTAATGCTACCTCAGTGTTCCGTCTAATCTAATGCTACCTCAGTGTTCCGTCTAATGTCATCAAAGTGTTCCGTCTAATGCTACCTCAGTGTTCCGTCTAATGCTACCTCAGTGTTCCGTCTAATGTCATCAAAGTGTTCCGTCTAATGCTACCTCAGTGTTCCGTCTAATGTCATCAAAGTGATCCGTCTAATGCTACCTCAGTGTTCCGTCTAATGCTACCTCAGTGTTCCGTCTAATGCTACCTCAGTGTTCCGTCTAATGATACCTCAGTGTTCCGTCTAATGCTACCTCAGTGTTACGTCTAATGTCATCACAGTGCTCCATCTAATGCTATCGCAGTGTTCCGTCTAATGTCATCACAGTGTTCCGTCTAATGATATCGCAGTGTTCCGTCTAATGTCACCACATTGTTCCGTCTAATGCTATCGCAGTGTTCCGTCCAATGTCATCACAGTGTTCCGTCTAATGCTATCGCAGTGTTCCGTCTAATGTCATCACAGTGTTCCGTCTAATGCTATCGCAGTGTTCCGACTAATGTCATCACAGTGTTCCTTCTAATGCTATCGCAGTGTTCCGACTAATGTCATCACAGTGTTCCTTCTAATGCTATCGCAGTGTTCTGACTAATGTCATCACAGTGTTCCTTCTAATGCTATCGCAGTGTTCCGACTAATGTCATCACAGTGTTCCTTCTAATACTATCGCAGTGTTCCGTCTAATCTCATCACAGTGTTCCGTCTAATGCTATCGCAGTGTTCCATCTAATGTCATCACAGCGTTCCGTCTAATGCTATCGCAGTGTTCCGTCTAATGTCATCACAGTGTTCCGTCTAATGCAATCGCAGTGTTCCGACTAATGTCATCACAGTGTTCCTTCTAATGCTATCGCAGTGTTCTGTCTAATGTCATCAAAGTGTTCCGTCTAATTTCATCAAAGTGTTCCGTCTAATGCTACCTCAGTGTTCCGTCTAATGCCATCAAAGTGTTCCGTCTAATGGTACCTCATTGTTACGTCTAATGTCATCAAAGTGTTCCGTCTAATGATACCTCAGTGTTCCGTCTAATGCTACCTCGGTGTTCTGTCTAATGCTACCTCGGTCTTTTGTCTAAAGTCATCAAAGTGTTACGTCTAATGTCATCACAGTGTTCCGTCTAATGTCATCACAGTGTTCCGTCTAATGTCATCACAGTGTTCCGTCTAATGTCATCACAGTGTTCCGTCTAATGTCATCACCTTGTTCCGTCTAATGTCATCACAGTGTTCCGTCTAATGTCATCACAGTGTTCCTTCTAATGATATCGCAGTGTTCCGTCTAATATCATCACAGTGTTCCGTCTAATGTCATCACAGTGTTCCGTCTAATGCTATCGCAGTGTTCCGTCTAATGTCATCACAGTATTCCGTCTAATGCTACGTCAGTGTTCTGTCTAAAGTCATCAAAGTGTTCCGTCTAATGTCATCACAGTGTTTAGTCTAATGCTATCACAGTGTTCCGACTAATGTCATCACAGTGTTCCGTCTAATGGTATCCCAGTGTTCCGACTAATGTCATCACAGTGTTCCGTCTAATGCTATCACAGTGTTCCGTGTAATGATACCTCAGTGTTCCGCCTAAAGCTACCTCAGTGTCCGTCTAATGTTATCGCAGTGTTCCGTCTAATGTCATCACAATTTTCCGTCTAATGCTATCGCAGTGTTCCGTCTAATGTCATCACAATTTTCCGCCTAATGCTATCGCAGTGTTCCGTCTAATGCTATCGCAGTGTTCCGTCTAATGCTACCTCAGTTTTCTGTCTAATGCTACCTCAGTGTTCCGTCTAATGTCATCAAAGTGTTCCGTCTAATGCTACCTCAGTGTTCCTTCTAATGTCATCAAAGTGTTCCGTCTAATGTTATCAAAGTGTTCCGTCTAATGTTATCAAAGTGTTCTGTCTAATGCTACCTCATTGTTCCGTCTAATGCTACCTCAGTGTTCCGTCTAATGTTACCTCAGTGTTCCGTCTAATGCTACCTCAGTGTTCCGTCTAATGTTATCAAAGTGTTCCGTCTAATGCTACCTCAGTGTTCCGTCTAATGCTACCTCATTGTTCCGTCTAATGCTACCTCAGTGTTCCGTCTAATGCTACCTCAGTGTTCCGTCTAATGCTACCTCAGTGTTCCGTCTAATGCTACCTCATTGTTCCGTCTGATGCTACCTCAGTGTTCCGTCTAATGCTACCTCATTGTTCCGTCTAATGCTACCTCAGTGTTCCGTCTAATGCTACCTCAGTGTTCCGTCTAATGCTACCTCAGTGTTCCGTCTAATGCTGCCTCAGTGTTCCGTCTAATGCTACCTCAGTGTTCCGTCTAATGCTACCTCAGTGTTCCGTCTAATGCTACCTCAGTGTTCCGTCTAATTCTATTGCAGTGTTCCGTCTAATTTCATTACAGTGTTCCGTCTAATGCTACGTCAGTGTTCTGTCTAAAGTCATCAAAGTGTTCCGTCTAATGTCATCACAGTGTTTAGTCTAATGCTATCACAATGTTCCGACTAATGTCATCACAGTGTTCCGTCTAATGCTATCCCAGTGTTCCGACTAATGTCATCACAGTGTTCCGTCTAATGCTATCACAGTGTTCCGTGTAATGATACCTCAGTGTTCCGCCTAATGCTACCTCAGTGTCCGTCTAATGTTATCGCAGTGTTCCGTCTAATGTCATCACAATTTTCCGCCTAATGCTATCGCAGTGTTCCGTCTAATGTCATCACAATTTTCCGCCTAATGCTATCGCAGTGTTCCGTCTAATGCTATCGCAGTGTTCCGTCTAATGTCATCACAATTTTCCGCCTAATGCTATCGCAGTGTTCCGTCTAATGCTATCGCAGTGTTCCGTCTAATGTCATCACAATTTTCAGCCTAATGCTATCGCAGTGTTCCGTCTAATGCTATCGCAGTGTTCCGTCTAATGCTACCTCAGTGTTCCGTCTAATGCTACCTCAGTGTTCCGTCTAATGCAATCGCAGTGTTCCGTATAATGTCATCACAGTGTTCCGTCTAATGCTATCGCAGTGTTCCGTATAATGTCATCACAATTTTCCGTCTAATGCTATCGCAGTGTTCCGTCTAATGTCATCACAGTGTTCCGTCTAATGCTACCTCAGTGTTCCGTCTAATGCTAGCTCAGTGTTCCGTCTAATGCAATCGCAGTGTTCCGTATAATATCATCACAGTGTTCCGTCTAATTCTATCACAGTGTTCCGTCTAATGTCATCACAGTGTTATGTCTAATGTCATCACAATTTTCCGTCTAATGCTATCGCAGTGTTCCGTCTAATGCTACCTCAGTGTTCCGTCTAATGCTACCTCATTGTTCCGTCTAATGCTACCTCAGTGTTCCGTCTAATGCTACCTCATTGTTCCGTCTAATGCTACCTCAGTGTTCCGTCTAATGCTACCTCAGTGTTCCGTCTAATGCTACCTCAGTGTTCCGTCTAATGCTGCCTCAGTGTTCCGTCTAATGCTACCTCAGTGTTCCGTCTAATGCTACCTCAGTGTTCCGTCTAATGCTACCTCAGTGTTCCGTCTAATGCTACCTCAGTGTTCCGTCTAATGCAATCGCAGTGTTCCGTATAATGTCATCACAGTGTTCCGTCTAATTCTATTGCAGTGTTCCGTCTAATGTCATTACAGTGTTCCGTCTAATGCTACGTCAGTGTTCTGTCTAAAGTCATCGCAGTGTTCCGTCTAATGTCATCACAATTTTCCGTCTAATGCTATCGCAGTGTTCCGTCTAATGTCATCACAATTTTCCGCCTAATGCTATCGCAGTGTTCCGTCTAATGTCATCACAATTTTCCGCCTAATGCTATCGCAGTGTTCCGTCTAATGCTATCGCAGTGTTCCGTCTAATGTCATCACAATTTTCCGCCTAATGCTATCGCAGTGTTCCGTCTAATGCTATCGCAGTGTTCCGTCTAATGCTACCTCAGTTTTCTATCTAATGCTACCTCAGTGTTCCGTCTAATGTCATCAAAGTGTTCCGTCTAATGCTACCTCAGTGTTCCTTCTAATGTCATCAAAGTGTTCCGTCTAATGTTATCAAAGTGTTCCGTCTAATGCTACCTCAGTGTTCCGTCTAATGCTACCTCATTGTTCCGTCTAATGCTACCTCAGTGTTCCGTCTAATGTTACCTCAGTGTTCCGTCTAATGCTACCTCAGTGTTCCGTCTAATGTTATCAAAGTGTTCCGTCTAATGCTACCTCAGTGTTCCGTCTAATGCTACCTCATTGTTCCGTCTAATGCTACCTCAGTGTTCCGTCTAATGCTACCTCAGTGTTCCGTCTAATGCTACCTCAGTGTTCCGTCTAATGCTACCTCATTTCCGTCTGATGCTACCTCAATGTGCCGTCTAATGCTACCTCATTGTTCCGTCTAATGCTACCTCAGTGTTCCGTCTCATGCTACCTCAGTGTTCCGTCTAATGCTACCTCAGTGTTCCGTCTAATGCTGCCTCAGTGTTCCGTCTAATGCTACCTCAGTGTTCCGTCTAATGCTACCTCAGTGTTCCGTCTAATGCTACCTCAGTGTTCCGTCTAATGCTACCTCAGTGTTCCGTCTAATGCAATCGCAGTGTTCCGTATAATGTCATCACAGTGTTCCGTCTAATGCTACCTCAGTGTTCCGTCTAATTTCATTACAGTGTTCCGTCTAATGCTACGTCAGTGTTCTGTCTAAAGTCATCAAAGTGTTCCGTCTAATGTCATCACAGTGTTTAGTCTAATGCTATCACAGTGTTCCGACTAATGTCATCACAGTGTTCCGTCTAATGCTATCCCAGTGTTCCGACTAATGTCATCACAGTGTTCCGTCTAATGCTATCACAGTGTTCCGTGTAATGATACCTCAGTGTTCCGCCTAATGCTACCTCAGTGTCCGTCTAATGTTATCGCAGTGTTCCGTCTAATGTCATCACAATTTTCCGCCTAATGCTATCGCAGTGTTCCGTCTAATGTCATCACAATTTTCCGCCTAATGCTATCGCAGTGTTCCGTCTAATGCTATCGCAGTGTTCCGTCTAATGTCATCACAATTTTCCGCCTAATGCTATCGCAGTGTTCCGTCTAATGCTATCGCAGTGTTCCGTCTAATGTCATCACAATTTTCAGCCTAATGCTATCGCAGTGTTCCGTCTAATGCTATCGCAGTGTTCCGTCTAATGCTACCTCAGTGTTCCGTCTAATGCTACCTCAGTGTTCCGTCTAATGCAATCGCAGTGTTCCGTATAATGTCATCACAGTGTTCCGTCTAATGCTATCGCAGTGTTCCGTATAATGTCATCACAATTTTCCGTCTAATGCTATCGCAGTGTTCCGTCTAATGTCATCACAGTGTTCCGTCTAATGCTACCTCAGTGTTCCGTCTAATGCTAGCTCAGTGTTCCGTCTAATGCCATCGCAGTGTTCCGTATAATATCATCACAGTGTTCCGTCTAATTCTATCACAGTGTTCCGTCTAATGTCATCACAGTGTTATGTCTAATGTCATCACAATTTTCCGTCTAATGCTATCGCAGTGTTCCGTCTAATGCTACCTCAGTGTTCCGTCTAATGCTACCTCATTGTTCCGTCTAATGCTACCTCAGTGTTCCGTCTAATGCTACCTCATTGTTCCGTCTAATGCTACCTCAGTGTTCCGTCTAATGCTACCTCAGTGTTCCGTCTAATGCTACCTCAGTGTTCCGTCTAATGCTGCCTCAGTGTTCCGTCTAATGCTACCTCAGTGTTCCGTCTAATGCTACCTCAGTGTTCCGTCTAATGCTACCTCAGTGTTCCGTCTAATGCTACCTCAGTGTTCCGTCTAATGCAATCGCAGTGTTCCGTATAATGTCATCACAGTGTTCCGTCTAATTCTATTGCAGTGTTCCGTCTAATGTCATTACAGTGTTCCGTCTAATGCTACGTCAGTGTTCTGTCTAAAGTCATCAAAGTGTTCCGTCTAATGTCATCACAATTTTCCGTCTAATGCTATCGCAGTGTTCCGTCTAATGTCATCACAATTTTCCGCCTAATGCTATCGCAGTGTTCCGTCTAATGTCATCACAATTTTCCGCCTAATGCTATCGCAGTGTTCCGTCTAATGCTATCGCAGTGTTCCGTCTAATGTCATCACAATTTTCCGCCTAATGCTATCGCAGTGTTCCGTCTAATGCTATCGCAGTGTTCCGTCTAATGCTAACTCAGTTTTCTGTCTAATGCTACCTCAGTGTTCCGTCTAATGTCATCAAAGTGTTCCGTCTAATGCTACCTCAGTGTTCCTTCTAATGTCATCAAAGTGTTCCGTCTAATGTTATCAAAGTGTTCCGTCTAATGCTACCTCAGTGTTCCGTCTAATGCTACCTCATTGTTCCGTCTAATGCTACCTCAGTGTTCCGTCTAATGTTACCTCAGTGTTCCGTCTAATGCTACCTCAGTGTTCCGTCTAATGTTATCAAAGTGTTCCGTCTAATGCTACCTCAGTGTTCCGTCTAATGCTACCTCATTGTTCCGTCTAATGCTACCTCAGTGTTCCGTCTAATGCTACCTCAGTGTTCCGTCTAATGCTACCTCAGTGTTCCGTCTAATGCTACCTCATTGTTCCGTCTAATGCTACCTCAGTGTTCCGTCTAATGCTACCTCATTGTTCCGTCTAATGCTACCTCAGTGTTCCGTCTAATGCTACCTCAGTGTTCCGTCTAATGCTACCTCAGTGTTCCGTCTAATGCTGCCTCAGTGTTCCGTCTAATGCTACCTCAGTGTTCCGTCTAATGCTACCTCAGTGTTCCGTCTAATGCTACCTCAGTGTTCCGTCTAATGCTACCTCAGTGTTCCGTCTAATGCAATCGCAGTGTTCCGTATAATGTCATCACAGTGTTCCGTCTAATTCTATTGCAGTGTTCCGTCTAATGTCATTACAGTGTTCCGTCTAATGCTACGTCAGTGTTCTGTCTAAAGTCATCAAAGTGTTCCGTCTAATGTCATCACAGTGTTTAGTCTAATGCTATCACAGTGTTCCGACTAATGTCATCACAGTGTTCCGTCTAATGCTATCCCAGTGTTCCGACTAATGTCATCACAGTGTTCCGTCTAATGCTATCACAGTGTTCCGTGTAATGATACCTCAGTGTTCCGCCTAATGCTACCTCAGTGTCCGTCTAATGTTATCGCAGTGTTCCGTCTAATGTCATCACAATTTTCCGCCTAATGCTATCGCAGTGTTCCGTCTAATGTCATCACAATTTTCCGCCTAATGCTATCGCAGTGTTCCGTCTAATGCTATCGCAGTGTTCCGTCTAATGTCATCACAATTTTCCGCCTAATGCTATCGCAGTGTTCCGTCTATTGCTATCGCAGTGTTCCGTCTAATGTCATCACAATTTTCAGCCTTATGCTATCGCAGTGTTCCGTCTAATGCTATCGCAGTGTTCCGTCTTATGCTACCTAAGTGTTCCGTCTAATGCTACCTCAGTGTTCCGTCTAATGCAATCGCAGTGTTCCGTATAATGTCATCACAGTGTTCCGTCTAATGCTATCGCAGTGTTCCGTATAATGTCATCACAATTTTCCGTCTAATGCTATCGCAGTGTTCCGTCTAATGTCATCACAGTGTTCCGTCTAATGCTACCTCAGTGTTCCGTCTAATGCTACCTCAGTGTTCCGTCTAATGCAATCGCAGTGTTCCGTATAATGTCATCACAGTGTTCCGTCTAATTCTATCACAGTGTTCCGTCTAATGTCATCACAGTGTTCCGTCTAATGTCATCACAATTTTCCGTCTAATGCTATCGCAGTGTTCCGTCTAATGTCATCACAATTTTCCGTATAATGCTATCGCAGTGTTCCGTCTAATGTCATCACAGTGTTCCGTCTAATGCTACCTCAGTGTTCCGTCTAATGCTACCTCAGTGTTCCGTCTAATGCAATCGCAGTGTTCCGTATAATGTCATCACAGTGTTCCGTCTAATTCTATCACAGTGTTCCGTCTAATGTCATCACAGTGTTCCGTCTAATGTCATCACAATTTCCGTCTAATGCTATCGCAGTGTTCCGTCTAATGTCATCACAATTTTCCGTATAATGCTATCGCAGTGTTCCGTCTAATGTCATCACAATTTTCCGCCTAATGCTATCGCAGTGTTCCGTCTAATGCTATCGCAGTGTTCCGTCTAATGTCATCACAATTTTCCGTCTAATGCTATCGCAGTGTTCTGGCTAATGTCATCAAAGTGTTCCGTCTAATGTCATCACAGTTTTCCGTCTAATACTACCTCGGTGTTCCGTCTAATGTCATCAAAGTGTTCCGTCTAATGCTACCTCAGTGTTCCGTCTAATGCTACCTCAGTGTTCCGTCTAATGCTACCTAAGTTTTCCGACTAACGCTACCTCAGTGTTCCGTCTAATGTCATCAAAGTGTTCCGTCTAATGCTACCTCAGTGTTCCGTCTAATGTCATCAAAGTGTTCCGTCTAATGGTACCTCAGTGTTCCGTCTAATGTTATCAAAGTGTTCCGTGTAATGCTACCTCAGTGTTCCGTCTAATGCTACCTCATTGTTCCGTCTAATGCTACCTCAGTGTTCCGTCTAATGCTACCTCAGTGTTCCGTCTAATGCTACCTGAGTTTTCCGTCTAATGCTACTTCAGTGTTCCGTCTAATGTCATCAAAGTGTTCCGTCTAATGCTACCTCAGTGTTCCGTCTAATGCTATCTCAGTTTTCCGTCTAATGTCATCAAAGTGTTCCGTCTAATGCTACCTCAGTGTTCCGTCGAATGCTACCACAGTGTTCCGTCTAATGCTACCTCAGTGTTCCGTCTAATGCTATTGCAGTGTTCCGTCTAATGTCATCACAGTTTTCCGTCTAATACTATCGCAGTGTTTCGTCTAATGCCATCGTAATGCTCTGTCTAATGTCATCACATTGTTCCGTCTACTGCATTGTAGTGTTCCGTCTTTTGCCATCGCAGTGTTCCATCTAATGTCATCGCACTGTTCCCTCTAATATCATCGCAGTGTTCTGTCTAATGCTATCGCAGTGTTCCGTCTAATGTCATCACAGTTTTCCGTCTAATGTCATCGCATTGTTCCGTCTAATGTCATCACAATTTTCCGTCTAATGTCATCGCAGTGTTCCGTCTAATGTCATCGCAGTGTTCCACCTAATGTCATCAAAGTGTTCCATCTAATGTCATCGCAGTGTCCCATCTAATGTCGTCGCAGTGTTCCACCTAATGTCATCAAAGTGTTCCATCTAATGTCATCGCAGTGTCCCATCTAATGTCATCGCAGTGTTCCACCTAATGTCATCAAAGTGTTCCATCTAATGTAATCGCAGTGTCCCATCTAATGTCGTCGCAGTGTTTCATCTAATGTCATCGCAGTGTTTCATCTAATGTCATCGCAGTGCTCCATCTAATGTCTGTTCGATGTTTCTGTTTTGTTATCTTAGTGTCCTACTTTTATCAAGTTTTATTACACAGAGATTCTACTTGTTATCACTGAGTTGATAACTGATCATGCTCTATAGTAGAAGCACGCGGGTTCGTTTTCCGGTAAGGCAAAAGTTACTTCTCATTCACATCCGAACACGTCATGGCGACTGCTCAGGACCAGCGGCCTTTATTCTCCGGTTCTATATATGTCCTTACACACCGGGCAGATTGCTTGATCGGATAAGACCGCTTTAATGTCCTGATTTTGTCTTGGGTGAATAAGTTTAGCCTGTGTCTCAAGAAATAATTCTTAATTGATCGCCAATATAATTATATGTTTTATTTAATATCTGGACTTTTGTTATTTTTAGCTTAGACAAATAAACAACAACACATTTACACGAACGAAGATACTTGTAGTTTAAGCTCTTATACAAAATAATGTATTTGTTTTCACTTATCACCAGTGTGAATTAAACTAGAAAAATCTATATTTAGTTTTCCCATTTTTGTTAGTTTAAATCTTAATTTTTATTTAGATAACAGTTTCTTATACTTTTGTTTTGTCTTGAACCAAGTTAGCACAAAACACTTATTGAAGATCTCACTCTTTCACTTTTTGAGATTCCCATTCTGTGTTCTACATTTAGTTGCTAACTTTATGAAACCACAATGCGGCTTATATGATAAAAGATGAAGACAAAATTTGTCAATAACAGAAAAGAATTTTTAATTAATTATGTTCAGGCGATACATTCATGTAATCCTATTCTTGCTATCAAACTGTGTCTGAACATTGGACATACCCATCAAGCTGATGTTAATGCTGTCTTTGAATCCTTGCTTAACAAACACGGATATGTTCGCGATGTTTGCCAAGACACCAAACAAGCTGATAACACCGCAGAGAACAACGTACCCAACTACTTGCATCACCTGAGTTATCTTGCCAATTAAAGAGATGCTGCGAGACGTGCTTATATCGTCAACATTACCAGCGATTGTAAAGTTGTCCATTATAGAGTAACGTATTTTATGACATTTGCAGTTATTAATGTGTCCAGTTTTCAACTTTGGAAACATACCAGTCATGAGATCAATGTCGTTATGTCAAGCACGTCTCAGAAAGCGACATCCTAAATCTGAAATTTCTTTTCTTTCTTTGGCTTTGTTACTTGGTTTAATGAAAATAGTCAACTATTAGTCAATGTTTACTACCCGGTATCACTATTTTTTTTACAAATTTGAAAATATTAGCACTGACACAGTGCAGATATTTATGGGGAGTCTCTGACACTGGAATATGGTGCTTACTGGAAATTATACTTAATCAAACAAATGTTACTATGGCATTACAAAGTCTTAAATATATGACATCTGGTCATTGTATTAATTGATACACATTAATGGTGATTAGCCCATTAACATTGGTGGTTAACCCAAACTATTGGATCCATTATTTCCTATGTCTTATGTTTGAATAATGACCCACTCCATTATAAAATGTATATAACAATCCCTATATCCACCAGTAATTATAATGAAAATGTACTTATTACAGTGTTTAAAAATTGTTATGCGAACTACACAATAATTGTTGGTTTAGTCAATGCACGTCGTGTCACATTTCATTGAGACATAGTTACCAAATAAATAATTGTATTGATTACATTAACAGTCAGTACAACCGCAGCAGCTCCTCGCTTTCTGGTTTTATTTTGTTCCTTACACGTCTCATGAATGATGATTCTTAGTAATATTTTAATCATATGGCTCATGAGACTAATAGTGCGATGGTCTTCACAATCAGTGGCGCCTTACTTATTCGGAATGGCTACAAAGATATATATATATATATATATATATATATATATTTAGTAGATCTTCAGGTATGTGTTAAGTGTTATATATGTCATTCAGTAGTGTTGTTATGACTTGTACTCCCAGCTCTCCTAATGCATTTATCTCTTCGATTGTTATATTTTCGGGACCTGGAGCTTTGCCTCTTTCGTGTGTTGAATTGCGTACTCCACTTCACTCTGCATTATTGGTGCTCCTGTGTCTTCATTTAAATTGTTTAATTCTGGTCTTTCATCATCATAGAGTTGACTGATATATTCTGTCCATCTTTCCATTGTCTTCTCATGTCCCATTATTATATTTCCTTCCTTTGACTCAACACAAGTCTTTCTTTTGTTGTATTTCCATTTCTTCACATTTCTGTTTTAACCATCCTTCCTTTGCTTCTCTGCATTTGTTTTGGATCTCTTTGTGCAATATTTTGTATGTCCGTTCTTCTTTCTTATGTTTTCTTCTTTCGTCCATTAGTTGTAATATTTCTTCTGTCATTTATTTCTTTTTGTTGATTTTTTAGTCACTGGTACTACTTCTTTGATGTTTGTTGAATCGCTTGTTTGAGCATTTACCACTGTTCCTGGATGTCCTGTATTTTCTAATTAGCATAATATCTATTTTGTACCATCGTGCTGTACTAATCACTCATCTGTTTATCTACTCTTAGCATATCTAGTTTTAATTTTATATTTCTTGGTGATTTATGTGCCTTCCGCAGTTTTATTCTTATCTTTCCAACTACTGGTACATGGTCACTATTGCAATCTGCCCCTGGCCTTGTTTTAACAGATGTTAGCCCATTCCTGAATCTTCTCTGTACCAGTATAAAATCAATTTGAGTGTACTTTTTTGTCTGGGCCATCCCATGTCCATAGTCGCCTAGGATGTTGTTTGAACAAGGTGTTACCTATAATCATTTCATGTGTCTTTGCCCAATCTATCAATCTATCCCCTCTATCATTCGTCTCTCCAAGGCCATGCCCCCCAGTCACATTTTGCACTTTAGCTGTTCCTACCTTTGCATTGAAATCCTCTGATATAATAGTTATTTCTTGGGATTTACACTGTTCCATGGTCGCCTCTAGTTCTTCATAAAAAGTGTCAATGTCTTCTTCTTCTCAATTACTTGTTGGTGCATAAGCTTGAATTATGTTGATATCCATTGATCTACCTCTGAATTTTACAAGCAGAATTCTGTCTGATACTGGCCAAAATCCTTTCAATGTTTTGCTTCTTTCTCTATCTAACATGATGCCTACTCCTCTTTCGTGTGTGGTTCCCCCAGAGTAAATTACATTTCCACTGTCGCGTTGTAATAATCCTGCTGCTTTCCATCTCATTTCACATAGTCCCTAAATGTTCAACTTCATTCTCTTCATTTCTTGACTGATGTTTTCTAGTTTTCCCAACCTGGAATGCTGATCTAATGTTCCAAGTTCCTATTGCTAGTGTCTCTTTATTTTTGATCTTGCGTACAGTAGCATGATGACGATCGGGTGTCACCTGTAGCACATGACGCTCCCTACCGGACGAGGTGACAGTGACGTCCCCATTATCGTCTTTAGCTGTAAATGCATACAAAGTTGTGGTTTGTCACGATTATTCTAGGCAATATAAAAAGGTAGTTTGCCATCCCTTTCCTTCTTGGCAGTAACTGTACTAGTCATAAATCGCAGCCATTGTCTCTATACATGAGATCCTCTGCCTGCCATCGCGGTGTGGGGACCAAAACCGGCACTACTTGTCGGCTACTCCCATAACACCATCCACCACCCATTCTCCTATACGGTTAGATTATGCAGATTTACTTCTCCGTTTTTAACAGCTTCTTCTATGAACCCTTTCTGTAGACTCCTCAAGGATAAGTTGTAGTTGATGTCTATTATCTACAGCCAGGGTCTTCTTCTCAAGTGGACTCTGCCGGTATCATTTTTGTAACACCGATACATTTTGTAAAGATGCAAATATTTTCTCTACTGAGTCACTTCGTAGCATTCTTCTCAATTCATTCCATATTACTTTCAGTGTCAAGAGGACAACTAATTTGTAGTCTTTTGCTCTTTTGTTGGCCTTTACTGCTGTTATATTTTGTTATAGCTTTTCTAATATTCATTAATATAGTTCAGTAATAATATTCATATTATTGCTTTAGTTATATTTTCTGTATGTTTTTAATGAGTTGATATAACACTTATATGGAGGGAAATTTGTTTTTTTTAAGGGGAGGGGGGGGGGGAGTGACCTGGAACCAGAGGTACGAACTAGGTCAGTCTCAGGACAGGAAATACCAGGATTCAAAGCCCATCAGAAGCATCGGTGATTTTTTTTTTTTTTTTTTAATAGGAAAAATTAAATCGTCGTTTCTGTATGAGATTACCCTCCCTTGATTACTTGGGTGAAGTGAGATCTGAAGTCTTGCCCTCTTGGATAACAGCAATAAACAAATAGCATTAGCGCACGTTAAAGAACTCTTAACAGTTGTAATCGAAAAGACTAGGCCATGTAGTTGGCCGCTGCCCGGGCAAAGTTGTCAGCAGGAATCTACCAAACCCCGCGGATCCCAGGCAGTGCT
The DNA here is from genome assembly GCA_032433765.1 of Megaustenia siamemsis. Classification (NCBI taxonomy): domain Eukaryota; kingdom Metazoa; phylum Mollusca; class Gastropoda; order Stylommatophora; family Ariophantidae; genus Megaustenia; species Megaustenia siamemsis. The sequence goes on from JAVIAB010000073.1 coordinate 11,268,818, forward strand.
ACGGAGTTCGTGCACGTGGGTCAGGATTCTTCTCGAATTTTCTCGATAAAATATCGGAGAACATATGGATTCGTCCGGTGCGGATTGATGATGAACCGAACAGTAAACAAAGAAACAATAAAGCGGGATGCCATCTGATTATTCGTAGAGAAGATTTAACAACAGTTTAAATCAACAGGCAAGCATCAGTAATTGTACAATATTGTCAATGCTGTACATAGACACTCAATATAACATGAAAATCACCATCAAGACAGAAGTTATGAATATTGCAGAAGAGAAACAAAACACCAACATAACGATGGGCGACAGACAATTAAAACAACTGGAGTTAAATATCGAGGAAGTCACAAACAACAATTCACAAGCAGCAGAAATAGACTCAAGATGCAACAAAGCATGTCAAATAATCGGTTTAAATATCACCACTATTGTCCAACAAGGAAATAACTCAAGAGGCAAAACGCACCCTCAACAACATAATCTTCTTACGAACATTATGCTACCAATGGCACACCAAAACTATAGAGTCAAGGACAATAATGAATATATAACCGAGATGAAACTTTGTTAGACACATGACAGAAAACAGTATGAGAAATAAGATCTGAAATGAAGAAAAAAAAATAATAAAAACATGAAACAATTTTTACCATAGAATACATAAAGAAAAAACATTTAAAATTGCTTGGCCACGTGACAAGACATAGAAACCAAAATACAACACACGAGACTTTAAAAGACGTTGCGAGAACAGCAGCCCCTAGGGCCGACCACACAAAAAGATGGATAGATGGAATATTAGAAACACTAGGAAACATAGTAACAGACGCCAGTAGAAGAGCACAACGACGACAAATTATATCTCCCCTCGAAAGGTAATTGAGGAAAGAAAGAAACAGAAGAAGAAGACGAAGAAGTAGAAGGAGACGAAGAAGAAGAAGAAAAAGTTGTAATTAAAATTTTACCCCAAAGATTACAAAATAATTTATCTTTCAGAAAAAAAATGTATTTGCACTGAGACAGAGGCAAAGCCAAGACTATAGCTCGTTTCAAATCACGTGCCCAACTTCAAAACGCTATTACTCAGTAACCGTTTGTTAAAAACTGTTGAAATTTTCCAAATGTTATTAGAATGCAAAAGACCCTTTAAATGTATATTTAACAAATATCTTGCAGCTGCAGTTTTCTTAAAGCAGCGAATTTCTTTGATGTTTGTCAAAATTGTAAATTGTGAACCCCTAAAGAATAGAAATTACCGTAGTTGCTGGTCTATGATTAATTTTCACTAGGTAAAGGAGTGGCCGTAATGGGGAAATAACTGGCTAAGACAAAACACCAGGAGAATTATTGTCTTCTCAGTTCGAGGACGGACGATAATAGGGAATAATAGAACAAAGAAGTATGTGCATACACTCGGAAAAATTGACAGACAAACAACAATAGAAAAAAACGAAGAACAATATATGGTCCGAAGTGGGATAGAACCCGTACTCAGTGGCACCGCGCCTTGCCACGAGAAGCCGAACGCTTGGCACACTGCCACGCAGCCAACTAAAAAATTGGCTATTGCAGCAGTGTCTTACACGATGACGTTCTCAATGACTATAGCATAGGGTAACGATCACAGACCGGAAATAAATTGTATATTTGTACTTTCCTATTAATGCAAGTATCTCCCAGTAGGGCTGAATACTTGTGTTGTAGACAAACATTTATTGGACGAAACAGCACGAATAGTAGTTCCCAGTGGTTATATACTGGGTACAAATAATAATACATATTCGTAATAATAATTCTTCGTTTTTTTCTATTCTTGTTTGTCTGTCAATTTTCCCGAGTGTATACACATACTTCTTTGTTCTATTATTCCCTATTATCGGCTCGCAAGTTCCCCATATAATAATATTTATGTATTATTATTTGTACCCAGTACATAACCACTGGGAACTACTATTCGTGCTGTTTCGTCCAATAAATGTTTGTCTACAGCACAAGTATTCAGCCCTACTGGGAGATACGTGCATTAATAGGAAAGTACAAATATACAATTTATTTCCGGTCTGTGATCGTTACCCTATGCTATAGTCATTGAGAACGTCATCGTGTAAGACACTGCTGCAATAGAGAATTTTTTAGTTGGCTGCGTGGCAGTGTGCCAAGCGTTCGGCTTCTCGTAGCAAGGCGCGGTGCCGCTGAGTACGGGTTCGATCCCACTTCGGACCATATATTGTTCTTCGTTTTTTTCTATTGTAGTTTGTCTGTCAATTTTTCCGAGTGTATGCACATACTTCTTTGTTCTATTATTCCCTATTATCGCCTCGGAAGTTCCCCATATAATAATATTTATGTATTATTATTTGTACCCAGTATATAACCACTGGAAACTACTATTCGTGCTGTTCCTTCCAATAAATGTTTGTCTACAACACAAGTATCAGCCCTACTGGGAGATACTTGCATTAATAGGAAAGTATAAATATACAATTTATTTCCGGTCTGTGATCGTTACCCTATGCTATAGTCATTGAGAACGTCATCGTGTAAGACACTGCTGCAATAGCCAATTTTTTAGTTGGCTGCGTGGCAGTGTGCCAAGCGTTCGGCTTCTCGTAGCAAGGCGCGGTGCCGCTGAGTACGGGTTCGATCCCACTTCGGACCATATATTGTTCTTCGTTTTTTTCTATTGTTGTTTGTCTGTCAATTTTTCCGAGTGTATGCACATACTTCTTTGTTCTATTATTCCCTATTATCGCCTCGGAAGTTCCCCATATAATAATATTTATGTATTATTATTTGTACCCACGGACGATAATATCAAGGTATACTTGTATGTCCAATTTTCATAGTTGTGTGGTCCTGGAAAGGACCGTTTGTTGAACTAATTTAAGGTAATATAGGGGCCAACATTGTGGGGACTATATACTTTCATTCTGAATCAGACGAGTCTAAAAGATTAATAACTGTTTGGGGTTGAACATTCCACAAACCATCATTTTTCCAATATTCCTCTTCCTGTTTTAAGACGTGGTCTTCACATTTAGCCCAATAATCTTTGTCTATATTTAATAAAGAAAGATTAGCAAGTCTTTACATCGCATATTTTGAATGTTGTATTTTCATCGGCCACTTGTCCTTTTAATTTTTTCCCAGATTAGTTCTATTGGATTTAAATGAGCATGGTAAGGTGGCAGCCTCAAACTTATATGACCGTGCTCTTGGATAATCTTATCTATTTGAAAAATCTTTGTCCTTTGTTTTTGCTTTACTAGAGATAGTAATTCAGGTTTTAAGTACATGTTATTAAATTGTATGTGCTCCTTTGTGAGCCATATCTTAATAGCATCTTTTGTACTGGATGACGTCGGGACTTTATCTTCAAGTGCAACAATGTTGTGGTACGCTGCATTGTCCATTATTAGGCAAGATGGTCGATCTAGTGATGGGAGAACAGAATTTTCAATCCAATGTCTAAATATGTGACCATTCATCTCAGAGTGATAATCCCGATTGTCTATGGATTTTGAAAGAAAAATGAGCTCTGCATTCTGTAGTAGTCCATGTTGTCGACTACCTGCATGAGCAATTATCAAGTGATGTCCTTTGCTGCTCGGTATTAATCTGTTAATCTTTCCATCTGATGACTGCCATTCCCTTTGGTTAGTGTGGTGAGCATTGATCCATGTTTCATCCAAGTACATAATATCATAACCTTGCTTACGCACCTCTTTTACTTCACGTAAGTACTTGCTTCTCATTACTACTATATGTGGCTTCTCACAGATGTTTCGTCCATTGGAATACTTTCTGAATGTAAAGCCTGCAGCTCTCACATTCCTCCATAATGTAGACTTTGATATTTCAATACTGTTGTTCTTTGTTCAGCGATACTTTTAATTTTCTTATTGTAACAGTTTCATTCATACCCAACATTTTGCGAATTTCACTTCTAATAAGTTCACTGTCGAAATTATCCAACATTTTTGCTCTTCCTTGTGATTTTGTAAATTTTGAACATTGACGGTCACGTGCTGAATCCAGCTATTAAATGACCGTTTAGATAAATCCAAAATGTGTCTTGTCCTATTCTCAGGGTTTTCTAAAGAATGAAATAATCTTCCTCGTTTAGCCTCTTTGCAAAAATAGTCATACATTTTTATTGCGATGTTTTGTAAACTGCATAATTTCATTTTAAGACTCATGATAAATGTCATCGTTCCACGTGTCCACCTCTGAATGAACGGAAATGGAACACACAATTTCTCGTGTTTTTTACAAGTGTCTAATTGTGTCAAAAAACCACGGGGAAAGCGTGCAAACACGTCAATTTTACCGTGTATGGATTTTTACTCGCTATTTTTAACTTAAAATACTGTAAACATTAAGTTTTGACTACATCAATGGGTCGTTATACATTTATATAAATCAATTAATCAACAATAATAACTAAATGTTTTTTTTAATGAAATTAATTCCCTGTTGGGTTCTAATCATTATAACTTTACATGCAAATTTTGAACAACTTACAACAAGCGGTTAAAAAGCTACCGTTTTAAAAGTTGGGTACGAGTTATGAAACAAGCTATAATATGGACAAGTAACATCAAACGATGGACAAGTCAGGCTATGACAACATGCACTATCAAAGCAAGAGACATAGCGGAATTGCGCTCCTTGATAGTCACAGTTTAATGCTGGGACGGCATTAAATGATGATGAAAACACACAACCAAATACATACTATCAGAAATAAATGTTAGTACTTCCAATAGAGCATGCGCCGCACACGTAGATTACAAAGCCTGTACGCCACTGGTACATATCTTTGTATTTGTTTTATTGTCAACAACTTTTAGACTTTTCGTTATTTGTGTTAGGATATTGTTAGGACTTGCACAATATAGTCCCCCTACTCCTCCCTTTTTATTCTGTTTGTATAGTTTTCTCAGCAACTTTATTTCACTATTCTGTAACGTGTTATTTATTTTATGGTAAACGAAAAAAAAAAACCATTAATTAAAATAATAAATATTTATTATATTGGGTGAAGGTAACATAATATCAAGAGAGAATATACCTTTCATGTTTATAATTGCACTTAAGCTTTCAAAATGCATCAATTTAGTGGTAGTTGTGTATTAAGAGACTTTCGTTTGTTTAGAGAAGCCACAAAAAATTCCAATAAAGGTGGACTTAAATTTGGAACTCATAGTGAGGTAGACAACAATATTGACACTAGAGTTGACAGCTTCCAGGGCGAACGGCACTGACCAAGCAATGAAGAAAACGTAGTTTAACTTGCCAGTGATGCTGATTTCTGGGTAGCACACCATAAATAAGTAAATAATTGTAGGTGGAGCATAGCAGACAATGTAGATAGCAGATATGAGGGTGGTCATCTTGACGACTTTCTTGTCTTTAACTGAGGCCATTACTGGTTTATAGTTTGCTTGAGCTACTGTTGCGTTTCGCCAGTTTGTTTTTTTGTTTAGTTTGACAATAAGAATAATTGTAGAACAAGTTACGGAAGTAAGAAAAACAAACGACAATGCTACACCATGAATGAAGAATGTGACAGACTCAACAACTTCCCTGTTGTCAGCAAAAGCCAGACCATATATAGACTTGTTCCTGGACACGTTGTACACCCACTTCAATTTGTTGACAACGTAAGTCGGTGAGAACAATACGAACATGCTCAGGAATATTGAACTAATGATGACCTTGGTCCTGAATGGAGTAATGATGTTCTTGACCTTGAGAGGCATAACGATACAGAAACATCTCTCCAGAGTGATAAAGACCGTAATGAAACTAGTGATTCTGAAAAAAGAAAATAAAGTGGAATAAGACTTGTAAATGTTATTTATGCATTTAAATTGAAGACATAATGTATTGCAAGTAACTAATCTTTTTTCTTCTTTTCTCTTTTCACTGATACCTTAAAGGTGTCGTGGTTTATATCATTTGTCGTTCTTGAGCTGCTCGAACTGTCTGAATTAGTGATTTTCCTTTGTTGTTACATGTATCTGTCACTGCATATATCCATCTTCTTCTGGGTCTTCCGCTTGGACTTTTTCCATGCATTCTCGAGAAGAACGCCCTTGATGGTGATTGGTAAGGATTCATTCTGACCAGGTGGTCAAACCATTTAAGCTGTTATTGTTCTATATATTGTTGGCAGGGTTTTGTTCCTACCATTTTTCTTATGGTTTCATTTGGTATTCTATTTCTTGTGTTGTTTGTTACTTTTCTCAAGCATCGCATCTCACATGTATTGATCTTTCTGAAATGGGATTTAGAAAGCGACTTTGTTTGACTTTCATAGCACAAAGTTGGTATGAAAATGCTATTTATTATTTGTTGTTTAGCTGGCATATAGATGTTTGGATGTCTTAGCAATGGTGAAAGCTGGTATGTGACAGAATTTGTTTTTTGTATTCTCATGTCAATTTCTCTGTCTAGTTTTCTATCTTCTGTGAACATTGTGCCTAAATACTTGAACTCCTCTACTTGTTTTATTTCTTTATCTTTGATCTTAATGTTTAATGGTGTCTTAATTTGCTTATTCTTATAGCCTCTATTTTTGCTGTGTTAATTTTCATACTGTTTCAAGTAACTAATGATTTGATATAATACATATCTAAATTTGTTCATTTAGTTCATGTGTTGCTTAGTTACGTTTACTGATACTCGGATTGCAAATTTACTACTTGTCTTTGTTCTTGATTCACCTGATTTTCACCTGATTGATTCTTGACACCTGATTTTGTAAAATACCTGATCTTCTGAACACAAATGTAATCAATGTTTGGCAGTGTCGTTTGAGCTGCTCGGAACAAACAAAATATTCAACGTGATCTCGACTATATTGAGCAGCTAAATTAAGTGATATATAAATGTCAGTGACGTATTATACCAAGTTATCAATGAGAAAACATACGGCAATGAAATATAAAACAAAAACTGTCGCTCACAAATAGTATATAATATTAGCTTTGTTATGAGACTGAGAAGTGATTGAACTAGTTAAGTGTAAGATGGATAGAGCAATTTAAATAGGAGATTAGTCAAAAGCATATTACCAGTGAATTCCAATTTGTAGACGACCAATCTGTAATAATGGATTTACATAAAGAACAAAAAACAAAAATGGATAACTAACACCATCTTAGAAAAAATGGAAGAAAGGAGACAAGCGAAGAACACTGCCCAATACAATAAAATAGATAATGAGATACGCAAAATGTGCAAAAAGGCAAAAGAAGACTGGCACAGCCAAAAATGTAGAGAAATAGAAACTATGGAAAGCAAACAAGACCTAAGAGGAATGCACACAGAAATAAAGAGAATGACTAATAAAAATAAAAAAGCCACAGAAGGTGGATGCATTGCAGACAAAAAAGGAAAAATGCTAACAGACAATAAGGATATCATAGATAGATGGCAGGAATATATAACAGAACTATTTCATGATCAAAGGGACAAGAAACCAGTTATAAAATGTACATCAGGCTATAAAATATTAAAATCTGAGGTGGAAAAAGCTATAAAAACAATGAAAAGGGGAAAAGCAGCAGGACCTGAAAGCATACAGATAGAGATGATACAGGCACTTGAAGATTTTGGCATTGAAGTGATTACAGACATATGCAACGACATATACCACACAGGATACATACCAAATGAACTAAAAACATCAACTTTCATTGCATTGCCTAAAAATAATGGTGCAGTTGAATGCAGTGACTTTAGAACAATACGCCTAATGAGCCATGTTACAAAAATCTTGCTAAAAGTTATACAAGGAAGGATTCAGAATAAAATCAATACTGAATTAGATGAGCAGCAATTTGGATTTAGGAAAAATAGCGGGACAAAAGAAGCCATATTCTGCATGAGAACATTAATCGAAAAATACACAGAAGTAAACAAACCAATATATGCCTGCTTCATAGACTACACCAAAGCTTTTGATAGAGTACACCACAAACAACTTATAGAATGCCTAAAAGAGATACATCTAGATGACATGGATATACGACTAATATGCAATCTATACTGGAGCAAACAGCAATAATAAAATATAACAAAGAGTTCTCTACACCCATTGATATAAAAAGAGGAGTAAGACAAGGATGCATCCTATCACCAAGCTTGTTCAATCTATACACTGAGCAAATCTTTAAAAACATCATAGAGATGCCAGGCCTACAAATTAATGGAAAGATAATCAATAACCTAAGATATGCTGACGATACTGTACTACTAGCAGAAAATCCTAAAGACCTACAACAATTACTTAATGAAATAAACACGACAAGCAAAAAATATGGACTAGATATGAATATCAAAAAGACTAAAACTATGATCATAAACAAAGAAAATACTCAAAACCCACAAGTGGATATCAAAATTGAAGGAATAGACCTTGAGACAGTTCAGAACTATAACTACCTTGGACATACTATAATCAGTGATGGAAAATGTACAACTGAAATAAACAAAAGAATAGGAATGGCAAAAAGTAATTTTAATGTCATGAAGGACATACTAACATCAAAACAAATAACACAAGAGCTAAAACTAAGAATAGCAAAATGTTACATCTTCTCAATATTCCTATATGGTGCTGAAACATGGACATTAGACAAGAAAACAGAACAGAGAATTGAAGCCTTTGAAATGTGGATATATAGAAGAATAGGTAGAATTATATCTATCTATTGACCTTTCGAGCCGTAACCGGCCCATAGGGCGTAGACCAAGATACACCTTCTCCTATATGAATTTTTGTTCTAGCAGTTTTCTTTTAAAGATATTTTATCAAATCTCGCCATCTGTCTCTGTTCTGTGCAAGCAGTTCTATCTCATTGAGGGAGCCGATTCCTGCTGCTCTTGCCTCTCTCATCAATGTTCTTCTCAGTGTCTCCCTGGGTCTTCCTCTTTTTCTTTTACCTGTTGTTTCCCATATGAGGGCTTGCTTTGCTATTCGATTATTATCTCTTCTCATCACATGTCCAACGTATGACCATCGTCTTTTCTTTATTACTGAAGATATTAGTGGTTGATTGGCGATTTCTCTAATTTCCTCGTTTGTTTTGAATTCGTTCCATTCTATACCAAGTATTTTCCTTAGACATTTATTTTCGAATGCGTTCAACTTTGTTTCTATATCTCTTGTTGTTTTCCAGCTTTCACACGCATACGTAAGGGTTGATAGTACATTTGATTTGAATAGCCTAAGTTTTGTGTTTGTGCTAATGAGTTTTGATTTCCACAACTTTTCAAGGCTTCTGAAAGACATTGCTGCTTTAGCCAGTCTGATTCTAATTTCTTTGCTCGTATCCCCTTCTCGATCAATGTGACTTCCAAGATAGATGAAGTGATCGATCTCTTCTACTGGTTTGTTTTCCATGTATATTTTGTCACTTGTTAGAATTAAACTTTTCATGACTTTAGTCTTTTCATGATTGACCTCAAGCCCAATTTTGCTGGCTATTGATGATAGTTCATTTGTGTTTTCCTGCATCGTTTTTATCTGATTGCTGATGAGAACTATGTCATCAGCAAAGTCCAGGTCCTCCAAATGGTCTCCTTGTATCCATTCGATGCCTTTATTACCAGTGCAGCATTTCTTCATTATGAAGTCCATAACAATTCCAAATAACAAGGTAGAATTGGATGGAAGGTAAAGAAAACAAATGACAAAGTCTTAAAACAACTAAAAATGAAAAGAGAACTTCTGAACACAATTAGAACAAGACAAATGCGATTCTTAGGCCATGTTAAAAGACACAACAGCCTACTGAAAGTGATCCTGGAGGGGAAAATACAAGGTAAAAGAGGCAGAGGCAGACCAAGATTAACATGGACGAGTAACATCAAAAGATGGACAAATCAACCGATGACAACCTGCACCATCAAAGCAAGAGATAGAGCAAAATGGCGCTCCATGGTAGCCAACCTTCGTTGCGGAGACGGCACTCAATGATGATGATAAAGAGCCACATCAATATATGAACAAACTACATGGAACCTGCAAGAAACAAATAATGAAGATTAACACGTTAAAAACAGAGAGTATGTCCATAAGTAGGAAAGAGAGAAGGGCACGTTTTTTTTCATTGAGAACGAGGGCTTAATCTAACTTGAATATTTTATTTAAAATTAAAGTTGCAGCAAATGGGAAACAGGTAAGAAAATTGAAAACAAATGTATCAGAGGAAACGAAACAACGAAAGGAAATATATATATATATATATATATACATATATATATATATATATATATATATAAAATTATGCGGCGTTTGATAACACAAGATTGAAAATATGAGCTCGGTATGTAAGTCAAATGTGTGCTTCCAGTGCCAGACAAATATCACTAGTAATGAAGTAGAGAGAGCAGTTCCCAGCTACTTTAAATGTACCTATATACTAGACTAGTAGAGCGATCAGTGCAACAGTGTAACATACAATGCAACATACGATGTAACATACAATGTATAGTAGTAACATTAGTTCCACATAAGTAACACTAGTATTTCTGTGCTACAGAGACAAGTTGGGCAACATTCAACGCACTTATCGACAACATTCCACAACCATTATTACCAACCGGATGCATAAAATATGTTCAATATATTCCTACTTCCACTAAGCTGTTGTACTATAGAACATAGACTTGCTACATTTTTATTTCTAGTTTGATTAAAGACAAATCTAAACAGTTTAAATACATTTGTAATTATTTATTTGTTGAACAATTAAAACATTAGAAATGTCATAACCATTATCAAGTGCCATGTCAGCTAATGTATGTGCTTCTGTGTCTCTCCACAATGTTCGATCCCGACAGTTATTTATCATTTATGTTGTTGATCTTCTGCCAAGCCATTATCTTACGCTGTCTGGTAGCTTTTCTCAATGCTTAACCATGCTCTCTTTCCATGGAAAGCCACTTTTGCTTGAGCTATACTGCACCTCAACTCTGTTTTAAATCAACCATCTGACGTTAACATTTTTCCCAGATATTTAAATTCATTTACCTGTTTTAATATTGTTCCATGATCATGGAGAGGACACACACTGCGGAAGCCAACTGAGAGTATTACACAGCAGGCCATTTTTTTGGAATCCCCAGAGGAAAATACAAAGAGGAAGACCAAAGAATTCTTGGAGAAGACAGGTAGAAGCAGAGATGAAAATGATGGGGAAGAAATGGAATGATCTTAAAAGAATGACAAGAAACAGAACGACATGGAAAGTGTTTCTTGACGACCTATGCTCCACAGGAAGCTGAAAGGCATAAGAGGAAGAATATTGTTCCACTTGTCTTTAGTGTGCATTGCGGTGAAGTATTATAAATATAGTCCTACATATTATGTATTTAACAAGGTAGTAGATGTAGATATAACAAGTATATAGTAAGAAGGTAGTAGGTGTAGATATAACAAGGAGAATTTTACACCCATGGACATAAAAAGAGTAGTAAGACAAGGATGCATCCTATCACCAAGCTTGTTCAATCTATACACTGAGCAAATCTTTAAAAACATCTCAGAGATACCAGGCCTAAACATTAATGGAAAGATAATTAATAACCTGAGATATGCTGATGATACTGTTCTACTAGCAGAAAATCCTAAAGACCTACATCAATTGCTTAATGTGATAAACACAACAAGCAAAAAATATGGACTAGAAATGCATATCAAAAAGACTAAAACTATGATCATAAACAAAGAAAATTCGCAAGACCTACAATTAAATATCACAGTTGAGGGAACACATCTGGAGATAGTCCAGAGTTACAACTACCTAGGACATACTATAACCAATGATGGAAAATGCAAAACTGAAATAAACAAAAGAATAGGTATGGCAAAAAATAATTTTAATGCCATGAAAAATATACTAACAACAAAACAAATATCAGCAGGGCTGAAACTTAGAATGGCAAAAAGTTACATCTTCTTAATATTCCTGTATGGTGCAGAAACATGGACATTAGACAAGAAAACAGAATAGAAAATTGATTCCTTTGAAATGTGCATTTATAGAAGAATAGGTAGAATTGGATGGAAACCAAAAGGAAGTAGGAAGTTGCTTCGTGTTTTTTTCGTCGTAGACTGTTTACACTTGAGTAATCAGACATAAGTCTAAAGGTATCGAGATTATGAGTTTGGCGACATTGTGTCCTACGTCATCGTATTGGTTCCCTAAACCGGCCGTGCGCAAATCTTACGGTCTGCTGTTTGATGTGCAACAAGAATAATTTGACGACTGACTGTGTGTCTATATGTTCGGAATTGGAGTCATCAACGATGGCCTAACATCATCAAGTGCTACGATGATCATCATTTTCAAGAGGACGTGACTTACCGGTATATGGGGATAGGCGGCGGGAACAAATGAAGGCTATGCATGAAATGTGTTCCTTGTTGCAGTTTCCTCATATTACAAGTCGCATGTCTGTGTTAGTCACCTCTAGTGACTCGGGCAGATGGTGCTCGTAAACCTGGGAAGGCCGACCATCTAAGGGCAGAATCCCCCGACAGAAAAGATCAACTGCTGCCTTGCAGGAAGATTGGGGACAATCAAAGGCTAAGGAAAGCAAACCTGAAAAAATGCTGGCTGAAATCGGATGCACTGGGCCACTGGCGCAGAACACAGTGCAACGTATTAACGGGTGTTCAGTCAGAGTGGATCTGACAGACTCTAATTGTGATGTTCTGTCTGTGGGGGCGATCAACACACTTAGCCTGACAGCTGACTTCATATGAGAGTCTGGAATCCTTACTCTGATTGAGTCCTGAACGCAGAGAGAGAGGGGGGGGGGATGGAAACGAAAGATAACAAACGATGAAGTTTTAAAACAACTGAAAATAAAAAGAGTACTGCTGAACACAATTAAGACAAGACAAATGAAATTTTTGGGGCATGTTAAAAGACACAACAGCCTACTAAAAGCAATATTGGAAAGAAAAATACAAGGCAAAAGAGGCAGAGGCAGACTAAGACTAACATGGACGCGTAACATCAAAAGATGGACAAGTGAATCTATGTCAGCCTGCACCATCAAAGCAAGAAACAAAGTAGAATGGCGATCCATGGTAGCCAACCTTCGTTGCGGAGAGGGCACACGATGATGATGATGATATATATATATAGAGTCCTACTTATTTACAGCAGAGAGATGTTCACATTATATTCATCCATTAAGGACAGCTCCCTGCCGAACATTACCTGTTTAAGATAACATGAGGCCATCCACCAGTGAGGTACATGACCTCCAGGACGTTGATGGGCAGATCGAGGTTCAGAAGTAGAGGATTGTAGGCTATACTGATCCATACCATGGCAGCCGAGGAAGCGAGATCCGATATAGCCAGACCTGAAGCAAATACTAACATCACAAAAACACTTTCTTTGTCTGTCCAACATCTGCATGTGAATTATCTTAATATGTATAATGAACTTTAATATATTTAAACGTTATTTATTGTTATAAACTATTTACATTTAATCTTGTGAGTGTCCTAAGAACTGATCGGTGTTAAAAGAATTAAACGCTGCATTGTTATATTTTTTTTAAAACTCATGGTGAGTTGCATTGTAAAAGGGGAAGACACAGAGAGAAGGGAGGGGGGGGGGGGGGGAGAAAGATGAAGATAGATAGTGATGTCAAACTTCTCGATTTTTTCATTTCCTTATTAAGTAAAGTCGTTTTAAGAAGATGATCAATTTTGTTCCGTTTTAATACGAATATCAATCATTGTCCGGTTTTTAGTACGAATATCAATCATTGTTTGGTTTTAAATACGAATATCAATCATTGTTTGGTTTTAAATACGAATATCAATCATTGTTTGGTTTTAAATACGAATATCAATCACTGTCCACTTTTTAGTACGAATATCAATCATTGTCCAGTTTTTAGTACGAATATCAATCATTGTTATGTTTTAAATACGAATATCAATCATTGTCCAGTTTTAGTACGAATATCATCATTGTTTGGTTTTAAAAACGAATATCAATCATTGTTTGGTTTTAAATACGAATATCAATCATTGTTTGGTTTTAAATACGAATATCAATCATTGTCCACTTTTTAGTACGAATATCATAATTGTCCAGTTTTTAGTACGAATATCAATCATTGTCCAGTTTTTAGTACGAATATCATCATTGTCCAGTTTTTAGTACGAATATCAATCATTGTCCAGTTTTTAGTACGAAAATCAAACATTGTCCAGCTTTTAGTACGAATATCAATCATTGTTTGGTTTTAAATACGAATATCAATCATTGTCCAGTTTTTAGTACGAATATCAACCATTGTCCACTTTTTAGTACGAATATCAATCATTGTTTGGTTTTAAATACGAATATCAATCATTGTCCAGTTTTTAGTACGAATATCAATCATTGTCCACTTTTTAGTACGAATATCAATCATTGTTTGGTTTTAAATACGAATATCAATCATTGTCCAGTTTTTAGTACGAATATCAATCATTGTCCAGTTTTTAGTACGAATATCAATCATTGTTCAATTTCTAATACGAATATCAATCATTGTCCAGTTTTTAAATACGAATATCAATCATTGTCCAGTTTTTAGTACGAATATCAATCATTGTCCAATTTTTAATACGAATATCAATCATTGTCCAGTTTTTAAATACGAATATCAATCATTGTCCAGTTTTTAAATGCGAATATCAATCATTGTCCAGTTTTTAATACGAATATCAATCATTGTCCAGTTCTTAAATACGAATATCAATCATTGTCCAGTTTTTAATACGCATATCAATCATTGTTTGGTTTTAAATACGAATATCAATTATTGTCCCATTTTTAAAAAAAAGCTGTAAATATACTTGAATACTTTGTGTATAATAATTCATTGCGTGTAATCTTATATGAATGTCATGGATAATCTGTGTAATCGTGGATTCCCATTGTGCTAAACCGACTATCAATATTTGCAGACATTTATTTAGGTATAATAAGAAAATGTATGTTAACAATCGCAGAAACAGAGGAAACTTGGAACTGTATACTATCATCAGTGGACTTTCATGAAAAATGTACTTGTGAGGCAGTTATATACCTAGTGTTATCGCAGTGTTCCGTCTAATATCATTGCAGTATTGTTTCTAATGACAACGCAGTTTTGTTTCTAATGTCATCGCAGTTTTGTTTACAATGTCATCAGTGTTCCATCTAGTATTATCGCAGTGTTCCGTCTAATATCATTGCAGTGTTGTTTCTAATGTCATCGCAGTGTTCCGTGTAATGTCATCACAGTTTTCTGTCTAATGCTATCTCAGTCTTCCGTCTAATGCCATCGTAATGTTCTGCCTAATGTCATTTCAGTGCCCCGTCTACTGCATTGTAATGTTCCGTCTTTTTCCATCGCAGTGTTCCATCTAATGTCATCGCAGTGTTCCATCTAATGTCATCACAGTGTTTCATCTAATGTCATCGCAGTGTTCCATGTAATGTCATCGCAGTGTTCCATGTAATGTCATCACAGTGTTCCATCTAATGTCATCGCAGTTTACCATCTAATGTCATCGCAGTGTACCATCTAATGTCATCGCAGTGCTCCATCTAATGTCATCGCAGTTTACCATCTAATTTCATCGCAGTGTTCCATCTGATGTCAGCTCCATGTTTCTGTTTTGTTATCTTAGTGTCCTACTTTTATCAAGTTTTATCACACATACATTCTACTTGTTATCACTGAGTTGATAACTGATCATGCTCTTTAGTAGAAGAACGCGGGTTCGTTTTCCGGTAAGGCAAAAGTTACTTCCAATTCAGACCTGAACACGTCATGGCGACTTCTCAGGACAAGCGGCCTTTATTCTCCGGTTCTATATGTCCACACACCCCGGGCAGAGTGCATGATGGGATAAGACCGCTTTTAATGTCCTGATTTTGTCTTGGGTCAATAAGTTTAGTCCGTGTCTGAAGAAATAATTCATAATCGATTGCCAGTACAATTATAGGTTTTATTTAATATCTGGACTTTTATTATTTTTAGCTTAGACAAATAAACATCGATTTACACGGACGTAGATACTTGTAGTAAAAGAGATTTACTTGTAGTAAAACAGATTTACTTGTAGTAAAAGAGATTTACTTGTAGTAAAAGAGATTTACTTGTAGTAAAAGAGATTTACTTGTAGTAAAAGAGATTTACTTGTAGTAAAAGAGATTTACTTGTAGTAAAAGAGATTTACTTGTAGTAAAAGAGATTTACTTGTAGTAAAAGAGATTTACTTGTAGTAAAATCTCTTATCAACAGTAATGTATTTGTTCTCACTTATCACAAGTGTGAATTAAACTAGAAAATCTATATTTAGTTTTCCCATTTTTATTTTGATAACAGTTTCTTTTACTGTTGTCTTGTTTTGAACCAAGTTAGCACAAAACACTTATTGAAGATATCACTCTTTCACTTGTTGAGGTTATCATTGGGTGTTCTACATTTAGTCGCTTGATTTCTGAAACCACAATGCGGCTTATATGATCACAAATGAAGACAAAGTTTATCAATAACAGGAAAGAATTATTAATTAATTGTGTTCAAGCGATACATTCATGTAATCCTATTCTTGCTATCAAATTGTGTCTGAACATTGGGACATACCCATCAAGCTGATGTTAATGCTGTCTTTGAATCCTTGCTTAACAAACACGGATATTTTCGCGATGTTTGCCAAGACACCAAACAAGCTGATAACACCGCAGAGAACAACGTAACTAACAACTTGTATCACCTGAGTTATCTTGCCAATTAAAGAGATGCTGCCAGACGTGCTTATAACGTCAACATTACCAGCGATTGTAAAGTTGTCCATTATAGAGTAACGTATTTTATGACATTAGCTGTTGATAATGTGTCCAGTTTTATATTTTCAAATTTGGAAACATACCAGTCTTGAGATCAATGTCGTTATGTACAAGCACGTCTCAGAAAGCAACTTCATAAATCTGATATTTCTTTTCTTTCTTTGGCTTTGTTACTTGGTTTAATGAAAATAGTCAACTATTAGTCAATGTTTACTACCCGGTATCACTATTTTTTTTACAAATTTGAAAATATAAGCACTGACAGTGCAGATAATTATGGGGAGTGTCTGTCACTGGAATATGGTTCTTACTGGACATTATACTTAATCAAACAAATGTTACTATGACGTTACAAAGTCTTAAATATATGACATCTGGCCATATTATTAATTGATACACATTAATGGTGATTAGCCCATTAACATTGGTGGTTAACCTAAACTATTGGATCCATTATTTCCCATGTCTTATGTTTGAATAATGACCCACTCCATTATAAAATGTATATAACAATCCCTATATCCATCAGTAATTATAATGAAAATGAACTTATTACAGTGTTTGAAAATTGTTAAGCGAACTACACAATAATTGTTGGTTTAGTCAATGCATGTCGTGTCACATTTCATTGAGACGTGGGTACCAAATAAATAATTGTATTGATTACATTAACAGTCAGTACAACCGCAGCAGCTCCTCGCTTATTTATCTCATTGATTAAAAGAATAACATGACTTTTCCAGCATCCAGTAATTCTGCTCTGGTATTGATGCATCTACGAAGTTTATCTTTCACACCATTCAGCTAACCTCACAGGTTTCGGTGTCTTTCATGCAAAAAGATGCAGTCAAGGTCAAGGCGTTGCGGCATTGCTATTGTGAAGAGGCATGTATGGCCCCAGCGGCTGAGACTTCTTGGAGATGAATTCCCAGTTCACTTGACCATGATTCTCTTCTTTCCTTCACTAATGTCACACATCTACTTTTTTCAGGCAAGGGTAACCTAGATGTGTTTAGAACGTTGTGTTGCGTGTTGAAACTCAGGAGTAACCTAGATGTGTTTAGAACCTTGTGTTGCGTGTTGAAACTCAGGAGTAACCTAGATGTGTTTAGAACCGTGTTGCGTGTTGAAACTCAGAGGTAACCTAGATGTCAATAGAATCTTGTGTTGCGTGTTGAAACTCAGGAGTAACCTAGATGTGTTTAGAACCTTGTGTTGCGTGTTGAAACTCAGGAGTGTGACAGCGTTCCCCCCACTCGTGTATTTTTAGAACCCTTCACCCTAGTCCAGAGGGTATAATTACAGCCAGAACCGCGTTACGCGCCCTTTTTCCGTCCTGACCAGCGTCCACGACACAGGGAAGTCATTTGCTTTGCTTTTCTTTAACATTTTTCGATTATTTTGTTTTGGATGTTTCATTACTAGTTAGCTATGTAGGATTAGTTTTATTTACTTACATATCTGTGTGTGCTGTTGTTTGTCTGTTCCTGCTGAAGGCCTATTGAGCCGAAACGTCGTTCAAATCTGTGTCGTCTACTAACCACGTAAAGCTTTTACCATACCTTTTTTCTATTTTTTTCTATTTTGTTTTCAATGTTCCCCCCAAAATCGCATTTGTCTTGTTTTGAATTGTGTTTAGTAGTTCTCTTTTAATTTTTAGTTGTTTTAAGACTTCGTCGTTTGTTTTCTTTTCCTTCCATCCAATTCTACCTATTCATCTATATATTCACATTTCAAAGGCTTCAATTCTCTGCTCTGTTTTCTTTTCTAATGTCCATGGTTCTGCACCATATAGGAATATTGAGAAGATGTAACATTTTGCTATTCTTTGTTTTAGCCCTGGTGTTATTTGTTTTGATGTTAGTATGTTCTTCATAGAGCTTTTATTTTTGTTGTTTTTCCGCAGTTGTTCTTGTCCGTATGTGTTCATCTATACAATGGTAGCAATTTAAATATTAAAATTACCTCATTATGTTATCACATTTTGGAGGATCGATATTCATATGAGAATATATCCTAAAGAATGACAGGAAGGCAAATTTTTTTTTCCGACCTAAAAGACTCTCGGGGTTCGTCAAGGCTTTTTAAATGGCTACAGAGATGTTCTCTAGGAAAGAAAGACAGGAACAAGGAAACTGGTAATTCCACCTCGTACAACTGAGGCTTAAACACAATGAAGTTCTAAACATTTCGTCACCCAACGGCTATTGTTAATTAATGTTGTTTACGTGAGGAATCCGTCAACTTTATTAATCAATAACAAAATAACGGAGCTGAAAGGTTATCACATTGCAGACATCGGCTAATCCAGGAGCCTCCAAGTGTTAGGGTGCATTAGAAAGTCGCCATGTACAAACATAATGTATGATACTAAATTAATTCTATCGTTGTTCTCTCTCTATCTCTATCTCTCTCTCTCTCTCTCTCTCTCTCTCTCTCTCTCTCTCTCTCTCTCTCTCTCTCTCTCTCTCTCTCTCTCTCTCTGTTTCTGCGTTCAGGAAACTTTTTTGGTTATCCAATTCCTTTCCCATGCCTCTGCTTTGAATCTAACATTTTCTTTTTCCAGATCTTCGCGTCTCCACAGTTCTTGCTGTGTGTCTCCGTTGTTAGGCCACACTTGACGGTCGATGTTCAGCATGGATGGTCCGGGTCTTCCTGTAGAAGGGTTCTGGAGTCTTGGCCTCTCTTTCGTCGTCACATTCATCGCTGTGGATTATTCCTTGGAGGCGAAGTTGCTCAGAATTCCGAAAACGGTGGTCTGGGCTAGCTTCATCAGAAGATGATGTGGCTAATATGTAGCTTTATTTCAATAATGTTCCCCATTTGTTTTGTGCGATGGGTATGATCTCTCTGTAGCTCACTCTATGAGTACATTAGGCATCATGGTTATGGTTATTCCAAGGTCTCAGTATCACTGCAAACGAATTAAAATCCATAATTGCTCAACCGCCCATGTCAGTGGACATTAGACTTTATTTACAGCTAGTTTTGGAGAAGGTTTCAGCACTTTCTTTTCTAGCGGTTCTCATGTGAAGGAGTCTATAATTTCCAGCAGCATTTTTGTAGACTGTGGCAGCTGAGTTGACCCGTAGAAAAATAATATGTGGTGTCTTGAGTTGTTTTTATAGATCAGGAATTCTATTATTGACCTAAACATTTTAATTACAATTTTGTGTGATTTATCGCGATTAGTGTTTGAGTGTCTAGGTGGCCAAAAATAATGTGATAAGGACCTGAAATAATAAGAAATTTGGTGGATGTTTTGTCTGAGCAATGACTGTTTTTGTCAGTCTTCCACCTGTTTACTTTATGTAGGGGTACTTTCTCCGTTTTTGGACAGCTTCTTCTTTGAACCCGTTTCTGGACGTTGGTCCACATGGTTAAGTTTGTTGTTGTCTATCATTTCAGGGTCTTCATCTCGAGTGGGCTCTATCGGTATCATTCTTGTGTGCCCAGTACTTCTGTAAAGACAGAAATAATTTTTGAACACGAGCTCCTTGTAGTAAAGAAGACTTTTCTTGGGTCACTGGGAAGGAGGTTTTTGAATTAGTTACGCAGTTTTCTGAACAAGTGATTGAAATTACATCTCTTTAGTTTGTTTATTGAAGGTTTTGACTTCATATGTGCATGAATTTGGTCTGTACGCGCTTAATTGTTTTAGCCGTGTGTCATCACTATTTCTGACTTGCCTCATCCACACTATTTATTTTGCAATTGTTTTCCACTTCTTGAATAGGTGTAATTTTCATGCCTACAGTTATAAGACCTTAACTATGTTTTCTACTTTTACCAGGTGTGGTTTGTTTTACTTAGAGGAAGATGCCCAGTCTGTCGTGTTGTTTTCGAAGTGGATCATTTAGTCTCCTGCTATGTTGTTTTGATGATCTTTATGTTGATTCTCGAGTTGGTGACAGATGAGATACCAAAAGCGTGATAAGTAAACATAAACTGTCGCTATGTATTAAGATACGTATTTGGCCATAGCTTTTTTTGCGCGATTCAACAGTTACGACAACCAACATATGCTGGTAGCAGAGTCAATTATTTCTTCTGGTCTTCAGCATCCATGTCTGTATGTTCTGCGTCATCGTTTGTCTGTGATATTCGTGACATTTTATTTCATTGGTTTATGTTGTTGGCTGGAGAGACTTTCAAGATATATTTGCTGTACTTAAAATGTACTCACAATCATGTTCTAAAATATGGCGTCACATTCAGCCTGCATTTCGTTATCTACCATATAGTAAAAACAGACAAAGTGTTTTATTGGGGCTGACATCATGATCGTGTGCAACATAACGTTTTATAAAACTGAATGTCTATGGCCGACAAATAATCAGTGTTTAGTCCTGCTGCAAAGGGCGCATTTCTTGATCAATGTTCTTATACATGAACTTGATGACAACACAATAACCCCGTTTGGTTTCATTGGTTAACATTTGCATGGATTGAAACGAGTTTAGAACAAGATATCTTTTTTAAAACACGTAATATCACAAAATGGAAATGATACTCTTTAAGGCTGTACAAATACATAAAGAAAGTAATCATTGACTCATATTATCAGCATCATTTTACATGAAAATGTTTTAAAAATAATTTTTTGATAAACAAATCAGCATCTTGGGACGTGTCCACCTTTAAAGTTGTCTACATGGAGCGTTTTTGCAGCCTGTCTCTTCTCTTGATGATGTACGTTATCATAGGCCAATATCCTAATGCTAGTAGTCATTTTGCAATGTTTTTCTTGGTCGTTGCATTAAAATATCTTATTCGAGTTGTGTTAAAAATCGTTCGCTCTTCGTTTTCATGTGTTTCAAAATGTCATAATGTGTTTATTTCACTGTTCTCATTTTTACCGTTCTACTAAATACATGTTGTAATATTCAATTTTGTTTTCTGGATTTTTAGTAAGTTGATATAACACTTACTTTTTTTCAAATTTAGTAAATAATGACTATAATTGTTTTCATGTGAGAATATACGCCATGTTGTTGTAGATACAGTTTGCATGTCTTGTACTTTTATTTTTGTCTGTACGCTATTTTCCGTGAGACGTTGTGATGTGATCAATATAGTTATATTCTTGACCTGGCTAGACCTCTTCCATTAATTCTGACATGGATCTCATGTATCTTGTTTATGTTTATAGTGTTTATTATTTTTTGTATGGGTTCGCCAGCTTCCACCTCCTGCGAAGTCAACGACCAGAAATTGAATGCTGCATGTTAATTCGTTTTTTTCTTGGCAGCCATGTGCACATGGAGTCCCTCGCCGCACAGGCAGTTAACACTGTCTTCGGAGTTACTCATTTTTTTTTCCGTCGATGAGTAAATGACGTTTCAAACCGGGCCTCGCTGCTGAGACTAAGATGGTGGCCGCAGAACGAAATCATAAATAAAAATCCCAACTGGTGCAGACGAGATTTGAACTCACAACCTCTCTGTCTCCAGATCGACGTCTTGCCTCCAGTGCAACCAGTCCCCTGTTTTGACTTATATATATATATATATATATATATATATATATATATATATTCTATCCATATTAAGTGCTTTTCCTTGTAAATACCATTAGATAATTGTTGTTATTGTTTCCAACATACTTTCAGTATCGCCAACATAAATAAAGATATTAATTATACTTCGATTGATGTTTAAACCTGGCATTTCCATGTATGCCATAACAATCGTCTCACTCCATAAAAATGAACAGACACGAAGAAATAGCATGATTCTGCCTGAACTTTTCACTTTAATTAAATAAGTTTCCAGTTTCTCTGTTACCTTTTATTACACTACAATCTGGCCCCAATATGCGTTACATAATAGACACAAGTCTTTCTGGAAGTTATTTAAATTCGTCTTGGTCAACGCCGTTGCTGTCATCCATGAAGCACTCATCAACTGGATTATTTGCTTCTGTGCATCTTTTTTTTCACACCTACAAGTTGAAAATATTTGCACTTCTCACGCATTTGTTTGCTGTCCTAAATTATATTTTTTCCTACTTCCATTTTAAATAGGTTTTTTGTTCTGCTATGTATAATTTTAAGTAAGATTTTTGTTGTATGGTTCCTCATATTTATAATTATAAAATCACTGTATTCCAAATCAGTCTTCGTGGACAAGGCAATCAATTTCTAAGGTCTAAGGCCATGTAATATATATTCTTGCTGCATATACAATTATCAACATTTGTGTTTATTTCAAAACTACAACTCTTTAGTGTGTGTAATTGTGTAAAACCCTGCAGCTTTTCATCTTTATTTTATTGAGGTAATAGCTCTCTCGCCCTCAGATTGTACGATGCAATAGTGTCATGTATGTTATAGTTAATAAATAACAGTAAGAAAAAAAAAGGGTTTTCATTATATGGGACTCAAATAAAACATTGTTTCCCATTCTCTTGGAGACTACATGATATTACAGGGAGGCTACAGATCAAAATTGCCGTAACAAGAGGACAACAGGGAGTCCATGCATGTCGATACAGATGTTTCTAAAATGCAATGCTTAGATATCCTTTGTTTTATCCTCTAAGCGAATTATTTCTTTATCGATGCTCATAAGACAAGCTCCAGCTGACATCAGAAGTGACCATACATGAAGGACGAATCGCTTGTGATCGATGTGGGAACAATCGATTCATCTCCTACTCCTTCTCGAACTCGACCGCTGCCCAACCCAGCTGTTCTCTCTCTTCAGTCGTTCTACAATATGTGGACTAAATCCAAAGTCAACTTTTTATTTTTTTCTTCGGCAGCATTCAATTATCATTTAAAAGATTATGAACTATCGATATATGTTGATTGTTTGAAGCAGCTTTATATTCATATGGAAGTTCGTATCCATTATCAATAGATACAGATATCAATAATCCGACCTCTGTAGTTGATTAATTTTATGTGAATATTGTTGACATTGATGTTCCAAAGTTTGGTGGTGGTCGTAGTGCTGCATAGGAACATGCAATGCAGAGTAATTCTCATTGACACAAAATTGATACAAAATTGACACAAAATTGACACAAAATTGACACAAAAACGCTCTTATTTACTTCTGAATTGGTGAACATATTTTTAGTCGGATAAGTTCTTTACTCGACCCCCCCCCTTTCCCCACCCCAAAAAAAAAAAAAAAATAAAAAAATAAATAATCTGACATAATGCAGAGAGGGGATATATGATTGTTCCCCAAAGGAATCGAGCAAACCAATCGAACATTGTTTCTGGTCATCAAGTACAAGCTTACATAGATGGATACATGTTTTTATCATACATTTACAAACAATTCGTCATTATCATGTGCCATACCGTTTGGCGTAGGTGATCATGTCCCTCCACAATCTTCTATCTACAGTGCATCATATCAGTTCTGTTGTTGTCTGTTTTCCATGACATGACACCAAGCTATCCAGTATTTTCTCTCTTTGTCGTCCGCGATCTCTCTTTCCTTTTATTTTGCCAGTTGTAACCAAGTATTACAACTTTCCTCTTTTCATGATGTGCCCGAAAAATGTTGATTGCTTTTCTCTGATGTTTTTAAGAGCTCCCTTTTTTTACAAACAATTACATCATTTTTAAACTGCATTTTGTATAATTGATATTAATATATCAATATGAAAAAAGAAGCATACACATATATACATATATACATACATATATATATGTATATATATATATATATATATATATATATATATATGCATCATCATCACCATTAGGTGCGATGTCGGCTGACGCAGGCGATCATCTCTCTCCATATCTCTCGATCCTTCATGCATGCCATAATATCAGTCGGTGATCTTTTATTATGCTATTTGGATTTGCTGTTCAATACTTTTTCTCTCGGTTTTTCTTTGCTCTTATTTCCATTCATCCTTGTTGTTATAGATTTCTCAATGCTTTCTTTTGTATGGCATGCCCAATAAATGTAGAGTGCTTCTTCTTTATGACTTTGATGATATTCCTGGTTTCCCCAGCTCGTTGTTTTAAATATTCTTCATTTGTAACTTTTGCTATTCATGGAAATCGTATCATTCTTCTGATAAACCACATCTCAGCTGCCTCTAATGTTCTTTCTGTTGTCTTGCTTATCGTCATTGACACACTTCCATATATTGTAGAACAGGTTGAATGGAGGATTCTAGGGCATGTTTTCTAACATTAAATCACAGTGATTAGTTACATAGGATGTTTTTTGTATGGTGTAATTCTGTCTCTGCATGCCTTATTCTGCTTCTAATTTCTGCAGCGCATCTCATGTTATTATTGATCCGAGGTATTTGAATCTACTCACTTTTTTGCGTATTTCGCCATTCAGTTTTACTTTGTATTCTTGTGTGTTCGTTTTCTTTGATAATGTGATATTTTTTGTCTTTTTGTTGTTGTTGGACATGCCTCATACATATGCACACACTCATAAATCTCGATAGACTTACAAATAAGACATTGAAGTAGTTGTGTTATTAACGATAGAGTATTGGGGGGCACATCAGGAAAATAAGTTCTGAAGTGACACGCGGTGGGAAACAAGTTGAGAAACATTGTACACATGATAATATGAACAGATCCTGATGTTCCTGTGCTATAATGTACTAATAAATATGGTTTTTTGGTTGACACTAATTAATTATTACACGTGATTGCCCTCTATTGTTAGTTTAGAAAAACCACAAAATATTTCAGAAAAGTAACCTTGAACTTAGAGCTCATTGTAAAATACACAAAAATATTAACGCTGGAGTTGACAGACTCCAGGACAAAAGCCACGGACCAAGCAATGAAGAAAATATAGTTTAACTTGCCAGTGATGCTGATGTCTGGATTGCAGGCCATTAAAAGGAAGTTAATCGTAGGCGGAACATAGCAGACGATGTAGATGACAGATATCAGGGTGATCATCTTGACAACTTTCTTGTCTTTGATTGAGGCCGTTACTTGTTTAGAGCTTGTCTGCGCCACTGTATCATTTCGCCATTTGGTTTTCTTGTTTAGTTTGACGACAAGAATGATTGTGGAGCACGTTACAGAAATAAGAAAAGCTAAAGACAAGCCAACACTGTGAACAAAGAATGTCACAGAATCAACAATTTCCCTGTTGTCGGTAAAAGTGAGCCCATAAATAGACTTGTTCCGAGAAACGTTGAACACCCACTCAAGTTTGTTGACAATGAATGACGGTGAAAACAGTACGAACATGGACAGGAATATAAAGCCAATGATAACCTTGGTCCTGAATGGAGTAATAATGTTCTTGACCTTGAGAGGCATGGCGATACATAGACATCTCTCCAGTGTGATAAAGACTGTAATGAAACTAGTGATTCTGAAAAAAAATATCACAAATATGAAGGTGGATCAAGTCAATCGGTTGGTGTAGTGAAATCAGACATAGCGCTGCTAACGAAAATTGTCTTCAGAAAATTGGCGTAATTTTTTTTTTTATTTCTAATTTCTTCCTTTGTAATTTTTTTCTCAAATGTCACTGTTATGATAATTGCTTTTTTCACCAATTAATGAATAATATTTACTATTCTTACCTCTTCATTGATCAATAAATGGTAATATCGTTTTCACAACACGACAGAATTGGTACACTCACCAGTTCCTTAATGTTAGATAGTTGCTGTTAGTTAATCTGTTGCTTTTCAAGACAATTCAACATTAGCAAAAATATCGCTTTGGTATAAGTGAAAAACGTAAGATCGGAAGCAAGAAATAGATATCTTGCTTAGTTATAATAGAAATGTGATTGTTTGGTTAAATGGAGTTGGATAAGGGATTGTTAGAAGAATAATGAATGAATGTATAACAAACGTGATCTAGAACTATCAGGTGCATACTTGATGTTGTCTGTTGTGACTGACAACTCTGAATCTGCCATATTTCACATTGCTTGTTTTATCCGTTACATTAATGTGTGTGATAGAGGCATGACAGAAAGTTGCCTGAGAAATAGTGCTAGACACGAAGAATTAAGACAAAAGCTAAGAGTAATATTCCGGTTGTTAAATGCATAAAGAAACAACAAATAAAAAGGTTTGGTAGACAAAACGATCAAAATACGACAGAATGAGACTTCTATAAACGCTGCAAGAAAGCTAGACTCAAGGGTTAACCACGACAAATATAAATTGATAGAATATTAGAAAGACTAGCAAACATAACAGCAGCAGAGGACAACAGAAAAGCGAAAGACCGCAAATTATACGTCCCCTCGATGCTGACAGCAAAAGTGAAATGAAAGAGGAAGAACCGTTATACATTGTCGAACTGTTTTTTTCACCCCACTACTGGCTCCTTGCTACCAGCTTTACCGCAGCACTGCAGTTATTTGCCCGTTCCCTAGTAAACATTAGGCTGGGTGGACCTCGAAGTCATCGACAAGTATAGAGCCTGACCTCTTGTCCTTAGTATTTAAGTTACTTAGCCCTTGAACATCTGAGTGATTTTCATTAAAAAAAAAAAAAAATATGGAATTTGTACTATTATAATCATGTGCCATGCCGGTTGAAATAGACGATCTAGTAGGTGTCCTTCCACAATCTTCTATCCACAGTGCATCGTATCAATTATGTTGTTGAATGCTTTCTTTGCCATGACAGCAGGCTATCTAGTATCTTCTCTTTCTGTCGTCCGCGATCACTTTTTCCATGCATTTTGCCAAATGTAACCAAGTATTCCAACTTTCCCCTTCTCATGGTGTGCCAGAATCTCATGGAACTTTCCATTTCTCATGGTATGCCAGAATCTCATGGAACTTTCCCCTTCTCATGGTATACAGGAAAGATGTCGATTGTTTCTGTCTGATGTTTCTTATGAGCTGCTTTTTTTATGTTGACCTCATTATACTAAATACGGTCACTAATTTATAGTTACAGCATAAACATTTTAAATAAAGTTGTAGAACAGCAGATTTATAAAACAAGATATTTTGAAAGTATGCAATATATATATATATATATATATATACTTTCTTATTATGTTTTCTAGAACAGAGGACAAAATCCTGCTAACTCTTACCTATTAAAACTAACATGAGGCCAACCTCCAGTGACGTACATGACATCCAGAACGTTGACGGACAAGTCC
The DNA here is from genome assembly GCA_032433765.1 of Megaustenia siamemsis. Classification (NCBI taxonomy): domain Eukaryota; kingdom Metazoa; phylum Mollusca; class Gastropoda; order Stylommatophora; family Ariophantidae; genus Megaustenia; species Megaustenia siamemsis. Next base: position 11,296,790 of record JAVIAB010000073.1, read on the forward strand.
AATTTGAGAAGTAGAGGGTTATATGATATGCTTATCCAGACCATAGCGATTGAGGAAGCGAGATCCGACATGGCCAGACCTAAATCAAATATTGCAGACAAAAAAAAAACCCTCTTTTTCTTCACGAATATATACAAAGCAAATTCATTCATTGTTTATTGATATAAATATCAACAAATTATCAGTTGAATTAAAATTGTCAAGCTTTTTATTAGTGTGACGTAAGCTGAATGATTTACCAGTGACATAAGCTGAATTCAAAGATTGGGCCATCTCATTCTAGCGTAGTGTTTAAACGTGATAACGGGAATTTGAAGGGTTGAGGGCAGACGCTCTTCATTTTCAAAAAAAAATTCTCGAGATTGGTTTGCTTTAACGAGACCTCATGGTGTTGTAGGAATTATTTATTATTATTATCTACACGCAACAAAAGTATTGCAAACACAAAGCCACAACTTCACTAATAGAGGCCCTGCATGTACATTATACAAACAAATTGGTCCTTTTGCGACAACAATGAACGTGTCACGAACACCAAGCTTGTTCTTTGCCAAGGGAAGACTTCCATAGCATAGCTCCGCCACTGTCCCCATTCGTTACTAACCATTCTAATAGCAACGTCACAAGTAAATACCGCCACGGCTTCCGAAGTGAATATCATACAGCCATATACATTTAAAAGAGGTAAATGAATTTAAATGTTTGGAAACTTTGTTAACCTCAGACGGAGGATGTACAACAAAGGTGAGATGCAGAATGATTCAGGCAAAAGCAGATTTCCAAAAAATGAGGAAGATACTATGCAATCGATTTTTGACAATAGAAACAAGAAAAAGAATTCTTAAATGTTATGTAGAGCCAGTCTTAACATATGGATGTGAATCATGGACGATACGACAACAGAAAAGAAAATCACTGGAGTCTGTAGAAATGTAGTTTGACAGAATAATGTCGAGAGTACCATGGACAGCTAAGAAGAGTAATGAAGATGTTCTGAGAGAGGTCAAAGCAAAAATAGAGCTAATTTCTAATATTAGGAAGAAACAATAATATTTTGGCCATGTAATAAGAAGAGAACATCTGGAATATATTGTAACAACTGGGAAAATTGAAGGAAGAAGAGATAGAGGGAAGCAATGAGAAAAGATACCAGACAGCTTAAGAGAATGTCTTGGCAGAAGGTCAACAACAGCAATGATAAATAACTGTCGTGATCGAAAGTTGTGGAGAGACATGATCACCTACGCCAGCAGGTCCGGTACTTGATGATGGTGATTGTTAAAGCTTTACGTAATTAAGGGGGGGGGGACACAAATTTGAACGACGTTTTGGCTCAATAGGCCTTCAGCAGGAACAACAAGCAACACACACAAATATGTAAGTAAAATTAGTCTTATATAAAAAAAAAGTAAAGTACGCCAGTCACGCCAAGTGGAAGCGTTTAGGGAATATGGTGTTAGTTACCATATATTTTACAGACCTTTGGCACATGATTTTTGGGGTAATGTGGTCGGTATTACGCCCGTGCTGCTTTACTTTCCCAGAAAAAAAATCCGGTACCCATTTAAGGCTGGGTGAACCCGGAAGCCATCGGTTGCGATCGAACCCCACCCCCTTGTCCTTTGTAGTCCAGTTGACTAACCACTGAGCTATCACGGCTCAAAATTAGTCTTATATACCTAACTAATAATAAAGTATCTCAACAAAATAATTTCGAACGAGAATCAGAAATAAACGTGTCTTCACTGTGTAAATGCACTGAGGCCAGGAGGAAAAGGAACGAGGGCTAGGACACCCGGTGTAGTTGACCAGCTAATTGGAGGGGCAAAAAACAGGTGGAATGGTTCTAAAATTATGTGGCAGGATATTGTATAGGTTATCTCAACTATAACGCAACTGTAATGTCTATACGTATGTACACATATACAACCGTCCGAGAACAGACAAGCCTGTATACATACATGCATATGCGTATAGACATTGTATATAGACACATGTAGCCGTGTGTGTGTATATATATATATATATATATATATATGTATATATATATATATATACACACACATGGCTACACAAATACGTGTGTATCGTTGCACCTGTGAAGGAAAATACGCATGCATGTGAAAAAGTGCGTATACAACAAACATACCAATAGGGTCCAATCCTTGGTCCGTGTACATACAAAAAGCACAAAGACTAGACCAGAAGAATAAGGGGTACCCGAAAGGAAGAAAGAGTGAGATGTCCCAGAGTTGGGTTCACTAAGAACAAGTAAAAGGTAAGGTACCGAATAGTGCAGGTGGAAAGGGTATCGTCTTGCACAAATGTAAACAGCCCAGACACAAGAGATATAGGGGCCACCGGAGTGTCCAGTTTGGTCTAGTAGAGGAGAGCTGTGAATAGCATAGCACGTGCATATACTAATGTGCCCCTGTTTGAGTAAAACGAATGGAATACGCAATAGGGAAGGAGCAGCTGTAGCGAAACTATGTGTATGAGTGTGATACATTCATGCCTAGTGGGGTCAGCGAACCCTCCTATCAGCTGGTCAACTACACCGGGTATCCTGCACGGACTAACCATCGTTGATTTTCCTCCGGGCCTCAGCGAATTTCGCAGAAAATACATTTGTATTTTTTTTCTCATTCTAGTTGGAGATTATTTTGTTTGAGATACTTCATTATAAGTTAACTATTTAGGTATAACTTTATTTACTTACATATCTGGGTGTGCGTGAGTGTGTGTTGTTTGTTTTTCCTGCTAAAGGCATAGTGAGCCGAAACGTCTTTAAAATTTGTGTAATTGCGTAAAGCTTTAAACCTACCCATTTTTTTCCTTTCTCCTTTACAATCAACTTTGCTGCAGCTTCGCATTATTATGCATTTCCTTTCTTTGACCCCCTGACAACAATGGCGATGCGGGTTTTATTCTCCAATGTTTTTAGTCTCTCGACACACCGAAGAGAAAAAAAAATAAATGCAATACAGATACAAATGGGAAAAATAACACCCACAGATCTCGCATCAAAGAAGAATTAATGTCAACACTAAGAAGGAAAAACCAAACAAAAAACCCTCTATTTTCTTTGCCTGCTGTGCTCCTTGGCTTAGTTATTGAGTCTCAGAACTACAAAATATGACGTGTGCTAACCAGAATGATCGCATCACTAAATGAAAGCCCAGTTGGCAGCAGGCGATCAACCTAGAGCTGAAAAGTGTCAACACGTCCTACAATATCCTTAATGTGCAGTCCGGTGTTACAGGCAACGTGTGTCACTGAAATCAATCATCATCATTGAGTTCCGTCTCCTCATCGAAGGTTAGCTACCATGGTGAGCCCTCCGCTCTGTCTCATGATTTGATACTGCAGGTTGTTATAGACTGACTTGTCCATCTTTTGAAGTTATTCATCTATGTTAGCCTTGGTCTGCCTCCGCCACTTTTACCTTGTATTTACCCTAAAAGATTACTTTTAGTAGGCTGTTGTGTCTCTTAGCATGCAATGCAAATGTCATGTGTCTAGTTCGAATTGTGTTTAGCAGTTCTCTTTTCATGTTTAGTTGTTGCATATCTTCTTCATCTTGTGTTTTTTTTATTTCCATCACATTCTTCCTATTCTTCAATTTTTGTTGTGTTTTTTTTGGTCTAATGGTGATAATGGTCATGTTTCTGCGCCATACAAGAATGTTGAGAAAATATAACAATTTGCTATTCTTAGTTTTAGCCTAGGTTTTATTTGTTTTGATATTAGTACATTTTGTCATGACATTAAAATTACTTTTTGCCATTCCTATTCTTTTGTTTATTTCAGTTTTACACTTTCCTTCACTGGCTATAGTTATGTCCATGGTAAATCAATTTTAAAAATCAATATAAGAACTAAATACAATAGATAAATATTTAATGATAACTTTAATGAATGTCTAGACTTATCTTTCTTCACTAATGTTCGAGTAACAGAAACTTACATCATCATCATGTGCCATACCGGTTGGCGTAGGCGATCATGTCCCTCAACAATCTTCTATCCACAGTGCATCGTATCAGTTCTGTTGTTAACTGTTTTCCATGCCATGACACCAAGCTATCCAGTATTTTCTCTCTTTGTCATCCGCGATCTCTCTTTCCTTCTATTTTGCCAGTTGTAACCAAGTATAATTTACTAATATTATTATATATAATTACTTTCAATTATAACTAAGTGTCATTTATTATTTAAAACAACATTATTTAAATTCGGCCACTGACTCACTTTTGCTGTCTTCAACATAGTTTATTAGCATCAAACTTTCAATGACGAAACTACTTTTCTGTAACGCAAGTGACCAATCAAAACGTAAAAACCTCATTATTTACAAGGAATATACTTTACTAATTCCACCAATTATGGGGTCATTTGGCTCAACGTGAAAGTAAATGTAAACAAAATAGAATATTATCAATGAGTGGTCAAGAAAGCGCATCTTTGTAATGATATCTTTGCAGTTAAATTATTTATGAAGATGTTAGACATACCCATCAAGCTGATATTTATGCTGTCCTTGAATCCTTGTCTAACAAAAACACATATGTTCGCGATGTTTGTCATGACACCAAACAAGCTGATAATACCGCAGAGAACAACGTAATTAACCACTTGCATCACGTGATTTATTTCTTCAATTAAAGACATCTCACGATTGTGAGTAGAATTAACATTATCAGTGATGTTTGAGTTGTCCATTATGTGGGACAGATGACACAATTAGTTGATCAAAATGATAGCTGTCTTTATTTTATCACTTTGGAATTGCACCAAACAAAAGAGCTCAATGTCATTGTGTATGCTAATTTCTCAATTCTTTTCTGCTTGTTTGGTTAGACATTTGATATTGCTGCTTGTTCAACAGCGAACTACATATCAAGCAAAGTGTTATGGTTAAACATAAATGTGTTTCTCTCTTTCACGTTCTTTTCTCTTACTGTAGAGCCCCGATGTGGGTTAACTGTAACATTATATTCTAATCTCAGCGTTTGTGAAGACACCAAGAAAGATCTAAATAATTGATACTAGAAGTTGGTCGCGACAATGTTTTATTTGTATCAAACAAATATAACATCAGTTAGCCGTATATTTAAGGCACTGCTGATGATAGTAATTAGGTTGTACATGGCTGACCCAAACTATTGAATTTATTAATTAGTTTCTACTTTCTATGTTTGAAAAATGATCCACGACATTATAACTTTTCACAACCAACGAATTATTAATAGTTATTGTGAAAAATATGTACTTATTATATTACTTCAATAATTATTATGTGAACTACACAATAAATGTTACTTTAATAAGTATGTTTGGATGTCAAATCTAGCGACCACGTATTTATATCTTTAAAAATCATAATAAGACAGCATTGACAGATGGTAGAACGGTAGCAGCGAGTCGCTCTTTAAACTTATTGATTTAAGGAACAAAGTGTCAGCCTGTACCTATTAAAGTTATCCCACTACAACTATGTTATTGTTCCTATAATGTTTGAACTTTAGCGCCATGCAGCAAACACTTTCCTTACAGGGAAAAATAAAAAAAATAAAAAAATGGTATGTAAGAAGCTTTAAGTGACAAGTGGACGACACAGACTAAACAACGTTTCGGCTCAATAGGCCTTCATCAGGAACAAACACAAAAAAACACACACAAAACTAATAACGAAACAACCAAAACAAAACCAAGCGAAATGTGTTAAAGAAAACAAAATAAATAAAACTATCCTGTCAAATCCAAAATGAAATCGTAACCAAGTGCGGCTGTCGCGAACGTCGAGAAACGTGAAAAAAAGTGCGTAAATGTACACAGAACCAGAGGAGTACACACAGGGGTCAGTGTGCAAACACAAAGGAGAAAAAATCGAATAGTAGACTAACAGGTATAAAAAGACGGTAAGAGTGAGATGTCTGAGAGTGGGGTACAATAAAAACAAATGAGGGATAATGAGCACAGAAAAAAAAGGTATAGAGGAGAAAACCGAAGTGTCTCATAAGGGACTAGAGGAGAAGAACTATAAAAAGCATGGCATAGTAAGTAGACCAAAGAACCCAAATATGTGTAGTAGAGAAGGCTATGCAAAAGGGAAGGAGCAACCAAAAGGAAACTATGCGTATGAGTGTGATACATTCATACCTCGCGTGGTCTTTTAGGGAGTTTAGGGTATTTACTTTTCTGAGGATTATCATTTTAGGGAACCTGATAAATTATTATACGATCTACAAAATAAATGTCGTTTTAATAACTAACTATACGGGAATGGGTAAATGCATAACGATGCATAAAGATGCATAGAAATGCGTAGCTGATGAAAGTTGATGATAATAATGGGAATTTAAAAACAAGGGGAAAAGTGGTATGGTAACAGCTTTACGTAGGTGAGAAACAAAACAAAAGTAGAACGACGTTTCGGTCAAAAGGCCTTTAGCAGGAACAACAAATAGCAACACAAATATATACACGGATATACACAGAAATCTAACTAAAAGTTAGAGTTAAAAGTAAGTTTTAGTTAGATTTCTGTGTATATATCCTTTTATATTGCTGTGTTGTTGTTTGTTGTTCTTGCTGTATGCCTTTTGGCCGAAACATCGTTCTACTTTTGTTTTGTTTCTCACCTACGTAAAGCTGCTACCATACCACTTTTTCCTTCTTTTTAAAATTTTCATTATACGAGGATGGCAATCCTCACGATGATCTAGTTACAAAATAAATCACAATACGACAGCCACAAACAATAATTAATAGACAGCAAAATAAATCAGTATATGATATCATTGACATATGATATGCAATCAACATTTTTCGAGCACATCATGAGAAGAGGAAAGTTGGAATACTTGGTTACAACTGGCAAAATACAAGGAAAGAGAGATCGCGAACGACAGAGAGAAAATACTAGATAGCTTGGTGTCGATAATACGATGCATTGTAGATAGAAGATTATGGAAGGCCATGATCGCCTACACCAACCGGTATGGCACATGATGATAATGACTGGTGGTCGGATCGCAACTGGGAGTTTTGGTTTTCTACTTTTCTGGGGCACATTATTTTTGACGAGCAAGACTCAATGACCTCCTACCGATACTCTTCGTTCTCTGAATAACGGCCATGTACCCATTTTTCATTCAGTTGAAGTGATTTGAAAAATTGATTTATGTTCAATCTACTGATCTGTTTGAACAAGATAGGTCTAGGGATTCAGCTAATTAGATCTCCTGATATAAATCCATCTTTAGTTTGTCAATTGTTAAATGTAAAACTATTTTCTTTATTTCCCCTCTGCACCCATATATACATTGGAAGCTTCAACTGGTAATAGACACCGTTAGTCATAGTTGACTATAGTAACCTTCGTCAGTTATAATTGACTATAGTAGCCTCCGTTGGCCATAGTTGAGTATAGTAGCCTCCGTTAGTCATAGTTGACTATAGTAACATCCGTCAGTCACAGTTGACTATAGTAGCCTCCATCAGTCATAGTTGACTATAGTAGCCTCCGTCAGTCATAGTTGACTATAGTAGCCTCCGTCAGTCATAGTTGACTATAGTAGCCTCCATCAGTCATAGTTCACTATAATGGCCTCCGTTAGTAATAGTTGACTATAGTAGCCTCCGTCAGTCATAGTTGGCTATATAAGCCTCCGTCAGTCATATTTGACTATAGTAGCCTCCGTCAGTCATAGTTGACTATAGTAGCCTCCATCAGTCATAGTTCACTATAATGGCCTCCGTCAGTCATAGTTGACTATAGTAGCCTCCATTAGTCATAGTTGATTATAATGGCCTCCGTTAGTCATAGTTGATTATAGTAGCCTCCGTCAGTCATAGTTCACTATAATGGCCTCCGTTAGTCATAGTTGACTACTGATCTTGCAGCGCCCATTGGTTGTTTTTCTTTCCTTTCATCGTGTATTTTCTCTTTCTATGAATCTGTCTGCTTCGTGTTTGAGTTGGAGGTTTAGAGTGTGTTTCCAAATATTGCGGTCTGCAGGTATGCCGTTCAAGGCTGCATGTTCAAAGTCTTCATGTCACGTTTACACACGTCTATAAATCAGAGTTTAATATTCTGTTAGTTGTCTATGAAGCATATTTGTTGATATGTGACATATTTCATACAGTGTAAATAGATAATTCAGCATAACGTACGTTATTTGAGCAGCGTGTTCGTGATGACTATGCTAGTGATGACCTCCACGTTTGGCACTTGCTCTTCCAAGTGATAACAATATTACAACGCTTCAACTAATGTGGTTAGAAAATATAGATAATCCACTTATAATGTTTCCTACGTTATAAAATATTTTATACACAACAAATCCTGATGGAAAAACAATTGGTCTCTGGAAAAAAGATCATGTGTGTGTGTGTATGTTGGCGCGAAATTAAATCTTGCATTTGTGAGGCAATTATCGGTGATTATATTAATTTTGCCACTGAAAGACTATTTAATCATTCTATAGTGGCATTTTATTTGAATCAAAATGTTCAATCACACCTACGTTCACTTCACAGGTGGTCATCAAGCTGCAATCACACCTACGTCATCTTTATTGGATGTCATCAAGCTGCAATCACACCTACGTCCTCTTTATTGGATGTCATCAAGCTGCAATCACACCTACGTCATCTTTATTGGATGTCATCAAGCTGCAATCACACCACCTACGTCCTCTTTATTGGATGCCATCAAGCTGCAATCACACCTACGTCATCTTTATTGGATGTCATCAAGCTGCAATCACACCTACGTTATCTTTATTGGATGTCATCAAGGTGCAATCACACCTACGTTATCTTCATTGGATGTCATCTAGCTGCAATCACAACTACGGTATATTTATTAGATGTCATCAAGCTGCAATCACACCTATGTCATCTTTATTTGATGCCATCAAGCTGTAATCACACCTACGTCTTCTTTATTAGATGTCATCAAGCTGCGGTCAAACCTACGTCTTCTTTATTAGATATCATCAAGCTGCAGTCACACCTACGTCATCTTTATTAGATGTCATCAAGCTGCAATTACACCTACGTCATTTTTATTGAATGGCATCAAGCTGCAATAAAACCTACGTCTACTTCACTTGATGTCATCTGGCTGCTGTCAAAACTACGTCTACTTCACTGGATGTCATCTGGCTGCTATCAAACCTACGTCTACTTCACTGGATGTCATCTAGCTGGTATTAAACCTACGTCTACTTCACTGGATGCCATCTAGCTGGTATCAAACCTACGTCTATTTCACTGGATGCCATCTAGCTGCTATCAAACCTACGTCTACTTCACTGGATGTCATCTAGCTGCTATCAAACCTGCGTCTACTTCACTGGATGTCATCTAGCTGGTATAAAATCTGCGTCTACTTCACTAGATGTCATCTAGCTGGTATCAAACCTGCGTCTACTTCACTGGATGTCATCTAGCTGCTATCAAACCTGCGTCTACTTCACTGGAGGTCATCTGGCTGGTATCAAACCTGGGACTACTTCACTGGATGTCATCTAGCTGCTATCAAACCTGCGTCTACTTCACTGGAGGTCATCTACCTGGTATCAAACCTGCGCCTACTTCACTGGATGTCATCTAGCTGCTATCAAACCTGCGTCTACTTCACTGGAGGTCATCTGGCTGGTATCAAACCTATGTCCATTTCGTTGCTAAGCCAGTGCATTACTGCTAACGCTGCTAGTAATATTTTAAAATAAAATAAAATAATGCTGCTGATGATGTTGATTAATTTACTAAAGCTGATATTGAGAGGAGTTCACAGTTTAAAGAAGACGCGCGGTCAGTCACTGTGTATGCAACGAATCCTCCAATATTGTTCAGTAATTACTATTGTGGTAAGAAGGTCACAAGATAGTTTGTACTCACAACTTGTGATCAAGTCACACATAATGAGTCATGCACCAGGAGCCACGTAACATTAAGAAACATATGACATAGTCATGTCCTGACACAGTGTTGGATACGAAAAGAACACTAATGTTACCAACAACGTACCTGCTAACCATTAACCCCACGCTTCTCCTGTTTCCTTTTTTCTTTCTCTTCCTTTCTCTCTCTTCATTTCAATCTCTTATTCTCCCTCTTTCTTTCTATATGTCTTTCGACTCTTTCTTTCTCTGTTTCTATCTCGGTATATCTGTTTCAGTGAAGCGCTTGCCCTCGATAACTCATTCTGTATTTGCCAGATGCAAATGTTACGATCTCGATCTACCCACAATGATCTTTTTTCTGCCACTGTGCTGTTCTCTCACATTTTGTACTCTCACCCTCTTTGTCTGCCTCTCTCTCTCTCTCTCTCTCTCTCTCTCTCTCTCACACTCACTCTTCAATCTTTCTTGTTTATGCGCTCATTCATGTCGAGAAAAAAACAGTGAGACAAAATTGGTTACATCATTAGTTACATTATCAATGACATCATCAGTGACATCATCGGTGACTCTGACTTAAAAACATCAACATATTCAGTTACTCAACAAGTTTTACGAAAATATTAGACGTTGCATCTTATATTTGTATGTCCTGCTGCATCTGATATTTATATGTCCTGTGTATCTGATGTTTGTATGTCCTATTGTATTTTATTTTTGTGTGTCCTGTTGCATCTTATATGTGTATGACCTGTTGTATTTTATATTTGTATGTCCTTTTGAATATTATATTTATATGTGCTGTTGTATCTTGTATTTGTATGTCCTGTTGTATCTTATATCTGTATGTCCTGTTTCATCTAGTATTTGTATGTCCTGTTGCGTGGTGTATGTGTATGTTTTGTTGCATCTTATATGTGTAATGCCCTGTTTCTTTTTTCGCCCACAGTTAGTTTTTTATAGTTCGTTCACAAAATTTCGTGCCCACAGATTTGATCAATTATCTCGGAAACTGTTTGATGAATTTATGTGATTCTTTTTCATGAAATCTTATTTTTTCACCGACCTTCAGACTGTATAAAATTTAAGTACAAAGGTAGTCTGAATTTTGCACAAATCGTTTTTTGTTATATATTTTTAGGAAAATATCAAAATGCGTGCTCTGAACAATAGATTTTACTGTAAATTATGTTAATTTTCTCACAATGCAAGCCAAAGGCGTATCCGTATTACATTGAATAGGGCAACATTTTTCATTTCATTTTATATCTTCGTTGTAGAGATAAGTAAACTTCCTTGCTTGACTGTCGACTCTGCAGAGTCAAAGTTCTGTCCTATCCATCGATTGAAGGACTTTCTATTTATATTTAGAGGTGCCCGTGTTCTGTTTTCTGGGTTTTTGATATCGTAATATAACCGACCCCTTTTAGATTCCTTGCAAAAGTGCATGTACAATAACAGTTACCTTTTGCACAGTGGTGATTTTAAACTCTTCATGGTTTTAAAAATCAAGTAGTAACTTCGCAACAGCTTACAAATTATCAAACATAGAGGAATATCCATTAATAGTAAATATTTTGTCAAAAGACGCCTCTGGACCAATTTAGCCAGAAACCGAAAAGAAAACGATGAAATTACGAAAAAAAAACAACGGAGTGGTGGTGGTCTTACAAGTTAAGAATGCGAAACGGTGCTAAGATTGTGTGGCGTGCACGTGAAATTTGCCTTTTTAATTGGTGAGTTGATTACAACAAATGAGGGTATTGTAAAATCCTAAAATTCAGGATAAGCAAGAAAATAATATTTTTTATATGCCTCAAATAAGCAGCATTTTTTCCTAAGTGCATGACAGTAGAGCAAAAAATCAGACTGAAGGTCGGTGAAAAATAAGATTTCACGAAAAAAAGAATTACAGAGCTTCATCAGTTTCCGAGATAATTAATAAACTTTGTGGGCACGAATTTGTGAACGAACTATAGTAATGTTATCCTGCCCATCCTGAGTTCAGTAGAAAACGTGTTTCATGTGAACTTACCAGTGGGCGCTTGGAAGGTCTGGCTCCACATTAGTTTCTTTTGTTTCGATGGATTGTAAATCGTCATTGATTCTTTGATTATCTAAAGCATTTGGTCCGTAACTCATGCGTGTAGCAAGTTACTAAACCGTCTATAACACATCATCATCATCGTTAGGTCACATGTCCCTTGCAGAACATTGCGTTCACAACAGCTCATCTGATAGAATTTCTGTCTCTAGCCAGATCATTCCCTTCTTCTATTGTCATGTTCATTTTGTTTTTGATGTCTTTTAAAAGAACTATAAATGAAACGAGAACTGCTAAACACAATTCAAACAAGGCAAATGAGATTTTTTGGACATGTTGTTAAAAGACACAGCAGACTATAAAAAGTAATCTTGGAAGGGAAAATGCAAGAAAAAAGAGGCAGAGACATATAAAGACTAATATGAACGAGTAACATCAAAAGATGGACATGTCAGCCTATGACAACCTGCACCATCAAAGCAAGGGACCGCGGAATGGCGCTCCATGGTAGCCAACCTTCGATGATACGGACACGGCACTCAAATGAATGTTGATGACTCTGCCTCGCACAGATTTAAAGCGTTTCGATTATCGACATGTTTTTTCCTGCGATCACGTATATATCAATACCTACTTTAGGTCCTTGGTTTCTGATATTGTCTGCTGTTTTAATGAAGTAAACTGAATAGCTGTAGTTATTTCAAATCCTTTTGAGAATCATGTTTATTTGTTTAGCTGCTGAATGTGTCTTGTTTTGAAAATGAAATGGGGTGAACTCAACGCCACTTACTCTAGTAAACCAACAAGGTGTGGCAAGCTGGTGACGTCAGTTTACCAGCTCAAATCGCTTTCCCCAGTAGGTCAACATTCACCACAAATATGACAATTATTGTAGGATGCACATCAAGACTTGTACTGATCTCACCAATCACCACCGTTCTAACTGAAAGTGAATTCTCATAGTCCTCATTAACAATTATTAAATGACTATTAACACTAAAATGTGTTTGTTGCATAGTTTGTAGTATTTCATATTTTCTTGTTTGCAGTAGGTCATATTTTCTTGTTTGTAGTAGGTCATATTTTCTTGCTTGTAGTAGGTCATATTTTCTTGTTTGCAGTAGGTCATATTTTCTTGTTTGCAGTAGGTCATATTTTCTTGTTTGCAGTAGGTCATATTTTCTTGTTTGCAGTAGGTCATATTTTCTTGTTTGCAGTAGGTCATATTTTCTTGTTTGCAGCAGATCTTATTTTCTTGTTTGCAGTAGGTCATATTTTCTTGTTTGCAGTAGGTCATATTTTCTTGTTTGCAGTTAGCTGATATCATGTTTGGTAATGACTGTCACTGCAAACACGAAAATGAACACATACTTATTCACAGTGCCTGGATAATCAACTGCGATCCGATGATCACATTTAGTTAAATTCCATTTCTGTTTTCCTTTCCTCATTTGTTCTTTAGGTGAGATATTATTTACGGTACTTTTCTCTGCCATTAATGCCCTCTGATGTTTCAGTTCTTTGTGTTTCCAAAATTCAATTAAACCATCTTTTACAGGTCCTTAAATCTGGTATTCTGTTCTTTTCTTGGTGTGCCATAATGTAATCTTTCGGTTTTGTCTAAAACATATTAATCGTGCTTACTTTATGTTATAACTACATGTGAGAGAATAACATAATAAAATAAATATTTCGGCTAGCAACCAATTCCACGGATACAAATCTGGATAAATTATTGTCTTTACTTCCTTTTGTCATGCAGGCAGCCCTAAGATGTGTATGAATTCTTTTTTACAAAAGAAAAATACAATAAATAAATACAAATATAAATAAGTAACACGTCTTCACCGCTAGTAAATATATGTTGAATGAATATTTTCGATAAAGCATATTTTGGAAAAGAATGTCCATATTTTATTTACTCTCCACAAATGTATATAAGAACGATGTTCCGAGATGATACAATAAATAATATTTATTATTGCAAAAGCAGAACTAAAGGAGTGATAAAAAAATTATTTCCCGCAGATTTTCCGGCACTGAGATTAGACATTGAAAAATGTGTTAGAAACAGCCGAAAAAAAAGTGAGAAGTAACCATTTCGATTAGTTAAGCCTTAAAGTGTTTAACTGGAACAAGCTGTTCTCTCTGCTAACTTCAACTTCAAGGAATATTGACTTGTGATGTAGTTAGTTTTCTCTTCGCTTCGTTTCATCACTATAACCAGTGATGGAAAATGTATAATCTGAAATAAACAAAAGAATAGGTATGGAAAAAGTAAATTTAATGCCATGAAAAATAGACTAACATCAAAACAAACAACACCAGGGCTAAAACTAAGAATTGCAAAATGTTATATCTTCTCAATATTCCTGTATAGTGAAGAAACATGGACATTAGACAAGAAAACAGAACAGAAAATTGAAGCCTTTGAAATGTGGATATATAGAAGAATAGGTCGAATTGGATGGAAAGGATAGAAAACAAACGATGGAGTTTAAAAACAACTAAAAATAAAAAGAGAACTACTAAACACAATTAGAACAAGACAAATGAAAATTTTGGGGCATGTTAAAAGACACAACAGCCTGCTAAAAGTAGTATTGGAAGGGAAAATACAAGGTAAAAGATGCAGAGGCAGGCATTTACTATCATGGACGAGTAACATAAAAGGATGGACAAGTCAACCTATGACAATCTGCACCATCAAAGCAAGAGACAAAGTGGAATGGCGCTCTATGGTAGCCAACTTTTGATGCGGAGACGGCACTCAATGATGATAGTGATACCGCACTGCAGTCCATAAAGATGTTTTGAGAGTTTTTAGTTCCAGAATGCAGCAGGAAGTTCAGCTCGAGGATCGGTGAGTGTAAATCTCATTGGCTCTCTCTTGGACGGTCAAGAGGCTAATAGACGTAACTATTTACTCGTCGGACGGTTTGAGTGGGACTTTTTGATGATCACGTGACCAATTTATACAGAGCTCCTTAGAATTTCTTAAAACAAACTAGTACCAGATATATTCCAAACTGAGCTCTTGTAAATAAAGTTAGCAAATAAAAAAAAATTAAATTCAAAAACCCCGTCACTCTAAGTGGCGTATAGGGAATATGGTGTTAGTGACCATAATTTTTACAGACCTTCATCTCATTATTTTGGGGGTAATGTGGTCGGTATTACGCCTGTACCGCTTTACTTTCCCAGAAAAAAAAAAAAATTATGTAACCGTTTTAAGAGGGTGATCCCGAAAACCGCCGATTAGGATGGAACCCGACCTCTTGACTTTGTAGTCCAGTTCACTAGCCACTGAGCTATCGCGGCTCCCAAGCTGATGTAAATGGGTAGACAAAATTGACAAACATAACAAAAAAAAAAGATTTTAATCGAGGAGTTAAATGTACACATTGCTTTGCTATGGAAAACATAACCCTGCAATAATGACAAACTCGGACGTCGTTGTGCACGAAACTGAACAAGCATTCTTGACATAAGTATCCCTAAGTTTAATATCATCAAGGTATAATTTCTGGTCTCTTCGTGTCCTTAAAATCACATTTTACAGGCAAACAACTACATGAAATCGTATTATAAACACTAACACACTGAAGTCAAAGGTAAAATAAAGTTAGCACGCTGGTTGGACGACGAAGTGTATGTGTGTAACATCATTCTCTCTTAGCTATGCTATGAAAAAAAAAACGTGTGTACCTGACTGATGTTGATACTGACCATATCACATCACCTGACCTAAAATGAAGATGTTTGCTCTTAGTTGTAGTACGTTGAGATAAGAGGTTCGAATGGAATCGTTATGAGTTGTGATTCAATAATGATACGCAAACAGCCAGCTGTGAGTCGCTGGCTACTTCATGTCCTAGTTATGCTAGTCGACTTGTTCAGTGTAATTGTGAGCTTGTTGAGTGTACCTGTGAGCTTGTTGAGTGTACTTGTGAGCTTGTTGAGTGTAATTGTGCGCTTCATGAGTGTAGTTGTGAGCTTCATGAGTGTAATTGTGAGCTTCTTGAGTGTAATTGTGAGCTTGAGTTATTGAGTTATTTGCGGGTCATCATCATTGCACTCCGAACATGTCCATAGGTGCTCAGATCCCCTCCTCAGCAATTCCCTCAGTGTCCAGCGACTGACGACTCCAGTTCTATGTTGGTTGATAAGTCTTCTTACACGGCCACTAAGTTGCCCATTTCGGGCTGTGCCCATCTTAACTCCCATTTCCATCATCCGAAGAAGTGACGTGGATCTGTGTTTGTCGAAGACCTGTGCTCTTCCCACATCTCGGAGGGCATTGATGACGTCCGCCCGATCCATTGATTGCCCGTCCTCAAAGACAGCGCATAAGCCAACCTGTCCGCTCTTTCATTTCCCCGTACTCCCGCATGTCCAGGGACATAGACAAAGGTGACCTTACGTATTTTGGATTTCTGCAATGACTCTACCCATTTCATGCGTACAGAGCCCGCCTCCACTTTCTTAATCATGCTCATCGAATCACTCAGTATACATGCGTGGGTGTAGTGTTGTGACTCTAACCATTTGTATGCCTTGGTCACTGCGATCGTCTCCATTGTCATGCTACTCGTGGTCATGACGTATGCACCACTGTCTTCTTTGACTATTCTGCCTGCCGAGCGTGCTGTAAATGCCCATGAATTTCTTTGGTGTCTTATTACAGATCCGTCTGTATAGATGACTGCATCTTTCTCATCGGTGTTAACGAACGTTGACCTCGGCATTAACCACGACCGGGTTCTGTTCCCTACTTTTCCTGTTGAGTGTGACAATACACGAGAAAGTCCCCTTTAATGACGTAGGCACCGGTATCCACTCCTCACCAACGCAGATATTGGTAAGATCTTGGTTCTGTCATCCATGGTTGGAAAGTCAAGAAGATATCTCATTGCTACACAGGGAGTGTCCCTCGTACATCCCAGGATAATGCGCAAGGCTTCATTTTGTATTTTCTCCAGCCTATCAATTTGAGTCGTACTGACAGTAAGAATTGCCAGGGCATACTCGATTGGTGCGAGGACTAATCCCTGGAACAGAAGAGTAAGTAGCCTCTGCTCGATGTTGGCAGCTGCCATGACCTTCAAGGCGGCTAATCCTTTGCTAGATTTTGTTATCACATGGTCGACGTGGTCCCGAAAACACAGGCTGCGATCAAACTTAACTCCGAGGTATGACATCAACTTGTCCCTGGTCACCTCATCAGCCCCCATTCGTACTATCGGTGTGGTCGTATTAAAGTTATGATTGTTAAGTGAGAACCATGAAACTGATGCTTTATTAGGATTAATCAAGGCACATGAAACCCCACAACAGGAAAAAATGCAATCGAGTCCGTCTTGCGTTGTGGAGGCGATTCCCCGTCTGTCTCTTCCCTGTCGATATACCATAATATCATCAGTAAATATCATAGTTCTTCCCCTCACAACCAGCTGTTGAATTGTGAGCTTGTTGAGTGTGACTTGTGAGCTTGTTGAGTGTACTTGTGAGCTTGTTGAGTTTACTTGTGAGCTTGTTGAGTGTGACTTGTAAGCTTGTTGAGTGTGACTTGTGAGCTTGTTGAGTGTGATTTGTGAGCTTGTTGAGTGTACTTGTGAGCTTGTTGAGTGTACTTGTGAGCTTGTTGAGTGTGACTTGTGAGCTTGTTGAGTGTGACTTGTGAGCTTGTTGAGTTTACTTGTGAGCTTGTTGAGTGTACTTGTGAGCTT
Organism: Megaustenia siamemsis; assembly: GCA_032433765.1. Taxonomy (NCBI): domain Eukaryota; kingdom Metazoa; phylum Mollusca; class Gastropoda; order Stylommatophora; family Ariophantidae; genus Megaustenia; species Megaustenia siamemsis. The sequence continues at coordinate 11,314,477 of JAVIAB010000073.1, forward strand.
GTTGAGTGTGACTTGTGAGCTTGTTGAGTGTGACTTGTGAGCTTGTTGAGTGTACTTGTGAGCTTGTTGAGTGTACTTGTGAGCTTGTTGAGTGTACTTGTGAGCTTGTTGAGTGTACTTGTAAGCTTGTTAAGTGTGACTTGTGAGCTTGTTGAGTGTGACTTGTGAGCTTGTTGAGTGTGACTTCTGAGGTTGTTGAGTGTACTTGTGAGCTTGTTGAGTGTGACTTGTGAGCTTGTTGAGTGTACTTGTGAGCTTGTTGTGTGTACTTGTGAGCTTGTTGAGTGTACTTGTGAGCTTGTTAAGAGTGACTTGTGAGCTTGTTGAGTGTAATTGTGAGCTTGTTGAGTGTGACTTGTGAGCTTGTTGAGTGTACTTGTGAACTTGTTGAGTGTGACGTGTGAGCTTGTTGAGTGTACTTGTAAGCTCGTTGAGTGTGACTTGTGAGCTTGTTGAGTGTGACTTGTGAGCTTGTTGAGTGTACTTGTGAGCGTATTGAGTGTGACTTGTGAGCTTGTTGAGTGTACTTGTGAGCTTGGTGAGTGTAATTGTGAGCTTTTGAGTGTGACTTGTGAGCTTGTTGAGTGTACTTATGAGCTTGTTGTGTGTGACTTGTGAGCTTGTTGAGTGTGACTTGTGAGCTTGTTGAATGCACTTGTGAGCTTGTTGAGTGTAATTGTGAGCTTGTTGAGTGTGACTTGTGAGCTTGTTGAGTGTAATTGTTCGCTTCATGAGTGTAGTTGTGAGCTTCATGAGTGTAATTATGAGTGTAATTATGAGCTTCTTGTGAGATTGTTGAGTGTACTTGTGAGCTTGGTGAGTGTAAGTTTGCGCTTATTGAGTGCAATTGTGAGCTTATTGAGTGTTTTTATGATCTTGTTGGGTGCAATTGTAAGCATATTGAGTGTAGTTGTTAGCTTCTTAAGTGTAATTGTGTGCTTATTGAGTGTAATTGTGAGTTTGTTGAGTATAATTGTGAGCTTATTGGGTGTCATTGTGAGCTTATTGAGTGTAACTGTGAGCTTATTGAGTGCAATTATGAGCTTGCTGGGTATAATTATGATGTTATTGAGTGTACTTGTGGGCTTATTGAATGTAATTGTTAGCTTGTTGAGTGTAATTGTGAGCTTTTTGAGCAATTATGAAGCAACGCTGCCTAACAATTGATATTCGATGTAAAAGAAAACATTTCACAGAGTTGAATTAGACGGTGATGCAATCATGATAATAGAGGCCTCGTCCAACAAGTATTTTGTTTCATAAGCTTCTTGATATTCGTATATTGATGGAAATATGAACATTTTGAGTACAAGTTCAAAAACTGTTGCGTACAACTTTGAAAACGTGTAATTGTGAAAGTGTTGAAGTTGTTGACAATCGTGTAAGTGTAACGGCAATTGTGATGTTTTAAGTGCAAAGCTGATGAATCAATCAATTATATCAAAATATTGGAGGAAACAGGTATAACTGTATACATGTACACAAACTGAGTGTTACGTGAGCACACACACACACACAGTTGTCCGATGTCACTGATCCCATCCAATTCGTATGCTGTGGTGGTTACAGCTCAGCAAATACATAGAAAGGGGAGAGAACTGTACTTCGCTGATGATGTTATTTTGGAGTATTGACATGGAACAAATAGAAATTAGATCAACAAGTCTCTGCCAAGAGACCATGATCGCGTTCATTTAATGGTGCCACAGTTCCAGTACGGGAGCGCGCGATAGCTCAGTGGTTAGTGAACTAGACTACAAAGGACAATGACGGCTTCTGGGGTCACCCAGTCTTAAGTGGGTCAGGCTTTTTTTCTGGGAAAGTAAAGCAACACGGGAGTAATACCTACCACATAACCCCACAAACTCATGTACCGGATGTCTATATAAATTATGGTCACTAACACCATATTCCCTATACGTCACATGGCGTTACGGGGCTCTTTACTTTTTTTTTCACAGTTCCAGTGCTCTAGTCAACCGATGGAAAACAACAATGTTCTCGCTTAATGATCGAATAGTTAAAACTGACATGTCAGTTGTGAAAGTACGCGGAGAGCAATGTAATTGTTGATTTTCTTGAAATTATATATTATGTGTATGTGTGTGTGCTGGTAATCCATTTATTCATTTTCCTCTCGCGCCGAAAACGAGCGAAAGACAAAGTTCTTCACGATTGATGATCTGCTGCTTGTTCTTGTAGCATTTGGTTGTTTCTAAGGCACATGGTTGAGCCTTCCTTATTGATTGTTTGTAGCGATTCTCTTGATCTGCCTTGTTTTCTTTCATAAGATGGTTTCCACATGAACGCCTGACGGGGAGTCTTTCTTCATTCATTCTCAGTACATGATCGATGTATTTCCAACGTTAGTAATGACTCACTGGAAATGAGAACATACAGCGCTTTCGATTCTCGCTGGAAGCAGTGTGAGTTGTACTTGTGGTTGGAAATAAAAAATACCACCGCGGTGGACCCAGCCGCTGGCAGAGATGGGTACCAGGGTAGAAGTACTCTGGTAAAGTTAGGAATGTTTCATCATGAGTTTCAATGTTTGAGGCTCCAAACACTTCTGCAAAGGCGGCCGAGTGTTATGGTGATTATTTATTATTGACTTGTTGACACCACATGTGTCACATAACAGGTAGATTCATGACAGACTCCTTGCTCGTAATAATTAATGATAATCAGTTTATTGATTTCTTTCTGCTCAATGATCTGTAGTGATGAATGCACTTATCTCAAATTAATGTTCATTAATTCGGAACTTCCCGAGGCTACCGGTCCGTTCCAAGTGCACATTTTAATACAACATTATTCAACTTACTTGATGAAATGTGAAACACAATTCTGGGAATCTTTCAAACACTTTCACAGCACTAAAGTTCATATTCTCATCAACTTCGACTAATAACTTCTCAACTGTCTTAATAATCTCTCAACTGACTTACAACTACAACTTGAAGATTCCTAACTGATTTTGCTACACCAAGAAAACTTATTAAAATTAATTACTTGCGATCTAACTTGCTAGCTTCTTATTCTAACACTTCTAGTTCTACTGAACTTCTAACTAACTGACTTGGGCAGTTCGGCAGAAGCTTCTAACTAAAGACATCACCTCAGTGCAAAATAAAGAGAAGTATAACAATAGAGGTTACATGCAGAATGGCTCAGGCAAAAGCAGCTTTCCAAAAATGAGGAAGATACTATGCAATCCATTTGATATTTGACAATAGAAACAAGAAAAAGAGTTTTTAAATGTTATGTAGAGCCAGTCTTAACATATTGATGTGAATCATGGACAAAAGGACAACAGACAAGAAAATCACTGGAGTCTGTAGAAATGTGGTTTTACAGAAAAAATATTGAGAATACCATTGACAGCTATGAAGAGTAATGAAAAGGTTCTGAAAGAGCCAAAGCAAAAAGAGAGCTAATTTCCAATATTAGGAAGAAACAATCATCATTTTTTTCGCCATTTAATGAGAAGAGAACAACTGGAATATATTGTAACAACTGGGAAAATTTAGGAAGGAAGAGATAGATGGATGTAAAGAGAAAAAATACCAGACAGCTTAAGAGAATGGCTTGGCATAAGGTCAACAACAGAAATGATAAATAATTGTCTAGATTGAAAGTTGTGGAGAGACATGATCACCTACACAAGCAGTCCGGTATTTGATGATGATGATGATGATGACATATCCAAGAAACAAATTATTTTTGGCTACTTTTTCCTAAAATTTAAATATGGCATTGGAAACCCTGTTGATGATTACGAGGATTATATCTGTTCTACCTTAAGATTTAACGCTACTTTCTGAAAGCTTCCCTCTGAGTTTATTGATAGTTCAATTATACGTACAGGGAGAATTATATTTTTACAAAATTGTACGTGTCACTGACATTTAATATATTACTATCTCATTACAAATCACAATTTAATCTCTTTGCGTCTACTCCGATAGTTTAGTAGAAAAATTGTATACTTGCTATATTTTTCATAATTGTTTATAATTTGCATTTGTGGAATGAGTTCAGAATAAACACAGGTTTCATCCAATTTTACTACCTAGAGAATAATTATTGAGCAGTTTGAGCCATCATTTTTTTGTATAAACTAATAATAACACTAATTGCTGCATGTAGAGTTTAATCGATGTCATGTCCTTTACAGTCATTACAGTCAATACTATATGAAGGTCATTAGTAATCACGTTACTGTAATCTTGTTCCTACCAGTAGACTTAAAACATAATCCTGGTGAGGAAACAAAGAAATGTTACACTGACATATAATTCTTTGTTTTAATGACACTATTGATAAAGCATATGAAAGAAACAAATAATCCATGAACGTTTGACAATAAAAGACGAATGGGTGCATAAAGCAGTAGGTACGTCACAATGGTCGCATAGTCGATAACCAAATAATGAATAACAGTTCTACCCTCGCTGAGATTATTGACATCACCGACACGTTATTTGTTTCCCTATCTGGTAGCCTGACGCGGGTGATGCAACTAATCAATTATGTCGTTCTATGTGGTATTATCGGTGGATTTGGTATTGGGGCAAACATTGTCATTATATTTGTATTTCTCAAGCAAGGATTCAAGGACAGCATTAACATCACCTTGATGGGTAGGTCTAACTTCTTCAGAGTTAATCGCTTTCCTATCATATTACTCAGATCTATCATTTTCCTTTAAAATGAATGCATTTTTACATTCCTCAATTGTAACTGTAGCAACAGATTCCGCTATTATATTATATAATGAAAGTCAATTATTGTGTTATCCCCAGTACACAGACCTGAGAAGAGCATTGTGGTCCACATCCAACTCCCTGGAAGAGAAACTATATTGAGCAACCCAATCACTTAAACAGACAGCTGACTTCATGAGATAGTCTGGAATCCTACTCTGATTGAGTTTTGATCGCAGAGAGAAAGAGAGAGAGAGAGAGCGCGATTTTGTTACAGGAAAAATAAAACAATACACTCATCATCAGCATCATCAAGTACCATGCCCTGCCTGCTTAAGTGATCATGCCTCTCAATAATTTTCGAACTCGACAGTTATTTATCATTTCTGTTGTTGTTATAGACCATCCACAGCATCGACGTTAAGCGACCATGACCAAAGAGATGGAAATTAAGTTGGGCACAGCCAGAAAGAGAAACTTAGTGGGCGTGTAAATAGACTAATCAACCAACACAGAACTGGAGTCGTCAGTCACTGGACACTGCGAGACTTGCTGAGGACATATGGACATGTTCGGAGTACAATGCTGATGACCCTCTAATAACTCAATTCTGTTGTTGACCTTCCGCCAAGCCATTCTCTTAAGCTGCCTGGTACCTTTACTCTTTACTTCCATCTGTCTCTTCGTCCCTCAATTTTTCCAGTTGTTAAAATATATTCCAGATGTTCCCTCTATCATTACATGGTCACAAATTAACAATACACTACTTGAGCGATTAATCCAGAAAACGAAGAGCCACAAGAGCATGTTGTTTTTGAGTGGGGATGTTTAGAAAATCAACCACTGTTGGACATATCTTGTTGAATAAACGTGTAACAAAAACTGTTGAGTAAAACAAAGAAACTGTGGAATATTTCTGTTCCCTCTATCTCTGCTCGCCGACTATTCTTCATTATCTTCCTTTAAGAGGAAGTTAAATTGACATACATGTGTTGTGTTATCATCTGCGGTAAAGTACAATATTTGCTCCTCGTCCCTAGGCATACTAATTCATTATGGAATTTTTGGACAAAGCGGTTGAATGCTCTCATCCTGGCAGTTTTCCTTCGTTAAAATGGGGTAACATTAAACAAGGGTAACATTAAACAAGGGTAACATTAAACACCGGTAACATTAAACAAGGGTAACATATTCGTCGTTGTTTGTTCCTGCTGTACAGGAGGTCGTGTCCCGAACACTCAAATATACAGGATACAAAAGCTAAAGCTCAATGAACTATGAAATGGGACACATAATTGTAGTAACAATAAATCATGAATGCTAAGGGTTATACTTATGTGTTTCATAGCTGTTCTATACAGTGGTGCCTTGTACTTCGAACATAATTCAATGCAGATGATCGTTGGAACACTGAATCGTTCGAAGTCAGAAACAGTTTCCCCGGTTAGAAATAATGAAAAGTGGATTTATCCGTTCCAAGACCTTAAACAACTTCTTTATATCGATAAGCTTAAACAGCACATACACAGAGCTTAAAGTAATAATAACAGTATCAATAAATATTAAAGTAAAACATGAAAACAATAATATAAACAAATATAAAATAAAATAAAAGATTCATTCGTTGCAATTTAGAGAAAAGAGGCGATGATATATGTCAGTAGGACTGTTCTGTTTAAAAGAAAATCAAGTCTAAAAGAACAATAGGGTATCATCCTATGAAATGTAAATATAGCAACATACCAGCCGACAACAAATGAAGAGAATGTTTCCGCTGACCTTCGTTCATCTTCCAAATCAATTTAACAAATGCGATCATTATATATCTTCAATAATGAGAAACTGACACCGCAAACAATTTGAGATCATGAGAAACAAAAAATTATCTTTAGGTCCGGGATGGGTAAAGAAGACCGGAGATGACGATATTTATTTATGTCGGTCTGCAGCAGGCAGTGACCATCCCTCAGCATAGAAACGTCATGTTTATATAAGGCACTACAATCAATTACCACATAAAAATGAGTAATTATTTTGTCACGCTGTGGGAAGTCTCAGTTTTTAAATATTTATAATAAATTGATCTCAAGAGACCATTTAGGTCCTGAATCTTCATCAGGACGTAATGTGGGGCGATCCAGCCAAGGAAGACTGTTACATTTTCAAGACACCTATGTATGTAGAAGTATGTTCGAACGCCATAACAAAATTATCTTTAATTTAGCGTTCGACTTCTGGTAGTTTCGATGTTAGAGTCATTAGAAGTACCAGGACCACAGTATTTCTTTAAAGCAAAAGTTCGTATATCACTTAGTTAGTTCAGAACTAAAGGAAACTTATTGTAACATTTTTATACCCCTTAGGTCTGGCTATATCGGATCTCGCTTCCTCAATCACGATGTTCTGGACCAGTATCTGCTACAACCCCCTGCTCCTAAAGTTAGACTTGCCCATTGACTTACTTGACGTCATGTACTTAACAGGAGGTTGGCCTCATGTTTGCTTTAACAGGTAAGATCTAGCTTGATGTTCACTTCACATTAAACTGGATAAACATTGTTCCCAACGTTGAAAACTCTTCTGTATTTTTTTTCTTCAGGAAACTGTGACCCTGGTTTGTATTGAACAGTTTTTGAGTGTATGTGTTTGTGTGAGGTATGGTTATGGATTCAATCAGAGAAGTGGTTAGTGGGCTCACTACTAACCACTAAGATCCAGGATCAATTCCCAGACGTGGAAAATGTCGATACAGCTTCGGAGTTCTCCTAGCCTCTGAAAATTTATACCAGAGATGTGTGTTCATCTGATTTGTTGTGTTCCTCCCTTGTGAGGCTGTCTTCATACCTTGGAGTGTTCTGCACTCCTCACCACTGGCCCCCTTCACCTGATGGCATGGCGAACATCAACCATAAAATGCTCTTGTGCTCACTGAAAATTAACGGTGCCACCTTCCACATAAGCCGGAAGACAGAAATGAGTCGTACCTGCTTACTTAGGGTCAGTAGGAATGATATTAGGCTTTCCATCTCAAGAGATGCATCGATGTTCTTATGGTAGGTGACTGAGACACCAGAGCGAACACAGCAAATAGATGACCCTCCAATAACACAGGCTGGGGCAAGGTGTATGTTGACTATGTGAGGTCCAGGCTCGAAATTCCTCACAACGGACTCTTTAGTTCATTCGGGCTAAGTTTAAAACAAGTCTGGTTGTAGGAGATGCTGGAAGGAATCTGTAAAAAATCACTAAATTGCCTTATGGTCACCATTCAAGATTTTCTGTTTAGAGTTGACTCTCCTATGTTTAGCATCTACCCCATACACCCACTTGGCAGGGAACAAGAAACGTGTTGTGCTTTTGTACCTGCCTATAATAGTAGAATAATCATGATTGCTGGTTCAAAACTTAAAAAAAAAACTAGGTACAATGGACAGTAAACATGTAAAACAAAAAAAAATCTCTGCTTTAAAACGTTATTTTCGTAATTTTAGTTTTCTTCTTTCAGCAAATTTAATTGTCAAAGTGCTCTTTTCTTACTCTTGTCATGTTCTCTGTCCACTAGTATCTAGATGACTGCGTGATGAAGTAGCTGGAGACATGCGGCGCTCTATGATTTAATTATCGCGTTGGACATTAGAAATAAAATAACCTTCCCTTTATTTCTGGAATAAAGGTATCCGGGCATAGTCGATGGTACACTAGACTGCCATTCCCAGAGTGTTTGTCCAAAGAGAAGTCAATACCCTACAATTACTTCCACAAATAAAGTTTTGCTATGACGGCAGTGTTTGAGTTATTTGCGGGTCATCATCATTGCACTCCGAACATGTCCATAGGTGCTCAGATCCCCTCCTCAGCAAGTCCCGCAGTGTCCAGCGACTGACGACTCCAGTTCTATGTTGGTTGATAAGTCTTCTTACACGGCACTAAGTTTCTCATTTCTGGCTGTGCCCATCTTAACTCCCATTTCCATCATCCGAAGAAGTGACGTAGATCTGTGTTTGTCGAAGTCCTTTTCTCTTCCCACATCTCGGAGGGCATTGATGATGTCCGCCCGATCCATTGGTTGCCCGTCCTCAACGACAGCGCAGCTAGCCAACCTGTCCGCTCTTTCATTTCCCCGTACTCCCCCATGACCAGTGACATAGACAAGGTGATCTTACGTATTTTTTGGACTTCTGCAATGACTCTACCTAGTGCTTGCGTACTGAGCCTGTCTACACTTTTTGTTATCACGCTCATCGAATCACTCTGCATACATGCGTGGGAGTAGTCTTGTGACTCTAACCATTTGAATGCCTTGATCACTGCCCTCATATCTACTGCCATGCTACTCGTGGTCATGACGTATGCACCACTGTCTTCGTAGACTATTCTGCCTGCCGAGCGTGCTGTAAATGCCCATGCACTACTTTGGTGTCATCTTACAAATTCGTCTGTATAGATGACGGCATCTTTCTTACCGGTGTTATCGCAGATGAGACCTTTCACCTCAGCATTAACCACGGCCGGGTTCTGTTCGCTACCTTTCCTGTCTAGTGTGACAATACACGAGAAAGTCCCCTTGAATGACGTAGGCACCGGTATCCACTCCTCACCAGCGCTGATATTGGTAAGCCCACCGACCTGTTTGATGACATCTTCTGCTCGGCCCACCCATGATTTACCTCTTTTTAGCCTGGCACCTTTCTCTGTGTTGAGCACGTGGTGCAATGGATGCTCTTTATCTGTACTAATCTTCAGGTATGCTCGTGCTCTCCAAATCTTGATTCTGGCATCCATGGTTGCAAAGTCAAGAAGATATCTCATAGCTACACAGGGAGTGTCCCTGTTACACTGCTCCTACTACACTGCAAATTGTGTCCAAACGAACATGACAACGCTGCAATCCAAAATGGCCGTTTTGAAATAACCTGACGTTTATATGACCACCATTATTGCACTCCGCATTATCCGGAAATATTAGAAAATTAAAAAACAAAAACTTGGTGCACCAACACACCAAGTGTAGTTCTAAGTTGTACTGGATTACAAAAAATAGATGTACCCAATATTAAATAATAACGTTATCATTGCGTTACACTATTATCGGTCGAAAGTTAAGGACTTATTTGATTGCTCTTACTGTCATGAATTATTAAATGCCACGAAGAGCATGTGAGAACAACACTAGCAAGGCAGTAAGGTTACAATTATCGAGGTAATGTATCCTCCCGATAACAACATATGGCTGTGAATCATGAACAATCTCCTAAATAACAATGGCGAGAATCAAGCCTCTCGAAATAAAATGCTACAATTAAGCAATATGTGCGGGATAATGAAAAAAGAGCAATGGAGATACATTAATAGACATAACGGCTAAAAAGTATTGGCCTTTAAGCACAATTATACAGCGGAAATTAATATACTCTGACCACGGCAAATGGCACAGCGGACTGTAAAGAAGAATAATAGGAGGCATGATTCCTGGATGACGCATCAGGGACAGACCAAATAGAAAGTGGTTTCAAGACATCAAGGAGACTTTGAACAAGTCAAAAGAAATGGAAGTTCTAGGTAAAGACAACAATTGTTTCAGACGGGCTGTTTTGAATGCAACATTCTGCATACACCATGGGGTTCCATGGTACTGTAATGGTTATTTGGCCTCATTATCATCCATATATTATTTTATTTCAGAATCACAAGTTTCATCACAGCATTTATCACTCTGGAGAGATGTCTCTGTATCGCCATGCCTCTCAAGGTCAAGAACATCATTACTCCATTCAGAACCAAAGCCATCAACGTTTTCATATTTCTCTCAATGATTGCTCTTTTCTCTCCGGTTTTCATTGTCAACAAACTTGAGTGGATGTACACCGTTTCTAGGAACAGGTCCATATACAGCCTCACTTACACCAACAACAAGGACATTGTTGATTCTATAATGTTCTGTATTCACAGTGTTGCCTTATCGTCAATCTTTCTAATGTCTGTCTCTATTTGCACAATTATTTTGGTCGTAAAATTAAACCAGAAATCAAAATGGAGACAGCTGTCAGTGTCACATACAGCTTTAAAATGTGAAAATACCGTAGTTAAAGACAAACGAGTTGTCAAAATGATCGTTATAATAGCCGTTATATTTATTGTCTGCTATATTCCACCCACAATTAATTTCCTAGTAATGATGTTCTACCACGAGTTCAGATACAACGGAAGATACCAGAACGTGTTTCACGTGATTTGGTCTGTGGTTTTTGTTCTTGAAGCCATCAACTCCAGTGTCAATATTTTTGTGTACTTCAGTATGAGTTCAAAGTTCAAGGTCACATTTAATGAAATATTTTGCGCGCGTTTTAAACATAAACCAGAATCATAATTAGCACGTATTGTTGCCATTAGTAAGCGTTGAATAAAATCTAATGTTCCATAAAGTATTGAATTTCTTAGGAATGCCATATATTATTAGACCTTAGTAGACAACAACATATAGAGATTGGTTAAGGAGCACTAACTCTTCCTCACTGTTATGAATCAAATTATTGAGCCAGGTACTCATTCCCTTTGTTTTACTACAATGGACTGAAGTGCACTAAGCTTCTCTCGAAAACTTTATCACTGAATTGTCCAACTAGAACGTTATTATTGTCTAACAGAACGTTATTATTGTCTAACATAATGTTATTATTGTCTAACATAATGTTATTATTGTCTAACAGAATGTTATTACTGTCTAACAGAATGTTATTATTGTCTAACAGAATGTTATTATTGTCTAACAGAATGTTATTATTGTCTAACAGAATGTTATTATTGTCTAACAGAATGTTATTATTGTCTAACAGAATGTTATTATTGTCTAACAGAATATTATTATTGTCTAACAGAATATTATTATTTTCTAACCAGAATGTTATTACTGTCCAGCCAGAACGTTATTATTGTCCAGAAAGAACGTTACCAAGGCGCTGATGTTTCGATAACATAAACATTCTTATGTAGCGTCAACAACAATTACTTAATGAAATAAACATGACAATCAACAAATATGGATATTATATGAATGTCAAAAAGACTAAAACTATGATCATAAACAAAGATAATACTCAAAACCTACAAGAGGATATAAAAATTAAAGGATTGGACCTGGAGACTGTTCAGAGCTACAACTACGTTTGACATACTATAACCAGCGATAGAAAATGTAAAACTGAAATAAATAAAATAGGAATGAAAAAATAATGTCAATGCCATGAAAAAAATATACTAACATCAAAACAAATAACACTAGGGCTAAAACTAAGAATTGCAAAATGGTATATATTCTCAACATTCTTGTATGGTGCAGAAACATCACCATTAGACAGGGAAACAAAAAAGACAATTGAAGCCGTTGAAATGTGGATTTATAGAAGAATAGGAAGGATTGAAAAGAAAGAAAAAAAGATTAAGTCTTAAAACGGAGCCGCGATAGCTCAGTGGTTAGTGAACTGGACTACAAAGGACAAGTGGTTGGGTTCGATCCCAACCGACGTCCTCCATGTTGTCCTTTTCTCTGTCTTCTTTTACTCTCTTCAACTTCTAAGCTCTCCCATGTTTGATTGTGACCTTTGACGTCCTATTTGTGAATGTGTAACGAACACGTTGACCGTCTGTTGACCATTAAACTTTGTGAGAGCTTTTACTAACGGCCAATGTTCGTGCCCCCTCACGTTCAGGACCCGTGAAAGTGTGTCTGCTGTAAATAAACTTCACACGAACACCATCATTCAATTGATCGGCAGCCTTTTTATTAGTCTCTATCAATTCACACTTCTTGTTATATCAAGATAATACAACAATCACTCAACGATCTTCCTTATTCTATCTATCTGGTTTAAAACTATACATCTATCCGCATGGTTCCTTGCATACATTTCCACAGTCGCCTATGTTCTACTAAGCTTCCAACTATCCATCTCTACAGGATTCCTTGCATACATTTCCACTTATATTCTACTAATCTTCCATCTATCCATCTCTACAGGGTTCTTTGCATACATTTCCACTTATATTCTACTAATCTTCCATCTATCCATCTCTACAGGATTCCTTGCATACATTTCCACTTATCTTCTACTAATCTTCCATCTATCCATCTCTACAGGGTTCTTTGCATACATTTCCACTTATATTCTACTAAGCTTCCAACTATCCATCTCTACAGGGTTCCCTGCATACTTTTCCACAGTCGCCTATGTTCTACTAAGCTTCCAACTTTCCATCTCTACAGGGTTCCTTGCGTACGTTTCCACTTATATTCTACTCTGTCCTCAACTACACGTCCGTTCATCACGACTGCCGATCGCCAACTGACTATCTTCGTTGTCTCCTCACAACCGTCTCTCTATCCCTACGTCATAAACTTCATTTTTCGTCATTTCTCCTTCTGTGTACCTTTGTGCTTAATTTTTACTTCCGGATCTCTTGGTGTGCAATTCCCTGTTATACATTTAGCTATACATCACCTGCTATATCCAGGGTTCACCTAGTCTTAAATGGGTACTTTAATTTTTCTGGGAAAGTAAGGCGGCACGGGCGTAATATCGACCACATTACCCCAAAAATCATGTGCTTAAGGTCTGTAAAATTTATGGTCACTAATACCACATTTCCTATACGCCCACTGGCCGTGACGGGGGCTCTTTACTTACTTTTAAGTCTTAAAACAACTCAAAATGAAAAGAGAACTACTAAACACAATTCAAACTAAACAAATGAAATTGTTTGGACATGGTAGAGACGCACCAGCCTACTAAATCTTGGAAGGGAAAAAAATATAAGGTAAAAGAGGCAGAGGAAAACCAAGACTTATATGAACAACATCAAAAGATGGACAAATCAGCCTTTGACAAGCTGCACAATCAAAGCAAGAGACAGAGCGGAATGGCGCTCCATGGTAGCCAACCTTTGATGCGGAGAGGGCACTCAATGATGATGATGATGATGATGATGATGAACATTCGCAATCATGAAATGTATGAAGACAGAATATGTTCCTTCAAACAATTATTTTATTTACTCTATATCTATGTTTCTTTCTCAAAAATTGATTACACTTTATCTTTTTCAACAATTCAGATTTTTTTTTCCCCAAAAAATTTTCACCTGAAAAAGTACAATTAATTACTCATTTTCAAAAGTTGTAAAATCAGTTGTCTTTACTTATTCTATATCTTGTCATCGCTGTTTCTTTCAATACTCTTTCATTTCAGACTGACTTTAATGGCGTTGAATAACTGGATCCCTTCTTGGCCAATGACCGATACAATTGTGCTATAATTTTACCAAAATACACACAATGAGTATCCTCATATTAAAATGTAATTCCGTTCTCATTTATCTGTAAGTGGCGACGGGTGAGAAAGATTCCGGGGTTGTGTTCTTCTGCTGTCTTGTCCTGCTGTTATGTTTCTCCGTGTTTCTAATATCCCATCAATCCTCTTTTAGTAGTCCATCTTTGAGTCTAGTGTTCTTCTGCTGTCTTGTCCTGCTGTTATGTTTCTCCGTGTTTCTAATATCCCATCAATCCTCTTTTAGTAGTCGATCCTTGAGTCTAGTGTTCTCGTAACATAATCAAAAGCTCGTTGTGTTGTTTTCTAAACTTTATGTCTTATGACGTGGCCAAATAATTGTAGCATTTGTTCCTTCAAGTATTCTATATATGCTATATTTTTTCCTATTCTATATTCTTTATTTTACATTCTATAATTGTTCAAGTTTTGTTTTTCGATTCTTCTGTCTGTCATTCGTCAAAAAAGATGTTATTTCTATCATGGTTTCTATCATTCCTTTCATTGTTTTTCTTAATGCTCTTGAGTCTAGCTTTCAGACTGACCTTTGTAGGACAACGTATGAATGAAGTATGTGTTGTATGTAGCGTGCTCGTTTTCTCTGCAGTGATATTTTCTGTTGGGCCAAAGTGATGTAATTTAACCGATGATTTAACAAAACTTTGTTGCATCTTGAGTCTATTTCTGTTGCTTGTAGATTATCGTTTGTCACTAGACGTTCTAGATATTTAAATTCCTCCACAGAGGGAACTCAGAAATACCTGCATATATATTGCATGGTTGGGAAGAAGAGCGTCAGGTCAGACTTCAGTATCCTTAACAACAGCAAACATTCTTCCACTTCTTTTAACTCTCTATCTTCTACCGTTATGTTGATTTTCTGTTTCTTTTCTTTTTTTTTTTTTTTTTTTGCAACGTTCATGACTTCTGTCTTTTTATGTTGATTACCAGATTTTGAAAAGAAGATGAGTATAATATGTTGCCTTTATGATGAAAAGAGACAGCAATAGAATCTCAAAGTAAATCCTCATATGGAAACCAGAGGATTCAAGAATAAAGTGAGAAGCATTAAAACAAATTTTGAGGCGAGATGCGACAACAGTAGGTACCAGCTTCCTTGCCGAGGTTGAAAGGCTCGCAAAGAACAGGGACATATGGCAAGTAGTCTATAAATAATGAAGGGGCTGGGGAATTTAGTCGTGCATCTGTATACTTCCTGTTCCTGTTGATGTTCAATTTCCCAGTGTTTTTTTCCGTATTTAACTGCCACGAGTGACCGTTTATTGTCCTCTCCACTTAGACTACATCATCTACCGAGTTCTCAGTTCACAGGCAACCTTTCAATAGCTGCATATGAACGGAGTACATCCTGAAAGTGAAACGAGTAGTCACGTGCTATCACAGCCATGCTTTTTTCATGTGTTTAAATGTGTATGCAGTAGCCAAGTATATTGAGTCGTGACAAGGCATTTATCTATCTCTCTCTGGCTCTCTGTCTCCCTGCCTTCTATCTATCTGTCTATCTATCTTACTATCTTTCTATATGTCTATCTCTCTGTCTGTCTGTGTGTCGGTCGATCTGTTTGTCTGTCTGTCTGTCTGATAGATAGATAAATAGATAGATAGATAGATAGATAGATAGATAGATAGATAGATAGATAGATAGATAGATAGATAGATAGATAGATAGATAGATAGATAGATAGATAGATAGATAGATAGATAGATAGATAGATAGATAGATAGATAGATAGATAGATAGATAGATAGATAGATAGATAGATAGATAGATAGTTAGATAGATAGACAGACAGACAGACAGACAGACAGACAGACAGAAAGACAAATAGATAGATAGATAGATAGATAGATAGATAGATAGATAGATAGATAGATAGATAGATAGATAGATAGATAGATAGATAGATAGATAGATAGATAGATAGATAGATAGATAGATAGATAGATAGATAGATAGATAGATAGATTGATAGATAGATAGATAGATAGATAGATAGATAGATATCATTGGACAATTCCCGCTGTCATGTGTGTTTTTAAATCCTGTATTATTCAAGAATCATTATCATATTGTATTTTTCATCACTTGTTGCTGTACAAATGAATTGAAAGTTAGTACTCAAAATGAACCGACAATACATGTTGATGCTTGCATTGTTGTAAGGCAGCAGTGAAGTTTCAGAGCTGGAAACTGATTAAAGAAATATCATTGTACGCAATTTGCAATCTGCGTTATTTAAAACACTGTGTCCCAATATTTTGCTTGTTGCTTTTGATGAATGGTTGGAAATTAACCATTAAATAAGTCTAACGAGCATGCAGGTGCATGCCTTTGTATGTGAGTTCAATAAACAGCAATAACACTTGACAATTGTGTTGAGAGATAAGTATTGTTTTGAAAAATACAATAAGCAATGCTGAACTTGCCTTGACGAAGGAAACGTATAGCTCAGTTAATAGTGAATGACTACCAAGGGTGGGAGGTTCGGTTTCTGAAGACGAATTATATGTTCACTCAGCTGTAGTGGTAGCAGAATTTTTCAGAGAATAAAGCAGTACCCACGCAATACTGTCCAAATCTGCCAAAATATAATGTGTCGTTTGTCTACACATATATGGGTACTGACACATTGTTCCATAAACTATTTTTCTGCTTATTTGTAATGGGAAAAAATTGTAAAGTACTCCTGTCACGCCAAGTGGCGTATAGGGAATATGGTGATAGTTATACATTTTACAGACCTTCAGCACATGATTTTT
The DNA here is from genome assembly GCA_032433765.1 of Megaustenia siamemsis. Classification (NCBI taxonomy): domain Eukaryota; kingdom Metazoa; phylum Mollusca; class Gastropoda; order Stylommatophora; family Ariophantidae; genus Megaustenia; species Megaustenia siamemsis. The sequence continues at coordinate 11,331,284 of JAVIAB010000073.1, forward strand.
AGGGTAATGTGGTTGGTATTACGCATGTGCCGCTTTATTTTTCCAGATATTTGTAATTGTATGTCACCAAAAACATTAAACTAAAACAATAAATGCAAACAAACAACGGCTTTGTTATTCACTTTTGGGCGGTCAGTTGTGCTCATAAATACCAGCACGCAACGCGCAAAAAAAGTTGTGGAAACTCATTTCTGACAGTAATAAATTTGCACTGGAAACTGAAACGTACAAATAAAAAAGATATAAATGATTAATTAAATGTTATAATTTAATTATCACAACTATGAGTTGTATTCAAATAAACATTTAAAGTGAATATATGTAAAACAATTAGTTTCTTTGACCATAAACCTGGGGAACTGTTATCATAATAATCCCCATCTCCCTTGTCTCATCTGAAGCATGGCTACCATGTCACTACTATGGAATTTTCAAAGGCAATCCAGATCGTTTATGATATCTTGCACCCACCCTTTTATTGGTCTTCCTCTTTCAACGTGCATTTGATACCATACCCTCCATAATGACATTATTTATGCCTTAATGCTATTTCACACACCAACATATTTTATTTCCATTGTTTTTATGTTTTTTAGTAACCAGTTCGCTGGAATATTAATTTGTTTAAACTGAACACATTTGTTCTCTGTCTTTAGTGTTCTAAATAATATTTTGTAACACTTGTATCACAAATGAGTAACCGATTTTTCAGCATTCGATATCCATGTTTCACAGCCATAGTTTGCTATGGGGAAAAATACAGGCTTATAAATATATACATTTTGTTGTTATATCAGCTACATGCCATATAGTTTGCAATTGCTTTATTTTATTCATGATTTTTCATCACTTGGCTGTTGAACTACGCTGTAGACGACTTTCTATTGTTTGCTACAGCGCATCCTATCATTCGTCTAACACATTTCATCTCAGTAGAGGCTATTTTCCTTATTGTTCTTGCATCTAGGGTACAGGACTTTCATTTTTAGCACAACGTTGGGATAAATATTATATTGTAGAGTGTCCGTTTTGCCTCTATGGTTATTTCCTTGTTGGACAATAATGGTGATAACTGTACAATGATTGACAATCTTTGTTGTATCTTGAATCTATTTCTGCTTTTTGTCAATTGTCGTTTGTCACTAGACTTCCGAGGTATTTAAATTACACTACTTGTTTTAGTTGTCTGCCTTCTATAGTTATGTTGTTGTTCTGTTTCTCTTTTCCGATATTCATGACTACTGTTTCGTTGATGTTCATTTTTATGCTGTATTTTATTCCTGTGCTGTTGAATCTATTGAAGTGTTCTTGTAGGTTTTCTATTTTTCTATCTATTAGTGCCTGATCGACTGCAAACAGAAGTTAGTTGATCTCGTCTGTTTCTGATGGGATGACTAACTTCCATACATAGTTCCATCTCCTACAGTTGTTCGGGTTTACTCGCTCGAATGCTTTTTCCTGGTCGATGAAAGCTATGTATACATTCGGATTGTGTTCTGTCGTCTTTTCTTCTGGCTGTTTTAAGGTCTTAATACATGAGCATTATTACTGATGCTTAAAATGGTCAAATACAGAAGGTGCGTTTCCTGAGCTCACTACCCTGATCTTTTCACGAAAATTTCGCTTCGCAAGTGGGCATCAATGTGCTAAGTTTAAATTAATGTCGGACTCTTTCTTTGAAACAAAGATGAAACATTAATTGGAAAACAGAGTGTTTTAAATGATTTCAAACGAAGAATATTGTGGCAGCTAAAAATAAATGTATATGTAATAAAAAAAATTGTATACTCAGTAAATGACTCTCGTTTTAAAACCAAACAGAATAAAAAGGTCACGTGATCTGATGTTTTATTTCCACTAAACTTGTCAATTACGTTGTCTCAGTCAAATAAACCAAGCTGATAGATAAGCCTCATATAATTGACGTAGTTGTATGACACTTCTTAACTATCTAAATTGCCCATAAGATATTATTATTATAATATTATCCATGCATTATATCTCACGCGGTGTATTTTCAGAATTAGGTGCAATTTGTTCCTGATAGGAATGATATCGCATCTAAATTGATTTATCCTCATCAATATTGTGACATTTATGATCAACTTTAGATGCCCTATATAAAGTGTACCCCAAATAATGTATTTTTCTTTTCTGACGACAGCTAAGCGCTTGTCTTGATCACCAAATCTGGTATAGAACACGCGCGTACTATCTTACTGACTCAACTTATTCTGTGATTCTAAGCTAACTTGTGATAACTAGAGCTAACATGTGAACTATAGAAGCAAAATAACACATACTCTAATCAAGAAAATCGTATAATTATATTTTCACCTCTTACCCTACTAAAGAAACGTGCTTACTCATCGCTTAATTCAGTGATACAATGAGCTTCTTTTACAAAAAAGTTGAATTAGAAAAGTCCAGTCTTCAACATTTTCTATGAACGCCATCCCTTGTTATGTAATTACTGCAAATATTGAATGAAGAAGACATTTTCTTTTAATCTCGAAAATGTTTACTTCCAATTAATCCATCTACAGGAGCTGTCGGATTAGCTCTGTCCCTTTGATGCTTATCCACAGCCTAATATAGATTTGCTTAGGCCTGTGTTCAGAAAATAAAACAGGAAAACCTTCCAACTAGTATGACGTGTACAACTATAGGAGATGTATCCAACTATAGATTTACTAAGACCTGTGTTCATAAAATCATCACCATCATCATCATCGGGTGCCACCCCTGCAGCGAAGGTTGGCTATCATGGATCGCCATTCCACTTTGTTTCTTGCTTTGATGGTGCAGGCTGTCATTGATTGGCTTGTCCATCTTTTGATGTTACTCGTCCATGTTAGTCTCGGTCTGCCTCTGCATCTTTTACCTTCTATTTTCCCTTCCAATATTACTTTTATTAGTCTGTTGTGTCTTTTAACATGCCCCAAAAATGTCATTTGTCTTGCTCTAATTGTGTTTAGTAGTTCTCTTTTCATTTTTAGTTGTTTTAAAACTTCCTCGTTTGCTTTCTTTTCTTTCTATCCAATTCTACATATTCTTTCCATAAATCCACATTTCAAAGGCTTCAAATTTCTGTTCTGTTTTCTGGTCTAATGTCCATGTTTCTGCGCCATACAGGAATATAATATTGACAAGATGTAACATTTTGCTATTCTTAGTTTTAGCCCTGGTGTTATTTGTTTTGATGTTATAAGTATATTTTTCATGGCATTGAAATTACTTTTTGCCACGGCTATTCTTTTATTTATTTCAGTTGTACATTTTCCATCACTGGTTATAGTATGTCCCAGGCAGTTGTAGTTCTGAACTGGTCTAGATGTAATCCTTTCACTTTGATATTTAATTGTACGTCTTTAGAATTTTCTTTGTTCATGATCATAGTTTTAGTCTTCTTGATATTCATATCTAGTCCATATTTTTTGCTTGTCATGTTTATTACTTTAAGTAATTGTTGTAGATCTTTAGGATTTTCTGCTAATAGTACAATATCATCAGCATTTCTTAGGTTATTGATTATCTTCCCATTAACGTTTAGGCCTGGCATCTCAGTGATGTTTGTAAATATTTGCTCAGTGTATACATTAAACAGCCTTGGTGATAGGATACATCCTTGTCTTACTCCTCTTTTTATATCAATGGGTGTATAGTTCTCCTTGTTATATTTTATTATTGCTGTTTGTTCCCAGTACCAATTACATATCAGTCGTATGTCTGTGCCATCCAGATTTATATCTTTTAGGCAGTCTATAATTTGATTATGGTGTATTCTATCAAAGGCTTTGGTGTAGTCTATGAAGCAGGCATATATTGGTTTGTTTGCTTCTATGTACTTTTCAATCAATGTCCTCATGCTGAATATGGCTTCTTTTGTCCCACTGCTTTTCCTGAATCCGAATTGCTGCTCATCTAATTCAGTATTAATTTTATTCTGAATCCTTCCTTGTATAACTTTTAGTAAAATTTTGGTTACCTGGCTCATTAGGCTTATTGTTCTAAAATCACTCTATTCAACTGCACCATTCTTTTTAGGCAATACAATGAAAGTTGATGTTTTTAGTTCGTTTGGTATGTATCCTGTATGGTATATGTCATTGTATATGTTTGTGATCACCTCAATGCCAAAATCTTCTAGTGCCTGTATCATCTTTATCTGTATATTGTCAGGTTCAGAAAATAAAACAGGAAAACCTTCGAACTAGTGTGATGTGTACAAAAATATGAGATGCATCTAACTATGGAGTTACTAAGTAAGGCCCGCGTTCAGAAATAAAACAGGAAAACCTTCCAAGTAATGTGACGTTTTCAACTATAGGAGTTGCATGCTGTTGACTTCCCTCTACAAACAAGCATCCCTGCTCACAAAGCTGAAAACGTACGCTAGTTGGAGGTTTTCGGGAATTTCTCTCTCACCCCGCAGGTATAGGTAAATCTATAGATGGTAGTTGCTGATCTCATCTTATCCATATGTTCATCTTTGTTATTTTGACTCAAAATGTCTTCTCCATATCTTATAAATCATCATAAATCTCTGCCTCTCTTCTATTCTGGGTGATGGACTTAGTGGCACCGCTTGTGGAAGATTTTTAAAAAGTTATATTACTTCCAGTCCCACATTCTTTCTCTTCTTCTTTAAGTCCTGACTTTCCTTTCAGCGTCGAGGGGAGATATCATTAGTGGTATTTTAAACTTCTGTTCGCCTCTGCTGCTGTTATGTTTCACAGTGTTTCTAATATTCCGTCAATCTATCATTCTCGTGGTCAACCTTGGTTCTTGTGTTCTCGCAACGTTTACTGAAGGCTCGTTGTGTTGTGTTTTTATTTTTCTGCTTTGTCACATGGTCAAATCATTTTATCTGTTGGTTCTTTTATATATTCTGTCTGATCTGATCTGTTTCCTTTCGAGAGGTAGCCGGCCCATATGGCGTAGACCAAGATACTTCTCTTATCTAAATTTGTATTCTAGCAGTTTTCAATTCGTTTAAAGACATTTTATCAAATCTCGCCATTTTTGTCTGTTCTGTGCAAGCAGCTCTATCTCATTGAGGTAGCCGATTCCTGTTGCTCTTGCCTCTCCCATCAATGTTCTTCTCAGTGTCTCTCTGGGTCTTCCTCTTTTCCTCTAACCTGTTGTTTCCCACATGAGGGCTTGCTTTCCTATTCGGTTATTATCTCTTCTCATCACATGTCCAACATATGGCCATCGTCTTTTCTTTATTACTGAAGATATTAGTGTTGATTGGCGATTTTTATTCTATGGCGGGGATTAATAATAGCTTTTATCTCAGTTCGTCATTTCTGATCGCATCTCTCAAGTTGTTTCCTGTCATTCGTTTAACACATTTCATCTCAGTAGAGGTTATTTTTCTTATTGTTCTTGCATCTAGGGTCCAGGTCTGGCATTGGTAGCACAACGTTGGGATGGGGATTGTATTGTATAGTGATCGGTTTGTCTCCAGAGTTATTTCCTTGTTGGACAATAGTGGTGAGAACTGTCCAATGATTTGACAAGCTTTGATACAACTTCATTTTATCTCTGCTGTTTGAGATTTATCGTTTGTCACTAACTTCCTAGGTATTTGAAGATGAGAATATAACATCGAGAAATGGATAGGTCTCGAATTTGAAGAGCTGCAAGAACTGGAGACAAAGAGAAGGAGAAATAGAGAAGGTTGAAGACATCGGAAAATAGTGTACCACCGATATCCAGGGATATGGGAAGAAGAAGAAGCAGAAGAAGAAGAAAAGAAGAAGAAGAAGGAGAAGAAGAAGAAAAGAAGAAGAAAAAAGAAGATTTGCTATTGTGTTTTTGTCTCTGCAAATTATAGAAGAGGTCTACCAGATTGTTGGGTCCAAGGACAGAATGACGACAAACTTTACACAACGGAAAAACGTTCTTGATGTCCCGCGAGAAAAATAAAGCCTAACCAAAGAAAGCCAGTAGAAGGGGTTTAATTGAATAATTCTATATATCATATATACAAGTTCTATATATCATCTATGCAACCTATATATCATCTATACAAGTTCTATATATCATCTATACAAGTTCTATATATCATCTATACAAGTTCTATATATGATCTATACAAGTTCTATATATCATCTGTGCAAGTTCTATATATCATCTATGCAATTTCTATATATCATCTATGCAAGTACTATTTATCGTCTATGCAAGTTCTATATATCGTATATGCAAGTTCTATATATCATATATGCAAGTTCTATATATCATATATGCAAGTTCTATATATCATACATGCAAGTTCTATATATCACACATACAAGTTCTATATATCATATATGCAAGTTCTATATATCACATATACAAGTTCTATATATCATATATACAAGTTCTATATATCATGTATGTAAGTTCTATATATCATCTATGCAAGTTCTATATATTTTAGAAATGTTTAGTTAAAAAAAACACATTATAAATGCCGATTGTCTTTATTTTAGAATTATTCAGGTCAAGAGATATAATATATCGCTTCTCATCTTCGTCGACATTCCACCTACCTAAGGAGCATGTCTTCAACAAACACATTCCAAGCCGTTCTGTTTCTTGCCACTCTTCTAAGATCATTCCATCTCTTCCTCATCATCTTTATCTCTACTTCCATCTGTCTTCTCCAACAATATTTTAATCTTCTTCTTTGTCTTTGTCCTTGGGGATTCCAAAAAAGGTCATGATGTGTATTAATCTCAGTTAGTTTCAACAGTGTATGTTCTCTCCAGCCCATCGATTTCGTTGTATCTTTTTATCCACAGGTATTTGACTGGTTTTTTTCCCATAATTTTATGACAGTGATTTTGTCCTGCCACTTCCATCCTTTAATTATGTGCAGACATCAATTAATGAAGGTCTGTATCTTCACGATTGCCATTTTTATTGTTCTTCATGTTTCACGGTCAATTAATAGAACTGATTTAACATTGGTGTTTATCATTTATATTTGTGTATTTAACTTAATCTCTTTGTATTTCCATATGTTTCCTAGTGTAACGTATGCTTCTCTTGCTTTTCATATCCTTAATTTGGTATCATAATCTATTCCTTCATATTTCTCTATATTACTGTTCAGATATATGTAACAGTGTATATCTAGTAAAGATATTGCTCCTATTATTATTTGGTTATTTAGAAGTGCGTTAGTTGTCATAATTGCTGTCTTATCTCTATTTTCAGTCCCAGCTGCTGTAATCTCTCATCAAGTAGGCTCATTTTATCCTGCATCTGTTAATGATTATGTGATATGAGAGTTATGTCATCAGCCAAGTCCAAATCATTATATTGCTTGGTCAGTGACCACTAGATTCCATTTCTGTTGTTCTGAGTTATTTATGCAATCCAATATATGGCAGTAGAAAGGGAAATGTAGATAGAAAGCATCGCAGCCTTACCGCTGTTCTTATTTCAAATGCTTCTGTAAGCTGTCCTTCGTGCACAACATTACATTTCATTCCTTCATATATTGTTCATATCAGGTTAATACACTTTATAGGGATTCAGTAATGACTCAGCAACTTATAAACAATAAGGCTGTGCATACTATCAAATGCCTTTACATATTCTATGACTCCAATATAAAGTGGGGATTGTAGTTCTAAGCTTTGTTCAACTATTATACGTGGGGTAGTTATTTGATCAGCACATAATCTGTGGGTTTTTTTTCGATCTTCTCGTGATTTTAGAATATTTTAGATAAAACAACATCATTATAAATACAGGTTCTTATACTCTAGAAATATTCGGTCAGCAAATATTGTCTAAACAGGTTCTAATTATTATATAATTGTTCATGTCAGAAATGCCATATGAGCAGATTCTCATTATTCAAGAATTATTCCATCAAAAAGTGTTACATTCGCAGATTCTCATTATTTTTAAAATATCCAGATTTAAAAAAAGATGTAGGTTCTCACTATTCCAGAATTATTCAGGTTTAAAAACAAAACGTCATATTTGCGTTCTTTCATTGTTCTATAATTACATAGAGCAACTACTACGAATGTAAACGTTCTGATTATGTTAAATTTATTTCGGATATATCCATGGTCTAGAAATATTTGAAACACCAATTATTATATATGCTCGCTTTCATGATTGTATATTTTCTCTGGAGATTGGTGTAGTTACAAAGCCTGATCACTGAGGCTCTTTCCGGTTTCTGTTGATACAAATTCCGGAAATTTTGGAATGGAGAACTTGACGTCCGTGGAAATACGTAGTCTTGGGGATACGTTACTCATGCTCATAACTGATGACGTTCAACACATGTTTCAACTCAGCAATTACGTCATTCTCTGTGGTATTATCAGCTTCTTCGGTATCGGATCGAACATCACAAACATTTCTGTGTTTGTCAGACAAGGCTTCAAGGACAGCATCAACATTAGTTTGTTGGGTAGGTCCATACAAATAATTGTCACTTAATTGCTTTCGTTAAATTCTGTTTTATTAGGATTTATTTTATTATGGATGGTTATAGCTGTAGAATATGGATAGAATTATTAACAAATGAATAGTTTTTGTGCATAACAAAACAAAACCAACAAACACAACGATTAACACAGACCACAAAGTTTTGAACCAATGTAAAGAAAATAACAGGTTGATAGGAATGATGAAAATTTAAAAAAAGGAAAATATAAAAATATCTAAAGATATATAAGATACATATCCTTAAACATATACACATCTTGGGAGCCGCGATAGCTCAGTGGTTAGTCAACTGGACTACCAAGGACAAGATGTTGCGTTCGATTCTGATCGATGGCTTCCAGGTTCACCCAGCCTTAATGGCCACCGGTTAGTTTTCTGGGAAAGTAAAGCGGTATGGGCGTAATACCGACCACATTACCCAAAAAATGATGTGCCGAAGGTCTGTACAAATTATGGTCACAAACACCATATTCCCTATACGCCACTAAGAGTGACGGGGTACTTAACTTTTTTTTTTTTTTAATATATACACATCTTGTATATCCTTATATATGTTTGTGTTGTTGTTTACTGTTATAGCTGAAGGCCTACTTGGCCGAAACGTCGTTCTAATTTTCTTTTGTTTCTCACCTAAGTAAAGCTGTTACCATAACACACTTTCCTTTTTAAAAAATTCAGCTCATCAGTCATCAGCTTTACGGAAGCTTCGCATTTCTGTGCATCTTGTTGCATTTACCGCTAGATTGAGAGTGCATTATTTATTTAAAAAAAAAAAAAAAACTATAGCAGAAATACAAGAAAAATTCGGAAATGTTATTGTAGAGTATGAACAACAAAATTAAAGAAGAGATTAGTAAGTGATTTAATCTATCTCAACGAAAACATGACAGACATGTTAGTGCTCAAACCTTTCGAAATATTTTCTGTATGTTGACAGATATGTGTCTGCTCCATAATTATGCATTTTCCATAGCTACGCACGTCTTCTGAAATATTGAATCTTTCATTTTAGCTACAGAGCTTTACAAAATGCCGCATTCTTACTTCTTTTAGTGACTTGCAGATTAATTTTAGCTTCATTTTTAATGTTATCAATGGTGTAATTTTAAATTCGTTATTAAATTAACAACACTTCATTACAAATATTATTGAATAGAAATCCTAGTTGTGAATCTCTTTCAGGTCTCGCTATTTCGGATCTGGTGTCCTCAGTCTCTCTCTTCTGGACAAGTATCTGTTACAACCCCCTGCTCCACAGTTTAGATTTACCCGTTGACCTTCATGACCTCATGTATTTCACTGCTGGCTGGCCTCATGTTTGTTTTAACAGGTAAGATTAACAAGATATTTTATCTAACACCACAGCACGGTAAATAGAGCAGCTTCAAGAGGTTTGCAAAGTTGAAATGATATGCTGAAAAGATGCGATCGAATGTTTAGTTCTGTGGGAATCGAATGAGAAATCGATTATCCTCTTTTCAAGTCCAGAAACTTAATTAATTGTCAGTTGAACATCGACAAGAGCTGACAGTATTGTTTTGACGTTAAAGAAATTTAAAAAAAACAATCAAATTCATCTTGTTATGATGTCAGTATTTGATTCACAATCAGAAACTTATGACTCTATTAAGTTTAACGAATTTCATTCACTGGAGTAAGTTACTTTATTTGATCAAGTAAAAGATCGGTGTATCAGCGTCAAGCTTGATAATAGAAGACAGGGATGCATCTTATCACCAAGCTTGTTCAATCTATACACTGAGCAAATCTTTAAAAATAATCTCAGAGATGCGAGGCCTAAACATTAATGGAAAGATAATAAATAACCTAAGATATGTTGACGATACTATACTACTAGCAGAAAATCCTAAAGATCTACAACAATTACTTAATGAAATGAAGAACATGACAAGCTAAAATTATGGACTAGATATGAATATCTAAATGACTAAAACTATGATCGAAGAAATACTCAAAACCCACAAGTGGATATCAAAATTGAATGAATAGACCCTTAAGACAATTCAAAACTACAACTACCTTGAACATACTATAACCAGTGATGGAAGATGTAAAACTGAAATAAACAAAATAACAGGAATGGCAAAAAGTAATTTTAATGTCATGAAGAACATACTAACATCAAAACAAATAACACCAGGGCTAAACTAAGAATAGCAAAATGTTATGTCTTTTCAAAATTCCTATATGGTGCAGAAACATGGACATTAGACAAGGAAACAGAGCGGAAAATTGAAGCCTTTGAAATGTGGGTATACAGAAGAATAGTTAGTATAGTATGGAAGGAAAACAAAAAACAAACGATGAAGTTTAAAGCAATTAAAAAAGAAAAGAGAACAACTAAACTCAATTCAAACAAAACAAATGCAATTTTTAGACCATGTAAAAAGACACAACAGCTGACTAAAAATAATCCTGGAAGAGGAAATACAAAGTAAAAGGTAGAGGCAGACCAAGACTAACATGGACGAGTAACATCAAAACATGGACAAACCAGCCTATGACAAGCTGCACCATCAAAGCAATAGACAGAGCAGAATGGCGCTCCATGGTAGCCAACCTTCTTTGCGGAGATGACACTCGATGATGATGATGATGAAAAGATCGGAGTGCAGACAGGTAATGTTAATTCGATTAGCGGTTATTTATAAAATTCCAATTCTAAACAAACGTTAATGACATTCTAAAATTACCTAAAGTATTAATTGTTCACGCAGATATTCGTACACACAGAGAATCGTTCACGCAGATAATCGTACACACAGAGAATCGTTCACGCAGATAATCGTACACACAGAGAATCGTTCACGCAGATAATCGTTCACGCAGAGAATCAAGAATTAATGAACTTAAAAGTGAAATCTAAAAGTCCCGAACAATTTATTTTTTTAATTTATGCGTAACAACTTTTTTTTTTTTTTTTTTAAATTCAAATACAAGTCGTTATTTTATATAATTCTTTATTGTCCTCTCTCATAAAAGCAAGCTGACGTATCTCACAAAAAAGAATGTTTCATGTATAATTCCATCTCATCAATATGTGTGTCCAGGAATTGTGGAAAACCACTTTATCACTGCACATATTGTAATAGACGCTTTAATGGGCATGATACACCGTGTATAGTTCTCCCATCACGGTCATAAAGCGCATTCTTACATCTGTATCATCATCATCATCAAGTACCGGGCCTGCTGGCGTAGGTGATCATATCTCTCCACAACTTTCGATCTCGGCAGCTATTTATCATTTCTGCTGTTGACCTTCTGCTAAGCCATTCTCTTAAGCTGTCTGTTACTTTTTTCTCTTTGCTACCCTCTATCTCTTCGTCCCTCAACTTTTCCAGTTGTTACAATATATTCCAGTTGTTCTCCTCTCATTATATGGCCAAAAAATGATGATTGTTTCTTCCTAAATTGGCAATTATCTCTCTTTTTGCTTTGACCTCTCTTAGAACATCTTCATTACTCTTCTTAGCTGACCATGGTACTCTCAACATTCTTCTGTAAAACCATATTCCTACAGACTCCAGTGATTTTCTTGTCTGTTGTCCTATTGTCCATGATTCTCATCCATATGTTAAGACTGGCACTACGCAACATTTAAGAACTCCTTTTCTTGTTTCTATTGTCAAAATGGATTGCATAGTAGTATCTTCCTTATTTTTTGGAAAGCTGCTTTTGCCTGCGCCATTCTGCATCTGACCTCTTTTGTAGATCTTCCGTCTGAGGTTAACAAAATTCCAAAATTCCATTTGAATTCATTTACATGTTTTAATATTGTTCCACTTGTATTTATTTTGCACTGAGGTGATGTCTTTTTCTTTGTTGTTACCGTTACCTCTGTTTTTTTGCTATTAATGCTGAGTCCTTTATTTTTGCTTTCTTTCACTATAATGTCCAACATTTCTTGTAACTCATTTTCACTCTTAGCGATTAAGACTGTATCATCTGCATACCTGAGATTATTTATATTATGAGTTCAAATTGTTATTCCAGGCATGCCCCTTATGGATCTTAAAATAATCTCACTATAAATATTAAACAAATCTGGTGACAGCACACAACCTTGTCTAACACCCTGATTTATTTGTTGAAACATTCCCAATTGGTTTCCAGTTCTTATGGCCTCTGTTTGTTGCTAGTACATGTTCTTTATTATTCTTAGATCTTTGCTGTCTACGTTTATGCTTTCTAAAACGTTGATTATTTCTTGGTGCTTTACTTTGTCAAATGCCTTGGTGTAATCTATGAAACATATGTAAAGATCTGTTTTCACCTCTATGTCTCTTTCTACTAAAGATCGTATGATATAAATGACATTGCTTTTTCCTTTATCTTTAACAAAACCACACTGTTCATCGCTAATTTCTGGACTGATTTTGTTTCGCACTCTTCGCATGATGATTCTTAGTAATATCTTAGCCATATGTCTCATAAGGCTTATTGTGCGATGATCATCGCATTCAATAGCCCCCGATTTCTTTGGTAGGGCTATGAATATTGATTTGAGCATGTCGTCTGATATATATCCGCATTTGCAGATATCATTCAATATTTTTGTTATTATTTATATTCCGAAATCACCCATGGCTTCAATCTCTTCTTTAGTTATATTATCTGGTCCAGGAGCTTTGCCTGCTTTCATATTGCGCAAGGTGTCTTCCACTTCTTCTCTGAGTATTTCTGGTCCTTCTCCATTATCCTTAATATTTACTTCCGTTCGTTCATCATTATAAAGATCTTTAATGTATTCTGTCCATCGTTCCCTTATGTTTTCTTGATCAATCAACAATTCTCCTTGTTTGATCTTAAACATTCAGTTTGTGATTGCGTTTTTCTTCCTGTTAATTCCTCAATTTGTTTGTATATAGCTTTAGCATCTCCTTTTTGTTGCATTTCAATTCCTTTGCATCTCTCTTTTAGCAATGCTTCGTTTGCTTCATTGCATTTTACTACAATTTCTTTGTTGAATCTCTTATACTCATCTTTATTTTCTTTATTTCTTATTCTTTTATCCATTAGCTGCAAAATGTCATCTGTCATACATTTCTTTCTTGAAATTATCCTCACTGGTGGTAAGAACTCTTTTAATGTTTGTTGCGTTGATTCTTTTAGCATTTCCCATTGTTAATCAATGCTTTGTATCTTCTCTATTGCATTGTACCGGTTCTGAATTGTCAATTTATATTTGTCTTGCAGCTTCTTGTCTGATTTTAGTAAATCTAAATTTAACTTGATGTTAACTGAGGCTCGTTTTGTTTTTTTAAATTTTACTCTAAGCTTTCCCAGAACTGGTACATGGGTAAAAGCCTTTCACTGTTCTTGCTCTTTCTGTATCCAAGATGATACCTACTCCTCTTTGGTGTTCAGTACCTCCAGAATAGATTATTTTATGTTTATCAGAATACGTCTCCCCTGATCCGGTGTATCTCATTTGGCAAAGTCCCAGTAATTGTAAACCCATTCTTTTCATTTCTAGTATGATGTTTTCTAGTTTACCCTTCTGCATGAGTGTTCTTTGTACAATCATGAATCGTCACAATCTACGTGTGTATACAATTGGTAGAAAATAAATAGTTGTTCCCTGTTGTCAACGTGTGGATCTTGTTCACTTCTCCATATTGATTACGACTTTTCAGCATAAACCTGCGGGTGATATTGATGTGTAATTTTCCAATTTTTATAAATAAAATCTACATACCTTAACATTTTCTGTAATTAATAAGAGATTAGCTGCTTCGCTCTTTAGGCAACCTACTGTGACACAACAACCAAGCTCAATAATGTGAACAGCACTTTAATCTGATTTGCAACGCAAAATGGCTATAGATCAACGCCTACTTGAAGAATCAAGTCAGACAATTTAAAGGGAAAAAAAAAGAGAAACACCTTATTAATGAAACTGAAAGGAGGTTTATAGTAAAACATAACTAAATAGATTGCTAATACGAATTTTTGAAAAGATACAATAGTTACTGTCTTGGCCAGAGCTACATCATAAATTAATCAAACAGGATGCAGAATAAACGCATACACCGGTTTACACGAAGTGATTAACATAACCAGGCGGTACCAGTATCGGTAGAATGATAAGAAAGTGATCCAATCGTTTCTGATTAAATCAAAGATGTTATTGATTTGACGCTGTATGTGTCTTTTTTAAAGATATTGTTTATTAAACTTTGTGTCACATGATTATCAAGATGTCAATTAACTCACAAGAAGCACCTGCACCACATACAATATAATGGTCGAGTTTCCGGGCGCTGATTTTGTAATGATAAATATGATGAGTTTTCACAAACATCTATTTGTTATATTTATCAGTTATTGCATGAGGGGCTTATAAACGAGATGCAGCCTGAGGGTAGACCAAACTTGAGAAACACAAATATCTGCAAGGCTGCTTGTTGAGGTCCTCAATAGTAAAATAATGAAACCATGGAAACATTTACATTTAATTGTTGAGGGGACTCGTTGGTCTCGAGGCAAGACATCGGCCTCAAGATGGAGAGGTTGTCGGTTCAAATTCCGGTTGCACCGCTTAGGATTTTTATTTATGATTTGTCTCTGCGGCAACTACCCATGATCTCAGCAGCGAGGCCCAGCTTAAAACGTCAATTACTCATCATCTTCCTCTTATTATTATTTCCTTCCTCATCTGCCTTTCAACGTCGAGGGGAGATATAATTTGCGGTCTTTTGCTCTTCTGTTCGCCTCTGCTGCTGTTATATTTCCTAGTATTTCTAATATTCCATAGACCCATCTTTTTCGTGGTCGACCATTGGGTCTGGTGTTCGGCTCGTTGTGTTGTGTTTTGTTCTTTCTGTCTTGTCACGTGGCCAAACCATTTTATCTGTTGTTTCCTTATATATTCTATGGCAATTACTCATATACGGAAAAAAAAATATGAGTACTTCCCAAGTAATAGTTATGTGTGGCGAGGAACCCTTGTGCACACGGCTGCCATGAAAAAATGGATTAACACGCAAAATTCAGTTCCTAGTCACTAGGAACTTCGTCAGAGGTAAAGTTGGCGAAGGGGAAAAAAATGTTATTGTTGCACATGGACTATAAATAAACAAAGCAGTTTAATAACGTTGAGAAATAAAATGAAGTCGAAATTAGAAGAAAAAAGAAATGCGCAAGAGAATTTTCTAGATAAAATGTTCAAAACGGTTCAGGATATTGTATGAAATAATCAAGGTAAAATGTTACATTAGAAGAATTGATATTACTGCCAGTCAATATGATAAAAGAATGGTAAATAAACCACAATTAATAGCTTGATTTGGGAGTCGCGATAGCTTAGTGGACAGTGAACTGGACTACAAATGATAGAGATTGGGTTCGGTCCTGATCGACTGCTTCCAGGTTCACCAGGCCTTAAATGGGTACCGGATTTTTTCTTGCGGCATGGCCGTAATACCGACCACATTACCCCAAAATCATGTGCACGAGGTTTATAAAAATTATGGTCACTAACACCTTATCTCTTAAACGCCACTTGGCGTGATGGTGTTGTTTACTCTTGTTTGTTTACTGTTAGTATAGTTTGAATACATAATAATTAACAGACTACCAAATAACACTAAATAATATGTTTTTTCTCTTTTATCTGCTTTTATCTTTAGACACACTGGCTGGGACACTCCGTCTATATTCTATGACATCATCATATTAATCGCATCATAGTTATCATTAACAAAATATAATTTCGATGTATGCGTTATATATGACAAGATTTCATCGTTTCTTTTAAATGAATATTTCAGAATCACGAGCTTCATCACAGCATTTATCACTCTGGAGAGATGTCTCTGTATCGCCATGCCTCTCAAGGTCAAGAACATCATTACTCCATTCAGGACTAAAGTCATTGTTTATGGTATCTCTCTTGCTATGATGATACTCTTTTCCTCTCTTTTCTTCGTCACCAATCTGGAGTACAAATACAACCTTTCTCGGAACAGGTCCATACTCATTCTCACTTACGCTGAAAACAGAGAGACTTTAGATGCTGTAATTTTCTTTATTCATAGTGTAGTCCTCTCCTTAGTTTTCCTGCTCTCTGTTCTCATTTGTACAATTATCCTTGTCTTTAAACTAAACCAAAAATCAAAATGGCGGAAAGAGTCTATAATGCAGACATCGTCCAAGCCAGACACATCCTCTATCAAAGAAAAGAAAGTTGTCAAGATGGTCACTTTGATATCAGCCATATTTATCGTCTGCTACGTTCCGCCAACGGTTTCATTTCTCTTGATGGTTTTCTTTCATGAGTTCACCTTTAACGGGAAATATAGTAAAATATTTGACGTCAGCTGGTCCGTGATCTATATTCTTGACGCGGTCAATTCCAGCGTGAACATTTTTGTTTATTTTAACATGAGTTCAAAGTTCAAAGCGACACTCTGTGAACTATTGTGTGGCTCATTTCAAGAATGAAATTTAGAATATATTTTATTCCGAATATTACTGGTACACAACCGGGATGAGAAATTATTCCAAAGCTGAAATATTAGCACATGTGTTCTGTTCTTTGTAATTTGTTTGTGTTCCAAAATATTCTTCATAACGGATATAATTGTTTTTATTTTGTGCTGTGTACTATTTTATTTGTGCAATTATACGCCATGAAGTGGATGGCTAGCTTTTAACTCTCACGCATCTTTCTATGTTCATGATTTGCTAAGCCAACGACTACTATGACCTATTTTCTAAATGTTGATACAGTCATACAAACAGGTGGCACTTCGCTGACCTGGCTTAATCTAATAAAATCAAACGATAAAAAATGGTTTCTTTTTCTTCTTCTGGCTTTCAGTGTCGAGGGGAGGTATAATTTGCGTTCATTTGCTCTTCTGTTCGTCTCTTCTGCCGTTATGTTTCCTATTGTTTCTAATATTCGTGGTCGGCCCTTGTGTCTGGTGTTCTCGCAATGCCTTTTGAAGCCTCTTGTTGTGTTTTTAAAAAAATCTTTCTGCCTTGTCACGTGTCCAAACCATTATATATGTTTGCTTCTTTATATATTCTATGGCGAGGATCATTCCTAACTCTTTTCTCAGTTCTTCGTTTCTGATCTTATCTCTCCGGCTGTTTAAAAAAAATTGTTTGTATCCTTGAAAATTAAACAATGCTTTACTGAACGGAGGTTATTTTGATGTGACGGACCTAGACAACAACTCAAGAATGGAACGGTGGACAAAACTAAGACAATGTCTCATTATCATTGATACATTACAAAACTGGCCACCAGTATAAAAAAAATGAAAAAGATAAATTAAAATACGTTAGAGACATAGTCGTTATACAAAGTTAACATAATGGGTGTGCAAGCTTTTGATCCAACTTGAAACGTGTTGTTGATTTTCACAAGCCCTTGACACATATTCAATCATAAAATAATGTTTACATCACCATCCACACATATGCTCACACTAACCCACACACAAGAGTAGTGTCATTGTACTATTTAGAATGCACAAACCATTGGTACTTTAATATAGACTATGCCATAGTTATTTTAAAAAAGAGGAAAAGAGGGGACACCGAGACGATACAATGTATAATTGTAATATATAATGATCATCATCATCATCAAGTACCGGACCTGCTGGCGTAGGTGATCATGTCTCTCCACAAATTTCGATCACGACAGTTATTTATCATTTCTGTTGTTGACCTTCTGCCAAGACATTCTCTTAAGCTGTCTAGTATTTTTTCTCTTTGCTTCCCTCTATCTCTTCGTCCCTCAATTTTCCCAGTTGTTACAATATATGCTAGTTGTTCTGCCAAAAAAATGATTGTTTCTTCCTAATATTGGAAATTAGCTCTATTTTTCCTTTGGCCTCTTTCAGAACGTTTTTATTACTGTTCATAGCTGCCCATGGTACTCTCAACATTCTTCTGTAAAACGACAAGATACAGACTCCAGTGATTTTCTTGTCTATTGTCCTATTGTCCATGATTCACATCCATATGTTAAGACTGGCTCTACATAACATTTAAGAACTATTTTTCTTGTTTCTATTGTCAAAAATGGTGTTTGTATTATATTTCGTCGAAGTCTTTGTCTTCAACGCACACTTTCTTTCTCTATCTCTCTCTTTCTTGCATTGTCTCTCAGCACTGGCGCTATACAAAATCATCATTAGCGTTGGGCAATGCCCTGCCCCGACCTAAAATTTGCTCGCTGGTGATCTTTATTTCGTAGGCGTTGACCAACACTGGAGATAATAATGAACTCTGTGCAAGGCCGGGGGGTGTATTAATTTGGTGCTATAAGATTCCGACATTACTTGTACGCTGGGAAGGTCCATGTTTGCTTGATCAGAAAGGAAGTTCTCGCCTTTTGAAGTACACATAATTGACAATATGTTTCTTGTAACATATATCTTTTTTTTTAAAGAAAAGTGCAGAAAGAAACATATAGAAGTATTGTTACGTTAATGTTTTGCAAAATTGTGACAAAGTTTAATTTGTATGCGGTTTTCATGTCTTGTAAGTTTTGCTTTTGTTTCTGAGATTGCTGTGTGTGCACTAGCTCTAGGTTAAAGGCAATATAGCCTCTTTTAATGCAGAACTCGGATTCAGTAACGCTGATAACGCAACCCAGTAAAAAAATAAAACATGCTCAGCTAAGGAAGATCACTAAAGGAAAGAGCATGGGTTCGTACTACACTGCAAAATATGACAACCGACATGATAATCCTCCAATCCACAATGGCTGTTATGAAATAACCTGACCTTTATATGACCACCATTATCGCGCTCCGCATTATCCGAAAATATAAGAAAATAAAACAAAAACTTGGTGCACCAACACACCAAGTGTAGTTCTAAGTTGTACTGGATTACAAAAGATGTACCCAATATTAAATAACAACGTTATCATAGCGTTACACTATTATCGGTCGAAAGTTAAGGACTTATTTGATCGCTCATACTGTCATGAATCATTAAATGCCATGAACAACATGTGAGCACAACACTAGCAAGGCAGTAACGTTACAATTATCGAGGTAATGTATCCTCCCGATAACAACATATGGCTGTGAATCATGAACAATATCCTGAACAGTAAGGGCGAGAATTGAGCCTTTTCGAAACAAAATGCTACAGTAAAATAAGCAATATATGCGGGATAATGTAAAAGATCAATGAAGACATATTAATAGATTTCGTTTCTCTTTCTCACTGATACGGAAAAGGTGTCGTGGTTATATCATTTGTCGTTCTTGAGCTGCTCGAACTGTCTGAGTTAGTGACTTTCCTTTGTTGTTACATGTCTCCGTCACTGCATCTATCCATCTTCTTCTAGGTCTTCATCTTGATCTTTTTCATGCATTCTCGAGAAGAACGCCCTTGATGGTGATTGGTGAGGATTCATTCTGATTAGGTGGCCCAACCTTTCAGTTGTTGTTGTTCTATATATTCTTCGCAGAGTTTTATTCCTGCCACATTTCTTATGGTTTCATTTGGTATTCTATCTCTTCTTGTGTTGTTTGTTACTTTTCTCAAGCATCGCAACATATCACTCTCACACACATAGGACACCCACTACACATTTCTTACCCCCATGCGCTACCGAACTTATACTTGTTGATATATTTGTCTGCATATGTATTGGCACATTTGGGCACCTTTGGGTTTTCTTTTGTGGGCTCTGTGGCAATATATATACGGATTTATGCTTGTATATACACATGTTTTTTTACACATCGTTCGGGGTGCATACACACAGTTAAATTTGTACAGTTTACACATATCTTGTACCCACCTCCACATATTTTTAGAACCCTTCCGTTCCATCTTCTCGCCTGACTGCCTGGTCAGTGAGATTTATAGTTGGTCATCCCGTCTTCTCATTTTAGTCCATTCGGAGGCTGACCACGCTCTTGAACACAAGGAAGTGACCCTTTTTTATTTTCTTTCTTTAGTATCTAGCATATTGTCGCCATGTGGTTAGATTTGTTTACATATTCTTATATATATTTTTTGTGTTTGCTGTTCCAGCTGAAGGCTTACTTGGCCGAACCGCCTACTTTTGTTTTGCCCATTACCACGTACAGCTGTCACCATACCACTTTTTTTTCTTCTTTTTGTTTTTTTAGTATTACTATTATCATCAGCTTTACAGAAGCTTCGCATCTTGGTGCAACTTGATGCCTTTACTTCTTTCTAACTTACATATATAGTCCATGTATGTAAAGAACAGTTGGGGGGGGGGGGGGGGAATAGTAGGCACCCTGTCTTATGCTTGATCTAACTTCGAAGTGGTCTGTGTAGCCTGCTACTGTTCTGACAGTGCAGGTTACATTGACGTAGAGACTTTTAATTAGGTTGATTAGATGTTGGCTTACTTCGTATGATGTTAGTATCTCCTACAGTTGTTCTTTGTTTACTCTTTCGAAGGCTTTTTCCTGGTCAATAAAAGCTTTGTACACATTTGGATTGTGTTCTGTTGTCTTTTCTTCTGGCTGTTTTAGGATCTTAATACATGAGCATTATTATTGAAGCCTAAAATGGTCGATCACAGAAGGTGCGTTTCTGAGCTCACTACCTAGATCTTTTCGCAAAAATTTCGCTACGCAAGTGGGGGGATCAATGCGCTGAGATGAAACATTTATTGGAAAACAATGTTTCTTTTAAAAATTATTTCAAACGGGGAATATTGTGGCAGCGAAAAATAAATGTATATTTTATAAAGATTTTGCACTCAACAAATTACTCTCATTTTAACATCAAACAGAATGAAAAAGTCACGTGATCTGATGCAATTATTTCATTATTTCAACTAAACTTGTCAATTATGTTATCTCAGTTACTTGAACTAAGCCTTATATAATTGACACAATTGTATGACACGACTTAACTATCAAAATTGCCATAAGATATAATTATTATACTATTTCTCACGTATTATATCTCGCGTGGTATATTTCCAGAATTAGGTCCAATTTGTTCGGGTAGGAATGAAATCGCATGTAAATTGATTTATCCGCATCAATATAGTCATATTTATTATCAACTTTAGATGCCCTATATAAAGTGTACCTCAATAATATTTGTTTCTTGTTTGACGACAGCTAAACGGTTGTCTCAATAAAATAACACATCCTCTAATCAAGAACAACGTCGTATAATTATATTTCACCAGTTATTATTGGTTATTGGTTATGGAAGGCCTCGGTATCACAGCAAACGAATCAAAATCCATAATTGCTCAACCGCCCGTGCCAGTGGAATCATCCGAATTACTAACTCATCTCCCGAACAAAGAAAGGTAACTGTAGTCCCCATCGTAGCAGTCTCAGCACACGCCAAAAGACATAAGGCGAAACCGTGCAGAAAGCGAACACAGCCAACTGTTCCCTGTCATACGATATAATCATTCATCGTAAACAAGCGGGATATCGAAGCAGGATCAAAACGGATGAGACACACAG
The DNA here is from genome assembly GCA_032433765.1 of Megaustenia siamemsis. NCBI lineage: Eukaryota > Metazoa > Mollusca > Gastropoda > Stylommatophora > Ariophantidae > Megaustenia > Megaustenia siamemsis. The sequence continues at coordinate 11,353,225 of JAVIAB010000073.1, forward strand.
CTCACGGTGTGCACAGAGCACTTAACTCAGTAGCTCCTGCAACAAGCCAGACTTGGAATATGAGGAAACTGCAAGAAGGAACACTTTTCAGACATAGCCTTCAATGGTTCCTACCGCCTATCCACCATATACCATGGGAGTTCACGTCCTCCCGAAAATGATAATCGTCATAGCACTTGATGATGTTAGGCCATCATTGATGACTCCAATTCCAAACATATAGACACACAGTGGTGGTAAGTTACCATTTCCAATCCAACAGAAGTCACATGACCTGTAGTTAGTAAAACCACAGAGAGAATATGATTTTGTGACCTTCACTGATTCACTCTTAGATGTGAATGTGTAGTTTACACAAGAGGAGAAGTTTTCAACTACAGTGATCCCATTTAAGGCAATTCTGGGATAGCAAGGCAAGTCTCCTTTATAGCAGCAGAACTTGATGTTCTCCGCTCCCTTCTTGTAGCTGCCGCCACACGATTCTGATGTCTCGTTAACTTGGACATCATTCAAGAACAATGTCAGATTAACATTCCATAGATATGGCTCTGCTGATGAAGTGCTTGGTGCAACAGTTGTATCAAACATACAGGAGGCTCCTGGTTTGTGGTAATTAATATCACAGATGGCATATGACGTTGTTATATTCAGTATTTCTTTCTGGGTGTGTAAATATGTGGCACACACATGGAGAGTGGTTTATGGTCACAGTAATCCCATTAAAGGCAATTCTAGGGTAGCATGGCATAGCTGTTTCAGAACAGCACAATCCTGTGATGTTTTCTGTGTTCGCTATAAAGCTGCTGCTGCTACACAATCCTGACCAATTATAGGTGTGGACATTATTCACTTGCAATGACAAAACTGCTTTATTTACATCATAAACCTCTGGAAGCGAATCATTTATGGGACTAATAGTACAATTTATTCTTCCATCGGGGATATCTTCATTGAGTCCCCAAAAAAAGGTCTTTGGTTAAGCACATATGCTTTTGAGTTAAACACAAAATGAGCCCACTTCATGGATTCAAAATGATCCTTGCCAATGCCATCCGTTTGCACAAGTTAGGTCCTTAGCTACCAAACGTCCGCAACGAAGCCATCGAATTAACGACTTTATCTACAGCGAAGGTTAACGAACTATGAACAAACATTTATGTTCAAACCCTTGAAAACATTTTCAAAAATCTGCCAACTCGCTGCAATAACAGATATCGTGTTGTTCAATGTAAACATTGCTTAGTCCATAGCTCGAATATATATAACTCGAGTTTTCACCAGTTATAGAGCCCTACCAAAGAAACGAGCTTACTTTTCGCTTAATTCGGTGATACAATGAGCTTATTTTACAAAAAAGTTGAATTAGAAAATTCTAGTTTTCAACAGTTTCTATTAACGCGATCACTCTTTATACAATTACATTAAATATTGAATGAAGAATACATTTTCTTTTAATCTCGAAAATGTTTCCTTACAATGGGTCATTAATCCATCTACAGGAGCTGTCCGACTAGATCTGGTACTTTGATGCTTATCCACAGCCAACTATAGAATTACTTAGGCCTGTGTTCAAAAATAAAACAGGAAAACATCCCAACTAGTGTGACGTGTACAACTATAAGAGTTGTAGCCAACTATAGAGTTACTAAGGCCCGCGTACAGAAATAAAACATAAAAACCTTCCAAGTAAGGTGACGATTTTCAACTATTGGAGTTGCATGCGGTTGACTTCCCTCTACAATCATCCCTGCTCGCAAAGCTGAAAAAGTCACGGTAGTTGACAGTTTTCCGGGAATCTACCTCTCACCCCGCAGGTATAAGCAAATCTATAGTTGGTAGTTGCTGATCTCACCTTATCCATATGTTCATCTTTGTTATTTTGACTCAAAATGTCTTCTCCATATCTTATAAATCATCATAAATCTCTACCTCCCTTCTAGTCTGGGTAATGGACTTAGTGGCACCGCTTGTGGAAGATTTTTAAAAAAGTTATATTACATCCAGGCCTATTCTTCTTTTTCCTCTTTCCTTCCTGACTTTCCTTTCAGCGTCTAGGTGAAATAAAATTAGCGGTATTTGTATCTTCTGTTTGCCTCTGCTGCTGTTATGTTTCACAGTGTTTCTAATAATCCACCTATTCATCCTTGTCGTGGTCAACCTTGATTCTGGTGTTCTCGCAAAGTTTACGGAAGGCTCGTTGTGTTGTGTTTTGATTTTTCTGCCTCGTCAGGTGGCCAAACCATTTTATCTGTTGTTTCTTTATACATTCTATGGTGGGGATTAATCATAGCTTTTATCTCAGTTCTTCATTTCTGATCGCATCTCTCAAGTTGTTTCCTGTCATTCGTTTAACACATTTCATCTCAGTAGATGTTATTTTCTTCTTGCTTTTGCATCTAGGCTCTAGGAATGGCATTGGTAGAAGAACGTTGGGGTGACGATTTTCTCTATAAATTTGATTTATTATTTCTGTCACGATTGATACAAGTATCTAACGTAGTTTCTTAAGCAGTTGATAATACTATGCATTCTAATCTGATGGTGTTTATGTTGGTGATTTTTACAAAGCGATTAAATGTATAATTGGATTGAGTTATGTAATTTTAGTTCTTAAGAAAAAACACCTTTCCAAATATTTGTTAAATATTGATAAAGCGCTCTTGTTGACAAGCAATTGGAGAACATAATGATACGTTGACCATGGCGATGAAATACATAAGGAAATTAGTTCACAACGTACCTCGGTCATCTATCCTTTAGCAAAGATCATTCTGCCAGAAACTGTGAAAGGATGGAGAAGAAGAGGTAGACAGAGAAAGAGATGATAATATAACACAAAGAATGGATAAGTCTTGAATTTGCAGAGCCGCACTAGAACTGGAGACAAAGAGAAGGTTGACGAAGTTGGTAAATAGTGTACCAACTACACCCAGGGATATGGGAAGAAGAGGAGGAAGAAGAAGAAGAAGAGGAAGAAGAGAAGGAAGAAGGAAAAGATGAAAATTTGCTATTGTGCTTTCTTCTCCTTCTTCTACCTTTCAGCTCCCTGTGGAACATAGGTCTTCAAAAACACTTTCCACGCCATTATGTTTCTTGCCACTCTTCTAAGATCATTCCATGTCTTCTCCATCATCTTTTTCTCTATACTTCCATCTGTCCTCTCCAAGAATATTTTAGTTTTCTTCTTTGTCTTTTTCCTTGGGGATTGCAAAAGAAGATCACGTTGTGTAACAATCTCAATTAGGTTCTACAATGTGTGTTCTCTCCAGCGCCATCGATTTCATTGCATCTCATTATCCACGGTATTTGACTAGGTCTTTTTTCCATAATTCTATGATAATAATTTTGTCCTGCCATTTCCACTCTTTTATTCTGCGTAAGCATCCATTAATGAAGGCATGTACCTTCACGATTGTCATCTATGTTGCCATGTGTCACAGGATTATATATTTAATAGAAACTGACTTAACATTGAAGTTGAACATTTATATTTTTTTAATCTAACCTAATCTCTTTGGATTTCCATGTATTTCCTAGTGCAACGTATGCTCCTGCTGCTTTGATATTCCTATTTCGGTATCATTCTCTGTTCCTCCATCTTTCTCTATTACTGTCCAGATACATGTAACAATGTACGTCTAATAGAAGTATTTCTCCATTTTTTATTTGATTATTGCCAGCTGCATTAATTCTCATAATTGTGATCTTATCTATATTTATTTTTAGTCACATCTGTTATAATTTCCCATCAAGTATGCTCATTTTATCTTGCATGTGTTAATAATTATGTGACATGAGAGCTATGTCATCAGCAAAGTCCAAGTCATTAACTTAAGTTGCTTGGTCAGTGACCACTGGATTTCATTTCTGTTGTTCTGAGTTATTTTCATGATCCAAATTATGGCCAGTAGAAAGAGAAATGGAGATAGTGTAACCGGCTCCTTCGCTTATAATGTTAGGCTATGTAATGTTACGATCGTCAAACGCTGTGACGTGCCTCCCCCATTTTGAACAGACTTTAGAAACAGTCCATTGTAGTACACCGTTTATGGCCACAGCGTTCTTTCTCGGTTCGTGTCGATAGTATGTAAACACGCCTAGTGAGAGGTACTGTTGCTGGTCAGGCGGGTGATTTTGACAAGGTACAAAAATATGCAGTGGCCAACTCAGATAGTACTTCAACTGTAATCTGGTCTGACTGAACTCACCCTTTTAACCTCCGTCTAGTTTGTACCGCGACACCTCTCAGTTCGATTCAACGCCCTGGCGTAGGTAGTGACTATTAGACAAATAAATGCTGCACACTGCTGATGTTGAAAGATCAAATATTTATATTCCGACAGTCCTAACAATGGCAACTATGTACAATATTTACAGCGGCCAGCGATCACACATCTCGCTCCGCCAGTCACACACCATATCACATAATTCACATCTCTACTTGATACTCTCGCATCTGTGCTTCTGCCTACTCAGGCTTACTAAACATGTTCTTGTTCTACTAAGTTCGTAATAACGTTGCTCCTATCTCTACTAGCTACGATGACTTCAGCTCAATGAGCTCTTCAACCGACGCTTAATCTCACCGTCGTATCTACTGTTCCTTTTCGGGTAAACTTCTCTGCAGCCCTCATCACTTCTAACTTATGCGCTGTCTCCTTTATACACTAGAGACACATTTATATCTCAATTCTACTAACTAATCTCCTAACAATGCTGACCGCTGGGCGCTCCTTGTCCCTACAAGCTAACGCCTAATGGCGTCGCCGATTCTATTCAGCACCTATCCGTGAAATTTCTGTGTGGAGCCTTCTTTCTCTCTCCGTGATTCGACTTAAATACTCCGTCTCCTAACCAATCAAACTCATTTCCTCCACCTCTCTACCCAATCAAATATCTCTACGTCATCAACTCACCCTTATATTTATACCCTTCACAATCACACAATTCCTGCTCTCCTCTCACACTGTTCTACTCATATTTCTGGTGATCATTTCTCTTGCTTTGTTTCGCCCGCTCTCTCCAACTACCCCTTCCTCTCATTCTCTCCTCTCTCATCCACTGCAACAATGGAAGGCATCGCTGCTTTATTCCTGTTCTTATGTCAAATGCCTCTGTAAGCTGCCCTTCGTGCACAACATTATATTTAATTCCTTTATAGATTGTTCTTATCATATTATTAAACTTTATAGTGATACCGTAATGACCCAGCATTTTCTAAAACATTCCTCTGTCCAAACTATCAAATGCTTTTACATCATCTATGAATCCATATAAAGTGGGGATTGTAGTTCTGAGCTTTGTTCAACTATTGTACGTAGGATGGTTATTTTATCGGCACATAATCTGTTATTTTTTGTCTCGCTTCTTTCATTATTCTATAATATTTGAGATAAAACAAAAGCAATATAAATGCAGGTTCCTATACTCTAGAATTATTCGGTCAGCAAATACTGTCTAAACAGACTCTCATTATTATATAATTGTTCATGTCACAAACGTCATATGAGCAGGTTCTCATTATTCAAGAATTATTCCATAAAAAATGTCACATTCGTAGGTTCTGATTATTTTTAAATTACCCAGGTTAAAAAAGAATGCTGGTTTTCACTATTCCAGAATTCTATCTATCTATCTATTGACCTTTCGAGCCGTAACCGGCCCATAGGGCGTAGACCAAGATACACCTTCTCCTATATGAATTTTTGTTCTAGCAGTTTTCTTTTAAAGATATTTTATCAAATCTCGCCATCTGTCTCTGTTCTGTGCAAGCAGTTCTATCTCATTGAGGGAGCCGATTCCTGCTGCTCTTGCCTCTCTCATCAATGTTCTTCTCAGTGTCTCCCTGGGTCTTCCTCTTTTTCTTTTACCTGTTGTTTCCCATATGAGGGCTTGCTTTGCTATTCGATTATTATCTCTTCTCATCACATGTCCAACGTATGACCATCGTCTTTTCTTTATTACTGAAGATATTAGTGGTTGATTGGCGATTTCTCTAATTTCCTCGTTTGTTTTGAATTCGTTCCATTCTATACCAAGTATTTTCCTTAGACATTTATTTTCGAATACGTTCAACTTTGTTTCTATATCTCTTGTTGTTTTCCAGCTTTCACACGCATACGTAAGGGTTGATAGTACATTTGATTTGAATAGCCTAAGTTTTGTGTTTGTGCTAATGAGTTTTGATTTCCACAACTTTTCAAGGCTTCTGAAAGACATTGCTGCTTTAGCCAGTCTGATTCTAATTTCTTTGCTCGTATCCCCTTCTCGATCAATGTGACTTCCAAGATAGATGAAGTGATCGATCTCTTCTACTGGTTTGTTTTCCATGTATATTTTGTCACTTGTTGGAATTAAACTTTTCATGACTTTAGTCTTTTCATGATTGACCTCAAGCCCAATTTTGCTGGCTATTGATGATAGTTCATTTGTGTTTTCCTGCATCGTTTTTATCTGATTGCTGATGAGAACTATGTCATCAGCAAAGTCCAGGTCCTCCAAATGGTCTCCTTGTATCCATTCGATGCCTTTATTACCAGTGCAGCATTTCTTCATTATGAAGTCCATAACAATTCCAAATAACAAGGGCGATAAAATACATCCTTGTTTAACCCCAGTTTCTATTGGGAAACATTCGCTCAGTCCTTCCTCTGTTCGAACTGCACATGTGTAACCATCATACATGTCTTTGATAATATTTATGATTTTTGATGGTAAGCCATATTGCTTCAGAATTTTCCACAAAGAATCTCTATGAATACTATCAAATGCTTTTTGAAGTCGATGAAGTTAAGTACAAAAGGTTTTTGCTTTTCAATGTGTTCCTCCAATATAAGTCGTAGAGTGAAAATGTGGTCAAGACAGCTTCTCCCTTTTCTAAACCCAGCCTGTTCTTCACGCATTACTGTATCTATTGAATCCTTTATTCTATTTAGGATGATTTTACAGAATAATTTTGAGGCAACTGACAAAAGTGTCACGCCTCTCCAATTGTTACAATCTCTAAGATTGCCCTTTTTGGGATCTTAACCATGATTCCTTTTTTCCATTTATGAGGCGTCTTCTCTGTTTTCCAAATGATGTTGAACATTTTTTGGAGATGTATTAAATTATGGCTATCAATTGCCTTGAGGATCTCAGCTGTTAACTTATCCTCTCCAGCAGCCTTGTTATTGGTCATTAGCTTTAAGGTGGTTTCTATTTCACTCAAGGTGAAGTCATCTAAATTTACATCTAATTCTGCTGCTGGTGTTTCAGCTTCAAAATCTATTAAACTGTGAGGTAGTGGACGGTTAAGAATTTCTTTGAAGTGTTCCGCCCAACGGGCTTTTATGTCTGCGCTTGTTGTTAGCATTAATCCAGATTTGTCTAGAATTGGTGTTCCACTGGATGTATAGGTGTTTGTCAGCATCTTTTGTACAGTATAAAGAGTTCTGCTGTCTCCTGTAATTGCAGCTGTCTCTGCTTTCTCTGCCAAGTTGTCTATATAAGCTCTTGTATCTCTTCTTGCCGAACTTTTCACTTTGTTGTCTAATTCTTTGTATGTTGCTTTTGCCAGAACCTTTCCAAGATCTGTCTTTACATTAGTCATGGCTCTCTTCGCTTCTCTTCTTTCTTTGATGTATTTCCATGTGGTGTCTGAGATCCAAGCTCGTTTTTCCATTTTCTTCAGTCCAGCACTTGCTTCTGCTGCTGTCATTAGTATTTTGCTCTGTGAGTCCCACATTTCATTGATATCTAAGTCTATTTCACCAAGTGCTGAATAACAATTACTTAGCTCTATGTTAAACTTTTCCTTTATTGCTTCATCTTTCAGTTTATGACTATCAATTTTATGTGTAATTGACCTCTTCTGTTGGTTTCTAAATTTTAATCTTATTTTCCCAATGCACAGGTTGTGGTCACTATTAACATCAGCACCTCTGTATGCTCTTACATCTATTAATGATGATCTGAATTGTTGTTTAATACATAGGTGGTCAATTTGATTTGATGTTCTATCATCAGGAGATATCCATGTTGTTTTGTGGATATTTTTATGTGGAAATAATAATTCCAGAATTAGTCAGGTTAAAAAAATAAACGTCATATTTGCATTCTTTCATTGTTCTATAATTATATAGAGCAACTACTACGAATGTAAACGTTCTGATTATGTTAAATTTATTTCGGACATTTCCATAGTCTAGAAATATTTGAAACACCAATTATTATATATGCTCGCTTTCATGATTGTAGATTTTGTCTGGAGATTGGTGTAGTTACAAAGCCTGATCACTGATGCTCTTTCCGGTTTCTGTTGATACAAATTCCGGAAATTTTGGAATGGAGAACTTGACGTCCGAGAGAATACTTAGTCTTGGGGATACGTTACTCATGCTCATAACTGATGACGTTCAACACATGTTTCAACTCAGCAATTACGTCATTCTCTGTGGTATTATCAGCTTCTTCGGTATCGGAGCGAACATCACAAACATTTCCGTGTTTGTCAGACAAGGCTTCAAGGACAGCATCAACATTAGTTTGTTGGGTAGGTCCATACAAATAATTGTCACTTAATTGCTTTCATTATATTCTGTTTTATTAGGATTTATTTGATTATAGATGACTGTAGCTGTAGAATATGGAAAGAAGTGTATTAACAAATGAATAGTTGTGCTTAACATAACAAAACAAAACCAACAAACACAACGATTAACACAGTATATAAAATTATGAACCAATGTAAAGAAAAAAATACATTGAGAGGAATGATGAACATTTAAAAATAGAAAAATAGAAAAATATCTAAGGATATACACGATATATATTCTTAAACATATATACATCTTGCATATCCTTATTTATGTTTGTGTTGTTGTTTACTGTTCAAGCTGAAGGCCTGCTTGGCCTAAACGCCTTTCTTATTTTGTTTTGTTTCTCACCTACGTAAAGCTGTTACTATACAACACTTTTCTTTTGTTTAAATTGTCACTGTTATCATCAACTTTACAGCTGCTTCTCATTTATGTGTATCTTGTTGCATTTACCCTAGATTGAGAGTGCATTATTTATTTTAAAAAAAACTATTTTAAAAGATACTTGAAAAACTCGGAAATATTATTGTAGAGTATGCAAGCAAATAAAGAAAAAGGAGCGTAATCTACAGCGATAAAAAGTAAATGAAGAAGAAAAAAGACAAACAAAATAAAAGAAGATATATTATAAATGATATAATCTATCTCAACGAAAACATGACAGACATGTTAGTGCTCAAACCTTTCGAAATATTTTCTGTATGTTGACAGTTATGTGTGTGCTCCATAATTATGCATGTTCCATAGCTACGTACGTCTTCTGAAATATTGAACCTTTCATTCTAGCAAAAGTGCTTTACAAAATGCCGTCTATTGACTTCTTTTAGTGTACTTGCAGATTAATTTTGGCTTCATTTTTAATGTTGTAAAATTATGTAATTTTAAATTTATTATTAAATTAACAACACTTAATTAAAAATGTTATTGAATAGAAATCTGAGCTGTAAATCTCTTTCAGGTCTAGCTATATCTGACCTGGTGTCCTCAGTCTCTCTCTTCTGGACCAGTATCTGTTACAACCCCCTTGTCTACAGTTTAGAATTACCCGTTGACCTTCATGACCTCATGTATTACACTGCTGGCTGGCCCCATGTTTGTTTTAACAGGTAAGATTAACAAGATATTTTATCTAGCACAGCACGGTAAATAGAGCAGCTTCAAGAGGTTTACAAAGTTAAAATGAGATGTTTAAAAGATGCGATCAAATGTTTAGTTCTGTAGGAATCGAATGAGAAATCGATATCGAAGAAATTTTATCTAACACCACAGAATTTAATAGAGCAGTGTCAAGAGGTTTGCAATGATGAAATGAGATATTTAAAAGATGCGATCCAATGCTTTGTTGCATAGGAATCAAATGAGAAATAACTTATCATTTTTTCATGTCCAGAAACTTAACTAATTGTCAGTTGAACATCGACAAGAGCTGACAGTATTGTTCTGTCGTAAAGAAATTTAAAAAACAATCAAATTCATCTTGTTATGATGTCAGTATTTGATTCACAATCAAGAAACTGATGCCCCTATTTAGTTTTACGAATTTCATGCACTGGAGGAAGGCCTCTCTATTTGATCAAGTAAAAGATCAGAGTGCAGACAGATAATGATAAGTCCATCAGCGGTCATTAATAAAATACATTTCTAAATAAAAGTTAATGACGACATTGTTAAATTAGCTAAATATCCAATGTTCACGCAGATAATATTTTACACAGAGAGTAGTTCATGCAGAGAATAGTTCACGCAGAGAGTAGTTCACGCAAAGAATAGTTCACGAAGAGATTCAAGAATTAATTAACTTGCAAGTGAAATCTAATAGTGCAGAACATATTTTGTTTCTTTAATGCATGCAAACGTTTTTTTAATAATTGAATACCGTTGGTTATTTTTTTTATTCTTCTGTATTTCCTCTCTCATAAAAGCAAATGCAATCTTCATCCCAACGTTGTGCTACCAATGCCAGTCCTGGACCCTAGATGCAAGAACAATAAGAAAAAATAACCTCTACTGAGATGAAATGTGTTAGACAAATGACAGGAAACAGTCTGAGAGATAAGATCAGAAATGAAAACTGAGAAAAAAGCTGTGAATAGCCCTCGCCATAGAATATATGAAGAAACAACAGATACTTTGTTTTTTCAACGTGACAATGCAGGAAGATCAAAACACAGCGAGCCTTCAACAAACGTTGTGAGCATGCCAGACCCAATGGTCGACCACGAAAAAGAAAGATGGATGGAATATTAGAAGCACTAGGAAACATAACAGCAGAAGAGACGAAGAGAAGAGCAAAAGACCGCAAATGAAAGGCAAATGAGGAAGGAAAGAAGAAGATAAAAGCAAACTCACCTATCTCACAGAAATGAATGTCTCATGTCTATCTCTTCCTTGTTAAAATGTCCAAGTATTGTGGAAAACCACCTACAACTGTACATATTGTAATAGATGCTTTAATGGACTTGCTATACCGTGTACTGTTCTCCCATTACGGTCATATAGCGAATTCATACGTCTTTATATAATTGGTATAACATATATATTAGGGTTACTCTTGTTGCCAACTTGTGGATCTTGTTCACTTCTCCATAATGATTATGCTTTTCTGCATGAAATTGCAGGCGTTATTTATGAGCAGTCTTCAAATATTATTTATAAATAAAATCTACATATCTTCACCTTGTTTGCATTACATTTGAGATTAGCTATTTCGATCTTTAGACAGCCTACTGTGACACAGCAACCGAGATCAATAATGTGAACTTAAATCTAAATTCTGCAACGCAAAATTGCTATAGATTAATACTTATATGAACAACCAAATCAGACAATTTAAAGAAAAAACAGAAATACATTATCAATGAAACTTGTAAAAGGTTTACAAAATCAACATAACTGAATAGATTGTTAATGAGAACTTTTGAAAAATAAACGATAGTTAATATCATAAATTAGTAAAACAGGATGCGGTATAAGGCATACACCTTTACATTACGTGATTGACATAACTAACGAAACTTCAAGCCTGACAGTACCGGTAGAACAATCAGAAATTGATCCACTTGTTTCTGTTTAAATCAAAGAAGTTATTGAAATGACGCTGTATGTGTGTTCTTGAAATATAGTTTTTATTAATGTTTGTATCACACGTTTATCGAGCTGCCAATTAATACCCGGGACGCACCTTCACCACATACCATAGTTGAGTGTCCCAGTGGTGATTGTGTTAACATAAATATGATAATGAGTTTTCACAAACATCTCATTGATATATTTATCATTTATTGCATGGGGGGGGGGGTGGATGGCTCTTATTGAATAGAAACGACCTGAGTGTAGACCAATTTTAAGGTATACAAATATCTGCAAGGCTACTTAATAAGAGGTCTTTAATAGTGAAACAAACATGGTAACATTTACATTTAATTGCTGCACGTGACCCAAAATATAGAAAGCAGTGTGATAACGTTGAGAAATAAAATGAAGTCGAATTTGTAAGAAGAAAGAAAGGTGCAATACAATGTTGTGGATAACATGCACAAAACTGTTCAGGATAGTGTATGGAGTAATCAAGATAAAAAGTTACACTAGAAGAATTGATATTACCGTCAGTCAAAATGATAAAAGAATGTTAAATAAACCACAATATTTAGCATAGATTGCATGCATTAACAGACTAATAAGTAACACTGCATGATAATTCCGTCTCATTATTTGCATTTATCTTCAGAAAAAAAGCAGACACTGCCTGATTAGATAGGGCACTCTGTCTACATTCTTTGACATCATCATCAATTGCATCATAGTTATCATTAACAAAATATCATTTCGATGTATGTGTTATATATAACAAGATTTCATCGTTTCTTTTAATTGAATATTTTAGAATCACAAGCTTCATCACAGCATTTATCATTCTGGAGAGATGTCTCTGTATCGCCATGCCTCTCAAGGTCAAGAACATCATTACTCCATTAAGGACTAAAGTCATTGTTTATGGTATCTCTCTTGCTATGATGATACTCTTTTCCTCTCTTTTCTTCGTCCATAATCTGGAGTACAAATACAACCTTTCTCGGAACAGGTCCATACTCATTCTCACTTACACTGAAAACAGAGAGACTGTAGATGCTGTCATTTTCTTTATTCACAGTGTTGTCCTCTCCTCAGTTTTCCTGCTCTCTGTTGTCATTTGTACAATTATCCTTGTCTTTAAACTAAACCAAAAATCAAAATGGCGGAAAGAGTCTATAATGCAGACATCGTCCAAGCCAGACACGTCCTCTATCAAAGACAAGAAAGTTGTCAAGATGGTAACCTTGATTTCAGCCATATTTATTGTCTGCTACGTTCCGCCAACGGTTTCATTTCTCTTGATGGTTTTCTTTCATGAGTTCACCTTTAACGGGATATATAGTAAAATATTTGACGTCAGCTGGTCCGTGATCTATATCCTTGACGCGGTCAACGCCAGCGTGAATGTTTTTGTCTATTTTAACATGAGTTCAAAGTTCAAAGCGACACTTTGTGAACTATTGTGTGGCTCATTTCAAGAATGAATATTTAGAATCTATTTCTCCGAACGTTACTGGCACACAACAGGGATGAGAAATTATTCCAAAGCTGAAACATTAACACATGTGTTCTGTTCTTTGTAATTTGTTTGTGTTGCAAAATATTCTTGTTAAGAATATAATTGTCTTTATTTCGTGTTGCGTTAGATTTTGTTCATGCAGTTATACTTCATGGTGTGGATGACTAGCTTTCACGTAAAAACACCATTCTATGTTGATGATTTGATTAGGCAACTACTACTATGACTTTCTAAATATTGATACAGTCATACAAACAGGTGGCATTTGCTGACTTGCCTTAATCTAATAAAATCAAACGATAAAAATTGTTTATTCTTTCTCTTTCCTTCCACGTTTGCCTGTCAGTGTCGAGGGGAGATATAATTTGCTGTCTTTTGCTCTTCTGTTCGCCTCTGCTGCCGTTATGTTTCCTAGTGTTTCTAGTATTCGTTGTTGGCCCTTCCGTCTTCCCTAGCAACGCTTTTTGAAAGCTCGTTATGTGTTTTTTTTCTTTCTGCCTTGTCACGTGGCCAGACAATTTTATCTTTTGTTTCTTTATATATTCTATGGCGGGGACATTCCTAACTTTATTCTCAGTTCTTCACTCTCAAGCTGTTAAAAAAAATATTGTTTGATCCTTTAAAACTAAACAATGCTTTACTGAACGGATGTTATTTTGATGTGACGGACCCAGGCAATAATTCATGAATGGAACTGTGGACAAAACTAAGACAATGTCTCACTATCATTGTTACATTACAAAACGGACCACCAGTATCAAAATGCAGATAAATTCAACTTCCTGTAGAAACATAGTCGTTATACAAAGTCAACATAATGGGTGTGCAAGGTTTTAATCCAACTTGAAACGTGTTATTGTTTTTTTTTCACAAGCCCCTGACACATATCCAATCATAAAATAATGTTTATATCACCATCCACACATATTCAATCATAAAATAATGTTAATATCACCATCCACGCATATTCAATCATAAAATAATGTTTACATTACCATCCACACATATTCAATCATAAAATAATGTTTATATCACCATTCACACATATTCAATCATAAAATAATGTTTATATCACCATCCACACATATTCAATCCTAAAATAATGTTTATATCACCATCCACACATATTCAATCATAAAATAATGTTTATATCACCATCCACACATATTCAATCATAAAATAATGTTTACATTACCATCCACACATATTCAATCATAAAATAATGTTTATATCACCATTCACACATATTCAATCATAAAATAATGTTTTATCACCATCCACACATATTCAATCATAAAATAATGTTTATAACACCATCCACACATATTCAATCATAAAATAATGTTTATATCACCATCCACACATATTCAATCATAAAATAATGTTTATATCACCATCCACACATATTCAATCGTAAAATAATGTTTACATCACCATCCACACATATTCAATCATAAAATAATGTTTACATCACCATTCACATATTCAATCATAAAATAATGTTTACATCACCATCCACACATATTCAGTCATAAAATAATGTTTACATCACCATCCACACATATTCAATCACAAAATAATGTTTACATCACCATCCACACATATTCAATCATAAAATAATGTTTATATCACCATCCACACATTTGCTCCCAAACACAAGAATAGTGTCATTGTTCTAATTAGAATGGTCTAGCCATTGTTACTTGAATATAGACTTTGCCATTGTTAGTAAAAAAAATAAAAAGAAGAGAGCAGGCCGAGACAACACAATGGATATATTTCAGGTACTGTTCTGTACATACAGAAGAAGATGAATATCTAGAGAGTCACTAAAAAGAATGCCTATAAGATAAGCAAAGTTGGCAGGCATAGACTCATTGAATAAGATGTAACATCCTCCAAGGACAGAGACGGATGGCGAGAATCTCTATCATCTTTCTGTGACGTCTCGCGACGCTGGAAGGATCTAGATCAATAATAGAATAAGTTCCAATAACATGAGCGTACTGTGAAGATATGATTGTATGTGAAATAAATGGTCATGAATATAATTGCACAGAAAATCATATCATATGAGGTATGTTGCAAAAAGATTGGCAGTTATATTTTCGGATCGAAGCGCATTCATTGAAGCACAAGTCGTCAGTTAATATACGTGTGTCTATTATTAAATACATGCATGCTCATTTCCTAAATAAAGAAATGTGAAGATATGCAGAGTACAGATTACACTTGAGGAAGACTAGAACACATTCTTCTACCAAGTCAAAATCAAGAAACTCTTGGAATTGAGTTGGTTATTTGTAAAATTAAATAATAGCAAGAAAAATAAAGGTCTCAATGCAACTGGCACACGCATTAGGTTTATCTCATTGCTCTTAAAGACGGTATAATATAATGGTCTACCATGTGTCTGGAGTTAAAAATAGATATTTCAATTATGGGTCTTGTCACACGCAGCAGGGGCCACTATATTTAGTAGCGAAGATATGACAATCCATTGTCATCATTTTAGTCTTTCCAATATTAACTTGCGCTCGTGCGCTGCCGGGGCCTGAAAGGGGAGTAATTTCAGAATTGTAGTTCTGTTCCCTAACAGGCATGTTCGTAAGAGGCACTAAAGGAGGGTTGGTCAGTGGGACTGGATATCCTGTACTGTAAAAAAGTTAAGCCACAAAAACTACACATCAGACCCGTTTTTGGAATCCACAAGGAAAAAGACATATGGGAAGACTAAAATATTCTTGGAGAAGACAGATGGAAGCTGAGCGTAAGCTGAAGGGGATGACATGCATTGAACTTAAAATAATGACAAGAAACAGAACGCCTTAGAAAGTGTTTGTTGAAGACCTATGCTCCACATGGCAGACAGAATAGTCAAAGAAGACAGTGGTGCATACGTCATGACCACGGGTAGCATGACAATGGAGGTGATGGCAGTGACCAAGTCATTCAAATGGTTAGAGTCACAAGACTACACCCACGCATGTATACTGAGTGATTCGATGAGTATGATTAAAAAAGTGGAGGCGGGCTGTGTACGCATGCAATGGGTAGAGTCGTTGTAGAAATCCAAAATACGCAAGGTAACCTTTGTCTATGTCCCTGGACATGCGGGAGTACGGGGAAATGAAAGAGCGGACAGGTTGGCTAGCTGCGCAGTCGTTGAGGACGGGCAACCAATGGATCGGGCGGACATCATCAATGCCCTCCGAGATGTGGGAAGAGCACATGACTTCGACAAACACAGATCCACATCACTTCTTCGGATGATGGAAATGGGAGTTAGGACGGGCACAGCCATAAATGACAAACTTAGTGGCCGTGTAAGAAGACTTATCAACCAACATAGAACTGGAGGCGTCAGTCGCTGGACACTGCGGGACCTACTGAGGAGGGGATATGAGCACCTATGGACATGTTCGAAGTGCAATGATGATGACGACCCCGCAAATAACTCAATAACTCAATGGAGCTTAAAGGTAGAAGAATAACAAGCATATTAATTTTAATCATTTTAATTACAGCAGCAAAATTGTAAGAGAACGCAAGTCTACTGCCATGATGAAAATCAAGAAAACAATCAGGATTTCTGTAATTGATGAGACAAAGGAATTAGAGTTGTTTTCTCGGAAGTCTATGTCGTGTCATACCTCCTATGATGTTATATTTAAGATAAAGATTCTTTTAAAATGTCTTGCACTTTTACTGTATTGTTTATCAATAAATGTGATAGATACAAATGAGTGTCACTGATGTAAAGTTTGTTTGAATTAAAGGTCTAGCAATATCGATCTTGCAGCATCTGTTACCATGTTCTGGGCAATTATATGCTACAACCTTTGTTTTCACAATCTGGACTTGCCCATTGCACCATTAGATGTACACTTTGTTGAGAGCAAGGCAAAGTTGTCAAAGGTGTCAGTGAGCTTATCTGCTATGTTATTGCCACGTACACCAACGTGCCCTGGACGTCCATGTTAACGCATTTACTTTGGAGCCATCCAAGAGCTGCATTCACTCCTGCCTCAGACACTCTAATTCTTCTGTAGCCTACTTTGCAAGTCACGAGTAGCCAAATGCTAGGGAACACTGCCGACTAACTAAAAAATTAGCCATCATTGACGATGTCTTTCACTCAGGTATTCTCATGACTATAGCATAGGGCTGCGATCACATCTCGGGAATAAATTGTGTATCTGTATTTTTTCTATTAAGAAGCGGTTTGACTCTCGTGGCAAGGCGCTGTGCCACTGAGTACGGGTTCGATCCTGCTTCGGACCATATATTTTTCTTTGTTTTTTTTTTATGCTGTTGATTATTTGTTATTTTTCCGAGTGCTGTAAACATACCTCTTCCCCTGAAATGATTCGCTGACTATCGCCTTACAAATTTCCCTCTATGATAAAATTCATGTATTATTATTTGTCTCTGACAGCACCACAGCCTGCATGACCAAGAATAGTAACGATTGCTGGGGATTTGCCCTGGTCAATATCTTGATCCCTCTGACATCTCTCCTTGGCTTTTGAATGGCATTGCTTATGAGGTGATTGAATAAAAGAGACATATCAAATGCTGTTCCAAGATACCTAATAGTCGAACCCCTCACGATGATTAGACCATTGCAGATTAATACTGGGAGTTTGTCTTAAATGATTCTATTGTTAAGCGAACACCGCATTACATAATCCTTGTTTATGTTAAAGAGTACTTTGTATTTATTGAACCAGGTGATTTTCTAATCCACGCTGTCCTGTAATTGCCTAACCGTTTCTGTTTCTATCGCAACACTTGTACATACATTATGTCATCTGCTAAGGCAAGAGTGCGACCCAGTCGGGCACTATTCTTTTGCGTTACCCTTGAAGTGTATATATCGAACAAAACAGGTAATAACAGCGATCCTTCAGACAACCCAGGCGATATATATCTCGGCTTATAGGTTCAGGTACCGACATGTAGCGCCATTTCCCTTTGCACCAGCACCAATACCATTAGTGCACGAGCAGTGGGTAAAATCCTGTCTCACTTAAGTAGGTGTACGAGCGTGGCACAGACCACTCAATTGTTTGCATCCTCAAGATCGAGGGCAGCCAATGTCGATTTCCTCTAACTTTTCAAAGGATTCATAGACGGCATAAGCAAGGCTGGAAACATCAGCTGTAGTATTCCTGCCCGGTTTATAGCCACCTAGTGTGTTTGGCAACAATTCTTTGATCTCAAGTTGAGTTGCGCTGTTAGCTTTTTGGATATTACTTTTTGGAGAACCTTTCAATAGACGTTCTGAATAGTAATAATTCGACATCCGCTCAGTGCGGACTTATCTTTGCCAGTTTAGGGAGTGGAACCAGATAGTTATACATTTTTTTTAAAGACGTCTTCGGTCCTGATGCTCTGATTGCAGTCTGCAGTAATTCTCTTTACACCGTCAGGATCAGCCTCCTTTAAAATATGCATCTTAGACATTCTTCCATGGGACACTGTCTGTGGCATTCTTGATCGTGCAAACTACATCCCCAAAACAGATTGGGTTCTCGGGAAGGTCTTGTCTCAATGACACTGATAATGTGCTTCTAATCATCTGGCAGGAATCCGTGTCACCATGATCTGTTTGTATAATGTAGCTCTCCAGCAAGGCCCTGCCTTTTTGTCAATCTGTGAGTAGCACTCTGACCTCATTGCCCTTACAATTGTTAGCTCTAGGACATGTTGTCATCTTCACACGGGTTTAAGAGAACCATAATTTGCAGATTGCTTTGTCTGCTACCACCTCCTTCATGAACTGAATCCATAGCTCTTTCTAAGCCTTCACTGCCAGCTTTTGAAAATGACGATGACCTATTTTCATGTCCCGCTGAAGGTCCGTCATTCGACGATGGTCACAAGGATTCAATCTGCGGCAAGATTGCCACAGTTTCAGCGTGCGTCTCTTCTCTAGCCAGGCCAACTCAACCTCCTGTGTCCACATCGAGGGTCTAAATGCTAGACCTCATCGTTCCCTAGGTCTCCATGCCTGTTGACGTAGTTGCCCCAACACAGATGATTCCGACCGATTATACCTGATAGGATATGCTAGTTATCCTTCTGGGTTACCTCTGCGCTCTATTATTGATGGCACCATCACAGGGTAGATGATCGCTTTGTTAGAGGGACATGAGCTTGCAAATGGCATTTCCGTTCTTTCAGAAGAAAGAATCTTCTTGGACCTTACATGGGACATTTTATTAACAATTTATTTTCCTTTACTTTTGATTTTCTTTTTCTAGTTCGATTTTTAATTGTTTTATTTTTAAATTTAAATACATATTTGTACGTGTGTTGTATGTTTGTTCATGTTGAAGACCTTTGCGCCGAAACGTCATTCTGATTTGTGGTGTCCACTCAATACGTTAAGCTTTAACCATACCATTTTTTTCTATATATTTATAATTGTTCATTTCTTATGGATGATGGCTGCCACTGAAGTTTAATCGATTTTACTGTTTCTCCAGTTCGGCTTCTTTTCTTGTCCAGCTATTTCCCAGTTACGGCCTGGCTTTGCAGTCCTGTTTTTTTTTATCTCCTCGCATCACGTGTCCGACATGTGCCATCACATTCTTCATATTCATAAATAGTAATGCTTATAGTCTTGCGCAATTACTCACTTTTGCACAAGTTACACATGCATTCCATGTTAGATACAATAATTTGTCTCAGACACTTGCGTACGAAATCATTTTATTATTTTCATTTTTTGTTGTTGTCTAGCTCTTACTTGTAAAATTGAGATTGAATAAAACATTTGATTTGAGTATCTGAAGCTTCGTTTTATCCGTTATGAATTTTATTTCTATTCATTGTCAAGGTTTTTGACCGTCATTACAGTCTTTGCTATTCTGATTTAGTGTATTTTGTGTCTTCGTTTTTATTTGTTTAAAATTACTAATGTATATTAAGAGTGTTTTTCTTCCCTTGATTTCCTTTTATATGTATTTTTTGTCTTCTTGGACAATTTGATTTTTCAATACTGTTGTCATTTCTTTGTGGATCTTACGTCCTGTTCTGCTAGACCGTCAATGTTATATCTATCTATCTATCTATTGACCTTTCGAGCCGTCAGACCAAGATACACCTCTCCTATATGAATTTTTGTTCTAGCAGTTCTTTAAAGATATTTATCAAATCTCGCCATCTGTCTCTGTTCTGTGCAAGCAGTTCTATCTCATTGAGGGAGCCGATTCCTGCTGCTCTTGCCTCTCTCATCAATGTTCTTCTCAGTGTCTCCCTGGGTCTTCTCTTTTTCTTTTACCTGTTGTTTCCATATGAGGGCTTGCTTTGCTATTCGATTATTATCTCTTCTCATCACATGTCCAACGTATGACCATCGTCTTTTCTTATTACTGAAGATATTAGTGGTTGATTGGCGATTTCTCTAATTTCCTCGTTTGTTTGAATTCGTTCCATTCTATACCAAGTATTTTCCTTAGACATTTATTTTCGAATGCGTTACTTTGTTTCTATATCTCTTGTTGTTTCCAGCTCACACGCATACGTAAGGGTTGATATTACATTTGATTTGAATAGCCTAAGTTTTGTGTTTGTGCTAATGAGTTTGATTATGTTATATCACTTTATCTCAATATATTCAACGATGAATCTTTGTATATGTTCTATCTATCTATCTATCTATCTATCTATCTATCTATCTATCTATCTATCTATCTATCTATCTATCTATCTATCTATCTATCTATCTATCTATCTATCTATCTATCTATCTATCTATCTATCTATCTATCTATCTATCTATCTATCTATCTATCTATCTATCTATCTATCTATCTATCTATCTATCTATCTATCTATCTATCTATCTATCTATCTATCTATATATATATATATATATATATATATGACTATGTTCTAGCTGTATATCAATGTATACGTTCTATCTGTATAACTATGTTTAAATTCTATATGTGTATCTACGTATACATTCGAAATCTCTTTGAGGTCAATTAATTTTAGAACAAATGTTTTTTCTACTGTTCATAAATTTCCTCTAGTTAACTTCTTAAAGTAGAGATGTGGCCATTGCAGCAATTTAAATATTTTCATTAACAACATTTATGAAGGACAAATAATACAGACCAAATGTAAAGATCATCATCATCATCATGTGCCTTACCGGTTGGCGTAGGTGATCATGTCCATCCACAATCTTCTATCTACAGTGCATCTAATCAGTTCGATTGTTGACTGTTTCCCATGCCATGACACCAAGCTATCCGGTATTTTCTCTCTTTGTCGTCCACGATTTCTCCTTCCTTTTATTTTTTCCAGTTGTAACCAAGTATTCCAACATTCCTCTTCTCATGATGTGCCCGAAAAATGTTGATTGCTTCTTTCTGATGTTTTTTTAAGAGCTCCCTTTTTGTGTTGGCATCTTTGAGAATTTCCTCATTGGTCTTTTTAGCTGTCCAGGGAACTTTCAACATTCTTCTGAGAAATCCCATCTCTGTGGCCTCTAATCGTCTTTTCATTTGTTTGTCTACTGTCCATGATTCGCTTCCATAGGTCAGAATTGGTTCTATATAGCACCGATGAACTCTCTTTCTCATTTTTATTGACATAGATTTGTTGCATAAGATATTTTTCATTTTCTGAAATGCTATTTTGGCCTGAGCTACTCTTCTTTTTATTTCTGTGGTGCATCTCCCATCTGATGTTATTATTGTGCCCAAATATTTGAAACATTGCACTTGTTTCAGATTTGTCTCGTTTATTTGTATGCTGCATGATGGTGATGATTGTTTCTTCGATATAACCATTACTTCTGTTTTCTTGCTATTCAGACTGAGACCTTTCTTGTTGCTTTCTTTTACTATTATGTCTATCATTTCTTGTAATTCGTTCTCTGTCTCTGCTATTAAGACTGTGTCATCCGCATATCGCAAATTATTTATGTTGTGACCGTTGACTTCAATTCCTTTTTTTTGTCTATTATTGATCTCATAATATATTCTCTGCAAAGTGAAACAAATCCGGTGACAGAACAGAGCCTTGTCTGACTCCTTGTTTTATATATTGGAACTGAAATGTAAAGATACAAGTACATAATTATACAAAGATAGTACAAAAAGAGTTGATAGTTTTTGTTGTTGTTTTTTTTTTTTTTTTAGTAACCCAAACCAATCTTTACTCGTTAGAGAGATCAGTGAGTACATCGAAGATTGCTTGAAATATGTTCCAAATTATAGGGTATTACTGAATATAATTTCAGCGATTCCTATAAATTATTAGAAGCGATAAACACTATAAGGTGTAGAAATATTAGACGATGACGGTATATGCACTTAGAGAATGAACATGGGCGTTACACAGTAAATACTGCGTTGTTTATAACCTGATGGGGTCAGAAAAATATCAGAGCATAAATTAACAGTAGCAATATTGTTAGAGACGAGAGAATAAATAAGAGGCGTGCTTGTTTTAAAACTCGTTTCCTTTAAATCTCTATTTCTAAAAGGTAATTTAATTAAAATTTATTTGATACAAATAATAATAGTAATTACAATGTTAAACAAATTGGGAAATAAATATTATTATATTTTATATTCCCTAGAAACAGTTGTTAAGTATTAACGTTGATACTGTTATATGACTAGTCTTTTTTTGCATGAATCGTATTCAGAATATGAGTAGATACTTTACTTCATTCATAAACATTGACAGATGCATAAACATTGACATATACATAAACACTGATGACAGATACATAAACATTGACAGATATATAAACATTGACAGATACATAAACATTGACAGATACATAAACATTGACAGATATATAAACATTGACAGATACATAAACATTGACATACATAAACATTGACATATACATAAACATTAACAGATACATAAATATTGACAGATATATAAACATTAACAGATACATAAACATTGACAGATACATAAACATTGACTGATACCTAAACATTGACAGATACATAAACATTGACAGATACATAAACATTGACTGATACATAAACATTGACTGATACATAAACATTGACAGATACATAAACATTGACTGATACATAAACATTGACTGATACATAAACATTGACTGATACATAAACATTGACAGATACATACCATTCATTCTTCTCATCCACAGCACCATCCAGGCTGTAAAGACAGGTTTGCAAGTATTCAGTAACAAACAGTTTTATTGAACAATATGGTAAACTTACTATACATTATTCTGATCTGTCAGAGGCACTAGCGTTATTACAGCATCTATCACACGATGTCTCTGTATCGCTATGCCTCTCAAGGTCAAGAGTATCATTACTCCATTTAGACCCAAGGTCATCATTATTTCGTTTTCATAATTTCCCTTGTACTTCCGTTTTTCTGTTTGAACTAACTTGATTGGGGTTACATCCTTTCTCGGAACAGAAACATATTTTGCTTCAATTTCACAGGACATAGAAGAGTTAGTAGAATCTGTTACGTTCTTTATCTACAGCGTATTATTGTCGACAACTTTATTTTTCTGTGTCGTCATTTGTACAATCATGCTGATCGCTAAATTAAACAAGAAAACAAAATGATGGAATGCCACGGTTGCACCGACACCGAAAGAGTCCAGCGACAGGCAACCGTCCAGCGACACGTAACCGTCCAGCGACACGGAACCGTCCAGCGACAGGCAACCGTCCAGCGACACGGAACCGTCCAGCGACACGGAACCGTCCAGCGACACGGAACCATCCAGCGACACGGAACCATCCAGCGACAGGCAACCGTCCAGCGACACAGCGACACGGAACCATCCAGCGACAGGCAACCGTCCAGCGACACGGAACCATCCAGCGACACGGAACCATCCAGCGACAGGCAACCATCCAGCGACACGGAACCATCCAGCGACACGGAACCATCCAGCGACACGGAACCATCCAGCGACACGGAACCGTCCAGCGACACGGAACCGTCCAGCGACAGGCAACCGTCCAGCGACACGGAACCATCCAGCGACACGGAACCATCCAGCGACACGGAACCATCCAGCGACACGGAACCATCCAGCGACACGGAACCATCCAGCGACACGGAACCGTCCAGCGACAGGCAACCGTCCAGCGACACGGAACCATCCAGCGACACGGAACCGTCCAGCGACAGGCAACCGTCCAGCGACACGGAACCGTCCAGCGACAGGCAACCGTCCAGCGACAGGCAACCGTCCAGCGACACGGAACCGTCCAGCGACACGGAACCGTCCAGCGACAGGCAACCGTCCAGCGACACGGAACCGTCCAAATCTATATTAGCTATTGTTAGCTCAATACATTTTCACCCTTTCTATTTGTAAAAGAGACATCACGTTTGGACATTTCGGTGCATGTATTTTTTAGTGTGAGACTGTTAACGTAAAGTGGTCTAAGATAATCCGTGTATAGCAGCAGCTATTGTGTCTAACACATCGTGTCTTGTTGTTCTTTCAGAATCACGAGCGTCATCACATCATTTATCACACTGGAGAGATGTCTCTGCATTGCCATGCCTGTCAAGGTCAAGAACATCAGTACTCCATTCAGAAGCAAAGTCATTATTGTCTCCATCGATGCATCAATCATTATTTTGTTTATTCCTTTCTTCATTGTGCACAAGTTGGAATGGAAGTACAATCCTTCTAGAAACAGATCCACTTTACACACTTTTTCTAAAGACGGAGATATTGTAGAATCCGTTACATTATTTATTCACAGCGTGCTCTTATCAACAGCTTTACTTCTCTCTGTCATTATCTACAATATAATATAATATAATACAATCATTCTAGTCGTCAAACTGAACTGAAAAACAAAATGGCGAGAACCTTCTGCAACACAAGCAAACAAACTAGAAGTGTCCTCTTCTAAAGAGAGAATGGTTGTCAAGATGATAACTTCAATAGCAATTATTTTCATAGTCTGCTACTTTCCCGCGACAATGACTGTTATCGCAATGGTATTCTTCCCAGAATTCAGCGTGGCCGGTAAATATGAGAACCTACTTTTTGTCATCTGGTCCGGATTGTTGGCCCTTGACAATTTCAACTCCACTTCTTGTTCAGTATTTAATAGTGATTTTGTTCTATTCACATTCATTCTATTCTCTTTTGATATTTTGAATTTAAAAAAAAATGAATAATTGGAGCATATATGAAGAACATAAAATTGTAAGCAAATTTAGATTGTTCTAACATTAAATCTCAGTGTATATAACTTACATCACTTTAAGTTGTGTGAGCATTAAATGCTATGATGTTATGAGATCAAAGATCTTAGTAGGCAACCACTTTACGGACATTTTAACAGCGATTGCTGTCACTGAATCAAACACGTTATTTTGGCAAAAATATTAGATACAAAGATCAACAACAATTCTGTCACAATCATCATCATCATCATTGATTGCCATCTCCGCATCGAAGGTTGGCTACCATGGAGCGCCATTTCACTCTGTCTCTTGCTTTGATGGTGCAGATTGTCATAGGCTGACTTGTCCATCTTTTGATGTTACTCGTCCATGACGTACAATGGATCACAATACACATTATTTATTTTCAAATATGTGTCATTTATTTTGTATTTAAAAATAACTGCTAACAAATGTTTGTTATAATGCAAATGTTGATATCACACTTACTCAAAAGAAACAAATGAATATATGCTCTCTGGACGACATATTCGAGGTTTAATTCTGGAAGATCAACCTCTCACAACAAGTTACACAATTACAACAACAGTATGCGTGTTAGCGGCCTTTCTCACGTTGCATGCTAATTACGAGGCGTACCCCAACTTGTCTGGGCTGTTATCTAAGGGCCGCAGTAGTACAGAACTGCAATACTCCCGTTCAAGCTACCATGTACTTTGGTGACCTCATGTTGGACCGACTCCACTCCCTTGATGACACTGCGCGGAATCTTCCCGCTAGCTATCGGCCACTGGTATGCACCGATGAATCTCCCAGTGTTGTCTGTTCGTGCCTGTAACAGCACCCTCGATATCGAGCATGAATTCGACGATGGCTGCCTCGCCTACCTTCACCTGAATGATTCGTTGCTTCTGAATTCCACCCCTAACTCATAATAGTACCTCAATGCTGAGCACATAAGTTGGCGATATCTGACTCGCTCAATCTCACCTACACTGTTCGTCGTTTCTGAGTTTCATAACTCCTTGGTAGAGCACACTCGTTGTTAGGCATGTCTCAGCAAAAGCTGTCTCGCCCCCTGTCACCCAAATTGTTCGTTGCTTCTAAATTGCACAACTACATTACAACATTATACTCCTTGTTGAGCATGAACGCTGTGAGACTGTCTCGCTCACTGTCACCGAAAATGTTCGTTGCGTCTAACGTGCACAACTACACTACAATATCATCCTCCATATTGAGCATGAATGCTGTGAGACTGTCTCGCTCACTGTCACTTAGAGTGTTCGTTGCGTCTAACATGCACACTACATTACTGTAACCTACTTCTTATTGAGCATGAACGCTGTGAGACTGTCTCACTCACTGTCACTTAAATTGTTCGTTGCGTATAACTTGCACAACTACATTACAGAATAAGTCTCCTGATTGAGCATGAACGCTGTGATCTGGCTCGTTCACTGTCACCTAAATTGTTCGTTGTGTCTAACTTGAACAACTACCTTACAATAACCTACGTCTTATTGAGCATGAACGCTGTGAGACTGTCTCGCTCACTATCACCTAAATTGTTCGTTGCGTCTAACTTACACAACTACATTACAGAATCAGTCTCCTGATTGAATATACACCAACACATAACTCTACATAGCACTGTTCCAGAAGCAATGTTCGCCTCACGCAACGGCCACACACACTAAAAAAAATTATATCATCCTGTTGTGTCCCACGAACCATGCTCACGGTATCGCTTGTCAAACACAACTGTCAGCACTGAGCCCTCATTCTATCTCGACTGACCTTCTCACATATCCTTTTCTCTAACGTTTTTCCCTCCAACCAATCATACCCCGTTTTACATTTCTCTCTCGCTCCTAATTGCGTCTTATCTTCCCCGTGAGACCCGATGTTTCTATCCTTCTTACCACTTATCACTTTTCCCCGTGCACTCCATGATTCTATTTTAGTTAACCCTTCTCACTTTCCCCTCGACTTCTACCCACACTCCCATCTTGTCATAGACTCTGTAATCACTGCTACAGGTCCATTGCTCCTTAACTTAATCATCCTAGATGTAGTATAAGTTATCTGTGCCTCACCGTTTGTTGTTCTCGTTTTTTGAAGAAGACCGCATGTAGGGCAAAACGTAAGTATTTTGTTGTGTTCCTTTTTTGTAAAGCTGTCACCATACCTTATAGAGTGTACGTTACACCCGACTACTGGCTCATTGCTTATTGTAACCTTAGGTGAAGATTCTCATTTCTGGGACAGTCAAGTAAAAGATGCCCCGCGTGTGAAATTAAAGTGACTTTTTATACTGTGACTGATCTAGTTGGTGAAATAAGAATTTTAAAGAAATCAATATTTGAGATGACCTCGATTGTATCACAAATAATGTTAGGAGCTGAATAAAACCTGACTTTTAAAAAACAAAATTAAATTAATAGCTAGTCATGCAGAGACTAATTATAATAGGTTTTCTGTCGCAAGAAACACAAATATTTTGTGTTTCTTTTATATTCACTCCCTGTGCCCTGAACGAGAAGAATGTGCAGTTTTCTGGCTTTCATTAATTGTGTAACTTGAATTCTTATGTAGTTGAATTTACTAAATGGTTTTTTGATTCATGATTCCATCTACTTCTGGAGTTTCCTTTCACTCTATAATCAGACGTTTTTCATGTAATACACTCAAGATGAAGGTTGTTAGGATTCCATTCTGGACAGTTGTTCGAGCCATTTCATTTCTTCCAATAAGTCAATGATGTTACACCTAGATATCTCTCAAATGCCTATCTCTAATCTTGAAACTTTTAATTTTTCCTGCAGCATTTCTTATGCATTTCATTTCGTTTTTATTTTTCGCTCACATCTTTCAAAGCATGACCATGCTTAACACTGGAGATAAACATGGACGTGTCATAGTACGTCAACCGTCACATACACACTTATATTATGACTAAATAGTCATATTCTATAATTGCAGCTACGCCCACATAAGGAAAAGTTGAATTTACATTTGGAAATGACGGCTGTATTTTTTTCCGGGGAAGATTACCAATCCTCAGTTAATACAGTCATTAATATAAATGATAATACAGCCATTAACAGACATGAAATAAGGAAAATAATTTAGGATATGAACGTGACCGTATAATTTTAAAGAACTGTGACATTAAATTTCAACATGCATCTAATAGTTTGAGAATCAATAATACAGACGTTTGGTATCGGCTGGCTAGATAATTGCTGTTATCAATGTCCAACCACACAGCCCGCTGTGTCGTGAGATAAGACACTTACTTTCAGTGCCTAAGCCTGATAAATTACATGGCCTAGAATATTCCACTTTTACTTTATTTTCTTCTGGTGAGTCAAGAACAAAAAAATACTTAAAACGATGTTTGAAGATGAAGCGGAAAGCTTTTAAAGAACTTCCCTTCAGCGTTGGCCACGCGATAATTTCATAGTTGTGAAACCATCAATGAAACAAATACCGAAAAAAGCCAACTTTTTCGACTCGGAAAAAACAATTAAATAAGAAAAGCAGTCGTTATGATCAATGCCAAACCGCAGCAATTGACTTTTCATGGTTTATTTTCATAGATAATTGAATTGTTTAACAGATCTATATGAAGGATTAACGACTTGTTTTGTTGAGATTACTGTCATAGTTGTTGGAAATTATAATTATTAAGTAAGAAAAACACTGTCATCTCAAGCAAGTATATTGCTCTGCCAGTCTACGACCTGCCACTAAACCTTGCCTTGGTAAACATTACCAGTCTACGACATGCCAGTAAACCTTGCCTTGGTAAACATTACCAGTCTACGACCTGCCGGTAAACCTTGCCTTGGTAAACATTACCTGTCTACGACATACCAGTAAACCTTGCCTTGGTAAACATTACCAGTCTACGACCTGCCAGTAAACCTTGCCTTGGTAAACATTACCAGTCTACGACATGCCAGTAAACCTTGTCTTGGTAAACATTACCAGTCTACGACATGCCAGTAAACTTTGCCATGGTAAACAATTAAACATTACCAATCTACGACATGCCAATAAACCTTGTCTTGGTAAACATTACCAGTCAACGACATGCCAGTAAACCTTGCCTTGGTAAACATTATCAGTCTACGACATGCCAGTAAACCTTGCCTTGGTAAACATTATCAGTCTACGACATGCCAGTAAACCTTGCCTTGGTAAACATTACCAGTCTACGGCATGCCAGTAAAACCTTGCCTTGGTAAACATTATCAGTCTACGACATGCCAGTAAACCTTGCCTTGGTAAACATTACCAGTCTACGACCTGCCAGTAAACCTTGCCTTGGTAAACATTACCAGTCTACGACATGCCAGTAAACCTTGTCTTGGTAAACATTACCAGTCTACGACATGCCAGTAAACTTTGCCATGGTAAACAATTAAACATTACCAATCTACGACATGCCAATAAACCTTGTCTTGGTAAACATTACCAGTCTACGACATGCCAATAAACCTTGTCTTGGTAAACATTACCAGTCTACGACACGCCAGTAAACTTTGCCATGGTAAACATTACCAGTCTACGACATGCCAATAAACCTTTCTTTGGTAAACATTACCAGTCTACGGCATGCCAATAAACCTTGTCTTGGAAAACATTACCAGTCAACGACATGCCAGTAAACCTTGCCTTGGTAAACATTATCAGTCTACGACATGCCAGTAAACCTTGCCTTGGTAAACATTATCAGTCTACGACATGCCAGTAAACCTTGCCTTGGTAAACATTACCAGTCTACGGCATGCCAGTAAAACCTTGCCTTGGTAAACATTATCAGTCTACGACATGCCAGTAAACCTTGCCTTGGTAAACATTATCAGTCTACGACATGCCAGTAAACCTTGCCTTGGTAAACATTATCAGTCTACGACATGCCAGTAAACCTTGCCTTGGTAAACATTATCAGTCTACGACATGCCAGTAAACCTTGCCTTGGTAAACATTACCAGTCTACGACATGCCAGTAAACCTTGCCTTGGTAAACATTACCAGTCTACGACATGCCAGTAAACCATGCCATGGTTAACATTACCAGTCTACGTGCAAAATTGCGTTTACAATTAGCTTACTATTAAAACTAAGGGTAAAAAAAAAATAGAAATAGAAGCGTTTCTAGAATGAAAGCTCCTAAACAATTACTGGAGTCATACAATAAATATGCTCTAATGGAAAGTTCTACTCTTCTTCAGACAGATACTTCTTTTCAAACTTTCATCGATCCTGTCACAGATAATGTGCGAAAAATTGTCCAGATCATTAATTACGCCATCTTTTGTGGAATTATCAGTTTCTTTGGTATCGGATCAAACATCATCAACATATCCGTGTTTGTTACACAAGGATTCAAAGACAGCATCACCATCAGTTTGTTGGGTAGGTCTGTTCCCTGAATATTTCCAACTTATTCTCTGTTTACAGCAGTGGCGTATACTGGTTTTGGGGTCTGGGCTACCACTGACATAATAAATAAAAACATACATTATATTCAGTAGGCTAACATAAAGTAATATTTTCTAACGACATCATTACATTTTAAATTAGTTACTTATTTATGTTAATTATATCCGTCTTGTTTGGGACGAAAATGTCTTGATGACTTTGTCATTGAAAGTACTGTTGGGTTGGGTTCTAAGTTTCTGAGGGAATTATTTCTCAATGGACATTAATGCCAAACCAGATAAGCGTTCTTGTGTCTGAGTTGAGCGACAATAAGATTTAATTCTCTTGAGAGCAGAAAAAGTTCTTTCTACAGATGCTGATACGCATAACGTAGTTATACATAGCTAAGGAAGTTCCGGTAATCAGTTTTACAATCACTTTTTTATGATTCTGATTGGTTAGAGCTAAAAATAACCCATGAAACCGCATACATCTTGCGGCAACAACCGGTACATTATCTTGATGGGAATTTTTTAATATCAAGGTCGTTAAACTAGATTCGGATAGAGGAAATATGTACCGCTGGCTACTAGAGGTTTCAACGTATAGTAGTTTCGTTTCATTCACAAACGTTACAGTGGCCAGAGGAAAAACCTTGCTTTAATAAATGCAAATCAAAGCAAATAAATCATATTGGCCTGCGAAATGTGTAATAGAATATTCGAAAATTTGTAATATAATTATTTAAAACAAATATATATTAACTATCATTTCCTTTTGTATTTCGTTAATATGTTCAGGCTACCGGCGGTAGCTGCGGTATCATAGAGAATACGCCACTGGTCATATTTCACGAAAGTAAAGTAAAGTAAAGTAAAGTACCCCCGTCAGTGGCGTATAGGGAATATGGTGTTAGTGACCATAAATTTTACAGACCTTCGCACATGTTTTTTTAGTGGTAATGTGGTCGGTATTACGCCCTTCCACTTTACTTTCCCAGAAAAAATCCAGTACCCATTAAAGGCTGGGTGAACCGGAAGCCATCTGTTGGGATCGAACCCTACCTCTTGTCCTTTGTATTCCAGTTCACTAACCACAGAGTTATCGCGGCTCCCCATGTCACCTAAGGCCAATATAATTAATCTGCCTCTTAGTTTAAACCAGAATTTCAGTTTTCCAATTTGAGTGCAGTCGGTTATTGAGTTATTGAGTTATTTGTGGGTCACCATCATTACACACCGAACATGTCCATAGGTGCTCAGATCCCCTCCTCATCAAGTCTCGCAGTGTCCAGCGACTGGCGACTCCAGTTCTGTGTTGGTTGATATCTCTTCTTACACGCCCTCTAAGTTTCTCGTTTCTGGCTGTGCCCATCTTAACTCCCATCTCTTTCATCCGAAGTAGTGACTCATCGTTATCGAAGTCCTGTGCCCTTCCCACACCTCGGAGGGCATTGATTATCAGTTAGCTATGACAAGTCTAGAAAACGTAGAAAAAAGTCAGAAACTTCTGACAGAGAACGCAGGTGGTACATGTGGACAGAGCAACAAGAGAAAATATCAATAACAGACTTCGAGATAGGTTTGAGATACGTCTAGAATGTTCCATGTAAATTAAGGGACATTAAAAAGGAGAATCCAATTGTGAAATAGAGAACGTTAATAGAGATCAACGTAATTGTTCGATTTTTTATAGTGTAAGGGATATTGGTCAGCAGTCAGATCAACGCCAGTCTGGCTGGCTGGCAGATAGAATAGTTAGTAATAGGCAATTCGAAACGACTAGATACATTATTGTCATATACCACTTGAAAATATAGTTGTTATAGACACATTTATATAATCTCAGCTCTACCGGATAATGATCCACGACTGACTAACACAAGACAACGACTAGTGAACTTAATAGACATTTATGGGGCCTCGGTAGCCTAGTTGTGAAAACCACTCGATGGACTACAGACGTTCGGACAGCTCGTGGTCGATTTCCGCTGGAAGCAGCGTGAATTGTACTCGTGGTTGGGAAAAAAAATACCCCTACAGTCGACCCAGCCGTTGGCAGAAATGGATACCAGGGTATTACCCTGGGAAGGTGAGGAATGTCGCCTCGCATCTGAGTTTCGATGCTTAAGGCGACACCATATAGAAATCTCCAAACATTTCTGGATAGGCGGCCGAGCACATATTGGTGGAAACTCGCGTGCTAAGGCGTCGGTTCAAGTCTCGTACTTTACCTTTACAGACATTTATGAATCGTTTATTCCAAATAAACATTTTCATTAAACAGATGGTAATGTAAACTAACTCATTGTAAACTCCTCTCGTCAATAGTTAACAAATGTAGTGTATGTTCAAAACAAGCCCTTTTCGGAATCCACAAAAGGAGGAGACACAGGGGAAGACCAAACTATACTTTACTTAGAGAAGGCAGGTGGAGGTAGAAATAATGAGGAAGGGAAGGCAACGGAGTAATTTTAAGAGAATGGCATTAAACAAGAAGGTTTGTAATGTGTTTGTGAAAGAGCAATGCCTCACAGGGACCTGAAGAGAGGAAGAAGAAGAAGAAGAAGAAGTAGAAGAGGAAGAAGAAGTAGAAGAAAGTTGAAAGAGACGTGACAAGTAAAAAAAGAAGTACCTCGACTACTAGAAAAATAGTACCTTGTATACACGACATTTGACTTTATCCATATGTTAACACTAGAGCACGGCACATTTATGTTTCTTTTTCTGTTTTCAGGTCTGGCTATTTCAGATCTTGCATGTTCGCTGACTATGTTTTGGACCAGTATATGCCACAACCCGCTATTTCAAAATATAGACTTGCCCATAGCACCTCTAGACGTCATGTATTATACTGGGGGCTGGCCACATGTGTGTGCAAGCAGGTATTGACAGGAGTTGTTGGTCATGTTGTCACACGCTATCCTTTAAAAAGTATATACATGTATACATTTTAAATAACATTTGTAAACTCGTTAAGGTTTCTTTTTATTGTATTAAATAGTGATTTTAAAAAAAGTAAAGTGCCCCCGTCACACCAAGTTGCGTATAGGGAATATGGTGTTACTGACCATACATTTTACATACCTTCAGCAGATAATTTTTGGGTAATGTGGTCGGTATTACGCCTGTGCTGCTTTACTTTCCCAGAAAAAAATACGGTACCCATTTAAGACTGGGCGAACCCGACAGCCGTAGGTTGGGATCGAACCCTACCTCTTGTCCTTTGTAGTCCAGTTCACTAACCACTGAGCTATCGTGGCTCCCTGAATAGGGATTAATCATATCATATTTAACTTACAATAGCTAGACATTATGTCATGTTTGGCTATAAGTGAAAGATAGTTGAAGGTTTTCTCTAACATCGTCATTTAGAACAATTTAGAATCTAAAGTCTTAGTAAAATATTTTGACAGACCTCATTTAGTAAATATTTTGACAGACCTCATTTAGTAAATATTTTGACAGAACTCATTTAGTAAATATTTTGACAGACCTCATTTAGTAAATATTTTGACAGACCTCATTTAGTAAATATTTTGACAGACCTCATTTAGTAAATATTTTGATGACAGTCATTGTAATATTTAGGAGACTATGTCCTTCTACAACTGTGAGATCATAATAAACGATACTCCAGTCTGCCTTCAAGCGAGTCCTCCTTATCTCTCGTACCGAGGCACTCACTCCTTCCAACCGCCCCCCCCCCCTCTGAGAGAACTATACTGACCCTCACCTTTCATCCTCACAACTTGCCAGCTGTTAAGATACTCAACCGCTACCGTTCCATTCTCCTCTCTGATCCCACTGCCCGTCTACTTTTTAGTGATTCCCCTATTATCGCCTTCAAACGCGACGGGAGAGATTCTGGTTAAGAGCCATCTTCTCCGCATCAACACTTCGGTACGACCCCTTGTGGTCGTAACTGTTTCACCTGTGCCTATGTGCTCACCACTGACTCTTTTTCCCTAATGGACGATTCGAGATCAAGCATGGCTTCACCTGTATGTCCCGTAACATCATTTATGCCATCATATGCCAACGATGCCACATGACTTATATTGACGAGTCTGGTGACGATTAGCGGAACAATTTTTTGAACATCTACGAGATGTTCAACAGAATACTGGCACTCCAGTGTCTTCCCATTTCAACTCCCCAGATCATAAGGGCAAAGACGACATCCATATCATTGGTATTGTCCTTTGTCACTCTGGCAACAGCAGCAGGTTTGCTATGGAGAATCCCCTCATAGTCCAGTTTGGTTCGCTGACCCCACGAGGCATGAATGTATCTCACTCGTACACATAGTTTTATCTTTAGTCGCTCCTTCTCTATTGTATAGCCTTCTCTGCTGCCCATGTTTGGGCACTTTACTCTATCTACTATGCCATGCTATTTATAGTTCTCCTCCCCCTAGTCCCCACTGAGACACTTCGGTGGTCTCCTATACCTCTTTTTTTCTGTGCTACTTACCCTTCATATGTTTTTATTGCACACCACTCTCAGACATCTCACTCTTTCCGCCTTTTATATACCTGTTATTCTTCTGTTCTATTCATTCTCCTTTGTGCTTGCACACTGACCTCGGTGTGTACTCTTCTGGTTATGTGGGCGTTATACGCACATTTCTACACATATATAATTGTCCCCGTACATATGCATGTATGAGTTCATATGTATAGGTACTGGATATATATATATATATATATATATATATATATATATATATATATGCATGTATATGTATATATGTATATATATATATATATATATGTATATGTATATATATATAGGTATGTGAATGTCTGTTTGTACGTGTATATATGTATACAAGCATCTGTGTGTGTGTGTGTGTGTGTGTGTATATATGTATCTGTGGGCCCTTAGATACATTTAGACATTGTTGGTGTCTTTGCAGTCAAGCTAACCTAGACAGCGTTCCCCACTCGCATATTTTTAGAACACTTTACACGGTCTTGACTATCAGGGTATAATTACAGCTACAGCCGTGTGGCTCTCTCTTTTCCATTCTGACCAGCAGGGTATAATTACAGCTACAGCCGTGTGACTCTCTCTTTCCCATTCTGATCACGGTCGACGACACATGGAAGACATTTTTCTTTTCTTAAACGTGTTTCGATTATTTTGTTTTGGATGTTTCATTACTAGTTGTTAGCTATATATAGGATTAGTTTCATTTACTTACATATGTGTGTGTTACTATTGTTTGTTTGTGCCTGCTGAAGGCCTATTGAGCCGAAACGTCGTTCAAATCTGTCTCGTCTATCAATCACGTAATGCTTTTACCTTACCATTTTTTTCTATTTCATTTCCCAATTCTCCTTCACATTTAGCTTTACTGCAGCTTCGCATTTTTATTTTCATTTGCATTTCTTTGCCTTAACCCCCAGATCATAATGAAGCAGGGTTTATTTATATTTGAACATGTTTCAACTACCTTTTATTCACATGTGGTTGAATTCTCTGCTTCATAGTTCAGCTCATTTATGTGTCTCTTTTCCCTACTTGACTTACTTCCCTACTATCATCCTAAGTGGCAAGTTAGTGGCCATTTCAGCTTAATAACCGTGTCTTCTATCACGTTTCCAAGTGCTTCTTGTATTCCCTATATTTATTTTTTTTTCATAGAACGTCTTTCTCTGTGTTATTTGTAATGTTTGTTGGTGACTGTGTGGATTGTGTTGTGTTCTTGTTGTCTTGTCACGCATCCAACCATTTCTTTTGTTGCTCCTTCTTATATTCTTCTGCTGAGCGTTATCCCAAAACTGCTATTGATGCCTCTCAAACTAATTCTGATCTTGTTTACACATCTCCCGTCTCGCTGATATTTATCCTATCGCTCGTTCAGAAATGTAGAGTCTAAGTTTACCTTTGATACGTACACATTTGGGATGTTGATGTTTAAGTTTTTATTCTCAATGTTTTCTTCTATTGTGATTTATATCTTGGCCTATAACGGAGTTATTTAATTAACAGTAAACCATGTTTTACTCCAGTTCAGCTACTTATTTATTTCATATTTCACAAGACTACCTAGGTGTGTTGTTATTGAAATATATCTATATTTGTTGTTGTCATTAATAACAAGTAACTCATTCTTTATCAACATTTTCAAAGCGTCCATTCCATTTCCTCCTTATTGCTCACAGACCAAATCTGTTCATGAAAAACAATGGTTAAAAAAAAAACATTGCAGCTGTGATTCTGAAATCAACTTGCCAGTTGTTTGTTTAAATGTCTTCATTGAAAGGATTACTATAGAGAGAATGTATTCATTATTTACTTCAAGGTTGTCGATCAAAACGCAAAGACAACTCGGTTCCTGAATTCTTTTAAGAGGTGACATTAAATAAGCAGGATGAGCGCTCACGTTGTTCGCTTATTGCATACAACAATCAGTCATACTCTTACTTAATCCACCCTGCTCATGCAATGCATGGCTTCCAATTTTTAAAGAAAAAATAGCTCTCTCCAGAACTGGGATGTCATTCCCCGGTAAACGATCAGGCCGTACACTTCTAATATGTCAGGGCAAAGACATGAAAGGCTATCACGTGACATACATTGTCTTAAAGAGGATTAAACTTCCCCGAGCTAAGAAACAATAATTAGATGAGAGAGGTCACTGTTGTTTCTCTCTTCTATTAGTTGGCTACAGATCAATATAAATTTGTGTCAGGTGAAGGTCTACCGCAACATTCTATTTCTAAAAGAGAAATAACGTTTGGACATTTTGATGAATTAAATCTGATACAGTAACCGTGTTAGTGAAACAGGTCTCGGATCATCGGTGTATAGTTGCAGCAACTGCCGTCATTGTCATGTCTCAGACAGTTACCATGTGAGTTCAACTTTTAACAATAACAACTTACTTCAATTCTAAGGACAAAAATCTTTAGTGCAAAATCTAATCACAACCCACACATCGGTTATACTTCATAATTATAAGAAGCTTAGTTGTACAGAGTTACAACATTTGATGTTCACGAAACATTTGCTTATTTATCACTTGCCTCGCATTCCACTTCGTCTTATTGTTCTTTCAGAATCACGAGCTTCATCACAGCTTTCATTACTCTGGAGAGATGTCTCTGTATCGCCATGCCTCTCAAGGTCAAGAACATCATTACTCCATTTAGGACCAAGGTTATTATTGTCTCCATTTACACATCAATCATTATTTTGTTCATTCCTTTCTTCTTTGTGCACAAGTTGGAATGGAAGTACAATCCTTCTAGAAACATATCAATTTTACTACTCACTTTTACACAAGACAGAGAGATGGTAGATTCCGTTACATTATTTATCCACAGCGTGTTCTTATCAACAGCTTTACTTCTCTCTGTCATTATCTGTACAATCATTCTTGTCGTCAAACTGAACAGGAAAACAAAATGGCGTGAAGCGTCTGTAGCACAAACAACAACCAAACTAGAATCATCTTCTGCCAAAGAGAAAAAAGTTGTCAAGATGATAACTTCCATAGCAATTATCTTCATAGTCTGTTATGGTCCCGCCACAGTGACTGTCATCGCAATGGTGTTCTTCCCAGACTTCTGCGTTGGCGGTAAGTATGAGAACCTACTTTTTGTCAACTGGTCCGGGATGTTAGTCCTTGGCACTTTTAACTCGAGCATTAATATTTGTGTGTACTACAAGATGAGTTCAAAGTACAGACAAACATTGCATGAGATATTTTGCGGACACGGTGGTAGTAAATCAATTTGATATTCATTCGCCTTATTCGTTAGAGTATAATCTTTAAGAAGGGATTCATCTAACAGAGATGATCTCTATAATTGATGCTTAATGTAACTCTATTCTTGTTTCGTTTTTGTTTAGTATTTGGAAGGTGAATTTATTTTTTATCGTCCCTTTTGATATTTTTGGATTTCTAAAATGAATTATTTGTTCATATATCAAAGACCAAAATGTGTAGGTAAAATATACTTTTATTATATATATATATATATATATATATATATATATATATATATATATATATATATATATATATATTTAGTTTATTATACAGTTAATTTTGATAATAGTGTCCTATGAATTAACTGCTATTTCAAGTTGTCTTGCTTAGTGAGTTTCATGATGCTTCCATTTAGCAACGTCAGTCCTATTGTGCTTTGAAATATCAAATTATAATTAAGTTATCATGTGAACTCATGTACTTTTTATTTTTTACTGTGTTTTAATATCCTCGAAAATTTTCTTCTTATTTCACAATTTAATTTTTTAGCAGATTTGCGCAGACACATTTTGCATGTCTTGTTCTTACGTCATCATTCTTTATATTTAACTGTTGCGATTATTTCTGATTCCTGTTTTCTATATCAAAAGTCTTTATAGCTTTTTGCT
Source organism: Megaustenia siamemsis (assembly GCA_032433765.1). Lineage (NCBI taxonomy): Eukaryota > Metazoa > Mollusca > Gastropoda > Stylommatophora > Ariophantidae > Megaustenia > Megaustenia siamemsis. Next base: position 11,392,419 of record JAVIAB010000073.1, read on the forward strand.
AATCTATCATAAATCCTACGATGTGTTTTGATATCTTTGTTTATACCAAAGTTTATGAGAATGTAACATGACATTTGTATGAATAAATACAACAAAACAACACTCTTGGTATAAACAACACACAATAAACAAAACATAACAATTAACTCACTGACATTGGAATTCGGGGAAACATCTTTACCATAAACTGTATATTTGAAATAGTTATACTACTTGGCATGTAAGAAGGTTCAGAAAATAGAATACACAGTCCATTATATGGCAATGTCGACAACAATGGAAATGCGATCGGATAAGTGTCCTCCAAAACAAAGATAAGAAAATAAAGCAAAAAAAAACTTCGATAGAAGGAAAATGATTGATAATTTGTTTAGGGAAAGTCAATGAGAGAAACTGAAATTGCTGCAAACTATTACAATTAAGGAACCATCTCGATATATATAACAAACACTTTTATTCAGACATCGAGTCTCAATTACGTACGTGGTATAAAGAACACGACTTGAATTGCAAAGGAAAGATTGATTTCAAGCTAACAAAGCGACAACTTAAAAAAGAGCTGTTCTACACAAAATATAAGATCAAAATGTATGACACGCTTCTAAAACATAAGACAGAAATATGTGGTAAATGATAATCACCTGACGTTGCCGACTGTCACGCACAGATTGACGTAGCAGAGAGAACCGAGGAAATTCAATCTCCCTTGCCCCCCTCCCCCTCCCCCTCGCGTTCACAAATATTTGCCATTATTTATAAATGTATATTCCAACATGAATGATTGAAAATTGTTGAAAATACATATTTATATCATTGTCAACACTATGTCACAATTGTTTTCCCCACCTGTCACCTAATTAGGAAATCTTTTTTTTTAATTATTCGAGATATAGAAATATCTTAATCCTCGTTTGTTTCCTGTTTATGAGTTTTACAGAATATATTATGGTAGCAACCACCAGGCCACTAAAAATATGAATTTCAGGTTTTTAAGAAAAATCCTGAACGTACTTGCACATAATGAAAGCACATTTTTAGCGCGTTTAAAAACATACCTTCATTATGTGTAAGATCGTTCATGATGTTGTTCAAGCATCACGTGATAAGAGGGTTTCATAGGAGGTGTACAAGGATTGAATTTGTTAAACCCTCCCACAAACACCTTCATCGGATGAGTGGTTTTAAATTATCCACCACACACTACAAGCCCCTTCTCAACCACCTCTCCTCCATCGAAAGCTACAACCAAGGACAGGCAACTCATAACAATCTTGGATGGTCGAGGTTGAATGTTCAGTTCCGCATGTAATGTAGCAAGTACAGATGTACGGATGGCGACAAAAAGGGGTCTGGCGACAAAAAATATCATCCCCTCAAGGCCCCATCAACGGACGGTTCTGTGTTCCACGGAGAGCGGGGTCGTGGGGGGGGGGGGGGGGGGGTTGTGTCAAACCAACATAACAAAGAAGTGGCTAGAGACATCTCGTTATTGTTGTGTTTGGACGTCCAACAACCGAGGACATAAATGGAAGCAGCAACGGTGAAGAGGCGGGGTTTGTTACAAACAACGTGGATCATGGTATTGGACTCTCAATTTGCCTCACGGAAAAAGGACAGGCTGCTCTATGTAGATGTAGATGTAGATGTAGCTCAAAAGTGACTACAGTCAGCGTGTTAACCTGGGTATTCTGTCCCAAACACGCTTGTGTGCACGGCAGTGACATAGTCGATAAACTAGCTAGCAACTCTGGCAGTGAGTGTGATCTGATTCTGAACAAAGAAAACATCGCAACTTTGTTCTTCATACATTAATAGTGAGGAGAATGCGTGATACAAGAATGTATATTGAGAAACTGATGCGTCTAGGGCGGAAAAGTGACCCGGTCGATCCGAAAAACTAAGTGAGAAAAGATTTATCTAGAATCAACAACTTACAGAACAATCTTCGAGAAATGCTGAAACGGGCGGTGGAACGGAATATGTAAATGCCCCGCATGCACTGAAATTAATTTTAAAAATATCATAATTTACTTAGCCCAGAAACTACAATATTTATATTCTTGTCAACTCGGGGAGGAAACACGTTTTATTTACAAAACATAAAACATAAACAAGTTATCAAAGTCGAAATGTAAATGAATGCGTCTCTCTATAAACCCAGGTACCACACCGATACTTGTCCAGTAAATGATAGCATTAACAATTAACCATGACGTATTCATCGATTTCGTTTGTAGAGTGAGGAAAGATGTAGACGTTGGTCATCACCAGCTTGAGTGAAATTGAGGTCATAATTCAGCAGAATTAACCGACACTACAAAGTGATTAGTCTTGGATTGATTATTGATGATGTAATTGTCTTCTCCGTTATCAAGATTCTAAGCCTGAAACAGGGAGGTGTGGTGACACTGTGGGACCTATTCAAAGTCTGAAGCTTAATAGCTAATATCGTGAACAAGGACAATTCGAAATTAATGCTCTAATGTATTGGTTTTCGATAGGAGAATAGACTGGAGTTGTGTAGGTTTAGTACATTTCTATTTTGAGTCTTCTTGTTGCTTGTCATTCACTGTCTGTAAACATTCTGTTTGGAAAGGTTGGAATTTCTCATGAAATGTAATACATAAAGTACCGACGATTATAAATAATATCTATCTATTGACCTTTCGAGCCGTAACCGGCCCATAGGGCGTAGACCAAGATACACCTTCTCCTATATGAATTTTTGTTCTAGCAGTTTTCTTTTAAAGATATTTTATCAAATCTCGCCATCTGTCTCTGTTCTGTGCAAGCAGTTCTATCTCATTGAGGGAGCCGATTCCTGCTGCTCTTGCCTCTCTCATCAATGTTCTTCTCAGTGTCTCCCTGGGTCTTCCTCTTTTTCTTTTACCTGTTGTTTCCCATATGAGGGCTTGCTTTGCTATTCGATTATTATCTCTTCTCATCACATGTCCAACGTATGACCATCGTCTTTTCTTTATTACTGAAGATATTAGTGGTTGATGGCGATTTCTCTAATTTCCTCGTTTGTTTTGAATTCGTTCCATTCTATACCAAGTATTTTCCTTAGACATTTATTTTCGAATGCGTTCAACTTTGTTTCTATATCTCTTGTTGTTTTCCAGCTTTCACACGCATACGTAAGGGTTGATAGTACATTTGATTTGAATAGCCTAAGTTTTGTGTTTGTGCTAATGAGTTTTGATTTCCACAACTTTTCAAGGCTTCTGAAAGACATTGCTGCTTTAGCCAGTCTGATTCTAATTTCTTTGCTCGTATCCCCTTCTCGATCAATGTGACTTCCAAGATAGATGAAGTGATCGATCTCTTCTACTGGTTTGTTTTCCATGTATATTTTGTCACTTGTTGGAATTAAACTTTTCATGACTTTAGTCTTTTCATGATTGACCTCAAGCCCAATTTTGCTGGCTATTGATGATAGTTCATTTGTGTTTTCCTGCATCAAATAATATAGAGGGAATGAATTATTGGAGTTTCACGATCTCAGCGATCGTTTCTCACTAGAGTCACTTTCGTCATTGTAAATACATCAGCTTTAGAAAATGTTCTATTTCTCTCTGTATTTAGTAAATTTATTGTCTTTATCGTCGCATATGATAGGCGTACAATATTTTACTTAGCATCTTTGAAAAGGGCGTCTGTCCTTCAGTGGTGTAATAGAAAGTTTTGATAGACAAAGTTGCACAAAGTGAGACCACATCAGCTATGATCTCCATAGGATGATGTGCATGCTTCTAACAATTATGTTCTTACACATTATCTGATAATCTTAATTCCTGAAATTTAGTTTTAGCGAACAATTTATGCACAACCGGTTAAAATGCCTAAATTGGGGTCAGTATAAGTCCACAATTTATTTTGTGGCAGTAAAGCACATCTTTAGTTTCTTTTTTGAAGAATAAGATCACATTTATTCTTGATGTTCTTACATTTGTCTTGTCATACATGTTTTGATGATGTTTTTGTGTCTGATTGTTTCGTGATCTGTAATCTTCTAGCATTTTGGAAATATCTGAAGTATCATCATCATCATTGAGTGCCGTCTCCGCAACGAAGGTTGGCTACCATGGAGCGCCATTTTGCTCTATCTCTTGCTTTGATGGTGCAGGTTGTCATCGGTTGATTTGTCCATCTTTTGATGTTACTCGTCCATGTTAATCTTGGTCTGCCTCTGCCTCTTTTACCTTGTATTTTCCCCTCCAGGATCACTTTCAGTAGGCTCTTGTGTCTTTTAACATGGCCTAAGAATCGCATTTGTCTTGTTCTAATTGTGTTCAGAAGTTCTCTTTTCATTTTTAGTTGTTTTAAGACTTTGTCATTTGTTTTCTTTTCCTTCCATCCAATTCTACCTATTCTTCTATATATCCACATTTCAAAGGCTTCAATTCTCTGTTCTGTTTTCTTGTCTAATGTCCATGTTTCAGCACCATATAGGAATATTGAGAAGATGTAATTATGGTGTTATTTGTTTTGATGTTAGTATGTCCTTCATGACATTAAAATTACTTTTTGCCATTCCTATTCTTTTGTTTATTTCAGTTGTACATTTTCCATCACTGGTTATAGTATGTCCAAGGTAGTTATAGTTCTGAACTGTCTCAAGGTCTATTCCTTCAATTTTGATATCCACTTGTGGGTTTTGGGTATTTTCTTTGTTTATGATCATAGTTTTAGTCTTTTTGATATTCATATCTAGTCCATATTTTTTGCTTGTCGTGTTTATTTCATTAAGTAATTGTTGTAGGTCTTTAGGATTTTCTGCTAGTAGTACAGTATCGTCAGCATATCTTAGGTTATTGATTATCTTTCCATTAATTTCTAGGCCTGGCATCTCTATGATGTTTTTAAAGATTTGCTCAGTGTATAGATTGAACAAGCTTGGTGATAGGATGCATCCTTGTCTTACTCCTCTTTTTATATCAATGGGTGTAGAGAACTCTTTGTTATATTTTATTATTGCTTTGCTCCCAGTATAGATTGCATATTAGTCGTATATCCATGTCATCTAGATGTATCTCTTGTAGGCATTCTATAAGTTGTTTGTGGTGTACTCTATCAAAATCTTTGGTGTAGTCTATGAAGCAGGCATATATTGGTTTGTTTACTTCTGTGTATTTTTCGATTAATGTTCTCATGCAGAATATGGCTTCTTTTGTCCCGCTATTTTTCCTAAATCCAAATTGCTGCTCATCTAATTCAGTATTGATTTTATTCTGAATCCTTCCTTGTATATAACTTTTAGCAAGATTTTTGTAACATGGCTCATTAGGCTTATTGTTCTAAAGTCACTGCATTCAACTGCACCATTCTTTTTAGGCAATGCAATGAAAGTTGATGTTTTTAGTTCATTTGGTATGTATCCTGTGTGGTATATGTCGTTGCATATGTCTGTAATCACTTCAATGCCAAAATCTTCAAGTGCCTGTATCATCTCTATCTGTATGCTTTCAGGTCCTGCTGCTTTTCCCCTTTTCATTGTTTTTATAGCTTTTTCCACCTCAGATTTTAAGATTTTATAGCCTGATGTACATTTTATAACTGGTTTCTTGTCCCTTTGATCATGAAATAGTTCTGTTATATATTCCTGCCATCTATCTATGATATCCTTATTGTCTGTTAGCATTTTTCCTTTTTTGTCTGCAATGCATCCACCTTCTGTGGCTTTTTTATTGTTATTAGTCATTCTCTTTATTTCTGTGTGCATTCCTCTTAGGTCTTGTTTGCTTTCCATAGTTTCTATTTCTCTACATTTTTGGCTGAGCCAGTCTTCTTTTGCTTTTTTGCACATTTTGCGTATCTCATTATCTATTTTATTGTATTGGGCAGTGTTCTTCGCTTGTCTCCTTTCTTCCATTTTTTCTAAGATGGTGTTAGTTATCCATTTTTGTTTTTTGTTCTTTTCTCTTTTGGGTAAGGTGTCGCAGGCTTTTTGTATGCTTTTCTTTATGCATTGCCATTTGGTTGTTACTTTTTCATCAGGATTTTCTCTTCTGTATTGTTCAATTCCTTCCTCTAGCAGCTTTTGGTATGTGTTCGTTACTTGTATTGTATAGGTATCTTTAATATCTTTTGATTTAAAGCTGTTATGTCGAGTGGGTTTGTTGATGAATCAGATTTTTGCTTGTTTCTCTTTAGTTTGATTTTCATTTTAATCATTACAGGATTGTGATCAGAATTAATATCTGCTCCTGGGTAGGTTTTGGCTTTCTTTACGCTGTTACGGAACCTTTCTTTTATCATTATGTAATCTATTTGATTCCTCTTCCTATCTCCAGGGCTTTTCCATGTGTATAGTTTCCTTTTCTCTTGCTCAAAGTAGGTGTTACATATTATCAGCCTGTTTTCTTCACAGAATTGTATTAATCTTTCTCCTCTGTCATTTCTTTTTCCTAAACCATGATTTCCTATAATTGTCTTATATCTACCTTTTCCTACTTTAGCGTTCATGTCACCCATTACAATCAAGATGTCTGAAGATTTCACTTGCTTCATAACTTTATTTAGGTCTTCATAGTATGCCTCTATTTGTTCATCTGTGTAGTCTTGAGTAGGTGCATATGTCTGTATTATTGCTATGTCGAATGGTTTTGCTTTCAACTTGAGTAGTATAATCCTATCACTGTATGTCCAGTGGGTACTTATATATTTTTGTAGCTCTCTTTTTATCAGTATTCCTACCCCCTTTGATGTTCTGTTGTGTTTCCTGAGTATATAAATGTATATTTTTCGTCTTCAATGTACCCACATTCCTTCCATCTAGTTTCTGATATGCCTAAAATATCTATATTTATTCGTTCTGCTTCTTGAATCAGATTTTCCAATTTCCCTTGTTGATATAGAGTCCTAACATTCCAAGTACTTATTTTAAGATCTTTCCTCCGACATAAGTTCGAATTTCTCCGACTCTCCATGGCTTCCTCTGGACTGGTACGTGATGAGGCTCCAATCTCTTTCACGGTGGTCAGCCATGTTCGTCTTTCGTGTTCTGAACATGCCTCTTGTGTACCACACACTTTGCTGTTTTCGCTTTCTGGGCCGTTGATCATTCTTGATTCCTCCGCCTCCATCCACCGTCACAGACTTTTCACATAAGGGTTGAACATACCCGTTTTTCCGTTGACATTTTTGTCAAACCATGTGCTTGCCTATCGAACCGCGAACACACAACACAAAGAAGAATAAATCATATTCCACTTAAATATCGGCAATCACAGTCCATCCCCACGTTAGAAGTAAAACATACACCAAACGGGAGAATAGCAACACATAATTTCACAACTAGACTGTCGCGTAAATCATTTAAATATATCAGCAAGAGCCGAATTATAAAAATCGACTACACGAAGCCGCCATGACACCGGAACCTGAAGTATAGTTTTAAAATATAAAAATCATCGTAGTATTGAAAACTTGTTTGAGTCTTTCTCAATTAAATGCATGGAAACGTTGTAATTTCTTCCATCATGGGAGATAGCATGATGATTTCAATGATATTTATTATAAACACATTATACGTAATACATGTCCAAGAAGAGCGCTTGGTGTGACCAGAAGAAAAAAAAACAGATTTAGAAACAAAACCATACGAGAAGAGCTGGCAATCATAGACTACATTCGTAAACAGAAAAAATGTGATTACACATTTAACAAGAATGCCATGAGATTTCTTACCATACAAATGAAATAGTAAAACAGGAGATGAGACATAAGCAAGAGACAGACTCAGCGTAAGATTTACTGACAACATCATAGAGACACTACAACAAAATCAGTTGGCAAAGGCTGAAGCTGCCAGAAGTGCGAGAGCTGCTATAACTTTGTACCTCTCTCGACACCCGTATGGACGGAGAAAAGAAAGAGAAAATGAAAGAAACAAAATACAATAAGTCGCTCCCTATTCGCGACTTCGATGCTGGCTTGACGATGAAATGCAAGATCAAGCATACATTTCGCTCAATGTGGCAAACATAGAAGGAGTCAGACTAGAACACTAGCTAAATGTTTATTCCGTCAGCGAGATGACAACCATCAAAGCATATATATCCTTCGTATTGTACTTCTTAAATCTGTGCTTTACTGAGCTTTCTGTGGTCGACAGACTATGATATATTTTCGTCGGCAGACCTTGTTATATATTGAAGCACAGCATAAGAGTAGCTGCATCATCCTATACGCCCGTGATGTCACACTTCGTAGCTGGCTTAGTTGTAGCCGAGAATATTTTAGTTCTCACTATTCGACGTTAGCTTGCCTTCATCATCATCATCATTGGGTGCCTTCTCCGCATTGAAGGTCGGCTACCACGGAGCGCCATTCCACTCTGTCTCTTGCTTTGATGGTGCAGATTGTCATAGGCTGACTTGTCCATCTTTTGATGTTACTCGTCCATGTTAGTCTTGGTCTGCCTCTGTCTCTTTTACCTTGTATTTTCCCCTCTAATATTACTTTTATTGGACTGTCGTGTCTTTTAACATGACCAAAAAATTGCATTTGTCTTGCTCTAATTGTGTTTAGTAGTTCTTTTTTCACCCTTAGTCGTCCTAAAACTTCCTCGTTTGTTTTATTTTCTTTCCATCCAATTCTACCTATTCTTCTGTAAATCCACATTTCAAAGGACTCAATTTTCTGTTCTGTTTTCTGGTCTAATGTCCATGCTTCTGCACCATACAGGAATATTGAGAAGATGTAACATTTTACTATTCTTAGTTTTAACCCTGTTGTCATTTGTTTTGATGTTAGTATATTGTTCATGGCATTGAAATTACTTTTTGCCATACCTATTCTTTTATTTATTTCAGTTGTACATTTTCCATCACTGGTTATAGTATGTCCCAGGTATTTGTAGTTCTGAACTGTCTCTAGATGTATTCCTTCAACTTTGATATTTAATTGTCGGTCTTGAGAATTTCCTTTGTTTATGATCATAGTTTTAGTCTTTTTGATATTCATATCTAGTCCATATTTCTTGCTTGTCATGTTTATCACATTAAGCAATTGTTGTAGATTTTTAGGATGTTCCGCTAGTAGTACAGTATCATCAGCATATCTTAGGTTATTGATTATCTTCCCATTAATGTTTAGGCCTGGCATCTCAGTGATGTTTTTAAAGATTTGCTCAGTGTATAAATTGAACAAGCTTGGTGATAGGATGCATCCTTGTCTTACTCCTCTTTTTATATCAATGGGTGTAGAGTTCTCCTTGTTATATTTTATTATTGCTGTTTGCTCCCAGTACAAATTACATATCAGTCGTATGTCTGTGTCATCCAGATTTATATCTTTTAGGCAGTCTGTAAGTTGATTATGGTGTATTCTATCAAATGCTTTGGTGTAGTCTATGAAGCAGGCATATATTGGTTTGTTTACTTCTATGTACTTTTCGATCAATGTCCTCATGCTAAATATGGCTTTTTTTGTCCCACTGTTTTTCTTGAATCTGAATTGCTGTTCATCTATTTCATTATTAATTTTATTCTGAATCCTTCCTTGTATAACTTTTAGTAAAATTTTTGTTACCTGGCTCATTAGGCTTATTGTTCTAAAATCGCTGCATTCAACTGCACCATTCTTTTTAGGCAATGCAATAAAAGTTGATGTTTTTAGTTCATTTGGTATGTATCCTGTATGGTATATGTCATTGCATATGTCTGTGATCACTTCAATTCAAAAATCTTCTAGTGCTTGTATCATCTCTATCTGTATATTATCAGGCCCTGCTGCTTTTCCCTTTTTCGTTGTTTTCATAGCTTTTTCTACTTCAGATTTCAGGATTTTATAGCTGAATGTACATTTTATAAATGGTTTTTTGTCCCTTTCGTCATGAAATAATTCTGTTATGTATTCCTGCCATCGATCGATTATAGCTTTGTTGTCTGTTAGCATCCTTCCCTCTTTGTTTGCTATACATCCGTTTCCTGCAGCTTTTTTGTCTTTTTTAGTCATTCTTTTTATTTCTGTGTGCATTCCTCTTAAATTTTGTTTAATTTCCATAGTTTTTACTTCTAGACATCTTTGGTTGAGCCAGTCTTCTTTTGCCTTTTTGCACATTTTTCGTATTTCATTATCAGTTTCCTTGTATCTGGCAGTGTTCTTCGCTTGTCTTCTCTCTTCCATTTTTTCTAAAATGTTGTCAGTTATCCATTTTTGTTTTTTGTTAATTTCCTTTTTGGGTAAGGTGATGCAGGATTCTTGTATGCTGTTGTTTATGCATTGCCATTTGGTTGTGACTTTTCCTTCAGGATTTTCTCTTCTGTACTGCTCAATCCCTTCTTCTAGCAGCTTCTGATATGTGTTCTTTACTTGTACAGTATAAGTTTCTTTTACATCTTTCTGATTTAACTCTGTTATATCTATTGGTGTTGCTGAAGTAGTATTTTGTTTCTTTTTCTTGCTTGTCTTAGATTTGCTTTTCATTTGGAGTTCACTGCTTGGAATTTTGATTCAATTCTCATAACTTTTCTGATCGTATTAGCCATGCAGCTTCAATGTTTGCCTGTGTAAATATATGTATTGATTGCACATTTCGCGATACATCGATGTGCCACAATAAGTCACCCGTGAATACGTCGTGTTATGACTCAATAGTCGTATTCTTGAATGGTACAAACGCCCACGAATAGTGAAGTTGAAACTAGATTTAGAACTGTATTTTCTTTCTGGCGGAGACATTATTACATAATTATTACCGACTTTAATAGAAATTAAATGGCGGAAAGGGCATAGCGTAGGGACGTGGAGGTATAATTTTAGGAAATTGTGATATTAAATTCCTACATGTATCCGATAGTTTGAGGATCAATAATGCTACGTTGATATCAGCTGACAAGATAATTGTGGTTATCAATGTCCAACCCCAATGGTAGCTGTTTCATCAAATAAACATGTACTTTCACCGTCTTAAAAGAATATATGACATAGAATGTTCTTCTTTTCATATACATTCTTTTTGTAGTTCAAGATGAAAAAATTAATTTGAAAGTGATGATTAAAATTAATCGAAACAAATTGTATACGATATCCACTGAGGGCTGTCTTTCTGTCGCTATCTAAAGTACGACTAACGCTCAATGAAACAAATTCGCACAAAGAATCGCATTTTTGGAACATGAAAATATAATTAGACATTATGTGAATCAGGAAATCAAGATTGTATGAAATATTGTAGTGGTCATTGTCTGATTATAGCAATGAGTTTTTAGTTTTTCATCTGAATTTTTCTTTTTCATAATTAATTGCGTGAGAAATTATATTTAAATGAAGGATTGAGAACTTATTTTTCCTGTTTACTGATACAGTAATGGGAAATTACGAACATTAAGAAAAAAGACAAATTGTAACTCCATCAAGGGGATATCAATTACCAGTCAATTACATGAAACACTCATTTTTACTTGTATAACTGACAGCAAATTCCTTTATAAACAGAAGTGCTTCTAAAATAAAAAAAAAACTTTAATCTTAACGAACACCGAATTTATAAAATAAATGCTATGCTCATGAACATATGCTCTAATGGAACTATAATGGACAATTTTACTATATTTATGGTAATTACTTCTGCTAACACATTTGCTGAACCTATCTCTGATAATGCGCGAAGAATTATCCAAATTATTATTTACGCCGTCGTATGTGGAATTGTCAGTTTCTTTGGTATCGGATCAAACATCGTCAACATATCCGTGTTTGTTACACAAGGATTCAAAGACAGCATCAACATCAGTTTGTTGGGTAGGTCTGTTCTTTGTTTATCAACTCATTCGGTGATTACTGTAGACAATTATAAAATAAAAATTATCATACTATATGTACAGTATTTATAGTTAGACGCTGTTATCTATAGTTCGTTCACAAATTCGTGCCTACAGAGTTGATCAATTATCTCGGAAACTGTTTGATGAATTTATGTAAATCTTTTTCATGAAATCTTATTTTTTTCACCGACCTTCAGATTTTAGAACATTTAAGTACAAAGGTAATCTCTATTTTGAACAAATCGTTTTTCGTTATATAATTTTAGAAAAATATCAAACCGCGTGCTCTAAATATTAGTTTATACTGTAAATTATGTTAATTTTCTAACAATGCAAGCCAAAGGCGTATCCGTTCACATTGAATCGGGCACATTTTTTCATTTGATTTTATATCTTCCTCATAGAGATAAACTTCCTTGCTTGCCCGCAGCATTTGCAGTCAACTTCCTGTCCTATCCATTGATTGAAAGACTTTCTATCTATATTTAGAGCTGCCCGTGTTCTGCTTGCTGGTTTTTTTATATCATAATTTAACCCCCACTTTTAGATTCCTTGCAAAAGTGCATGTACAATAACACAGTTATCTTTTGCATAGTAATGGATTTACACTTTAAACTCTTCATGGTTTTAAAAATCAAGTAGTCACTCCACAACAGCTTACAAATTATTATCACATACAATTGAATATACAGTAATAGTAAATATTTTGTCAAAATACGCATCTGGACCAATTTATCAAGAAACAGGAAATGAAATTACAAAAAAAACAACAAAAAAAAAAAAACTCGCAGTGGTGCGCGTCTTACAAGTTACGAGTGAGGAACGGTGCTAAGATTGTGTGGAGAGTACGTGAAATTTGCTTTTTTAAATGGTGAGTTGATTACAACAAATGTGAGCATTGTAACATTTTAGAATTCAGGACAAGCTAGAAAATAATATTTTTAAATACCTCAAATAAGCAAAAAACTTTCATAAATGCATGACAGTAGGGCACAAAATCAGAATGAAGGTCGGTGAAAAAAATAAGATTTTACGAAAAAGAATTACAGAAATTCGTCAACCAGCTTCCGCGATAATAAATAAACTCTATGAGCACGAATTTGTGAACGAACTATTGTAATTTATTAGACACGAATACAGTTTACTATAAAATTAAATTGAAGAAAATTGTCAGTTTATTTGTACGCTTTGAGCTTTCTTGGTTAACAGTTGCAGATGATAAAAAGTATGTGACAAGAAGAAGACGCATAACAACAAAACAGTTAAATGTTGACAGAGGCGGCGAATGAAGGAAACGCCCCCCCCCTTCCCTTTTTATCTTCCCTCTCTCTCTCCCCCCCACCCCCCACCCCCTCGGGTAAATTTCAAGAAACGTGAAAAATAAATTAAGTTGGTGAAGTTGTGAAACAAAATTGATCAACCAGTTTGGATGCCTGTATCAGGGACATTTCGGAGGTCAAAGACGGCACGTTTTCTTAGCCTCAAAGTCGAAGCTTAAATGAGAAGGAATGTTTGGTATTCACCCACATCAAAGTTCACGTAAACTCAAGTTGATTACCTGGCCGGTCATCCATTTCAAAGTTCACGTAAGCTCAAGTTAATTACCTGGCCGGTCACCCATTTCAAAGTTCACGTAAGCTCAAGTTAATTACCTGGCCGGTCACCCATTTCAAAGTTCACGTAAGCTCAAGTTAATTACCTGGCGGGTCACCCATTTCAAAGTTCACGTAAGCTCAAGTTAATTACCTGGCCGGTCACCCATTTCAAAGTTCACGTAAGCTCAAATTAATTATCTGGGCGGTCACCTTTATTAAAGTTCACGTAAACAGAAGTTAATAACCTGGGCGGTCATCCATATTAAAGTTCACGTAAGCTCATGTTAATTACCTGTGGGATCACCTATATCAAAAGTCACGTTAGTCCAAGATTTCAACAACCTGGAAATATCTTCCGTGTCTGCTACTGTAGAAAGCGAAAAAATGTGAACAGAGAGTTTATGTGGAAATAATGAAAGTTTGGAGCTTTCCAACACACCTAATACATGTTATCGTAACACTCACTATATGACGAACAGCAAGCAGCTATCAGAAAAGTAGCCAAACTAACAATTAATCGTATAAAACGCTGTGTCGAGGAGAACGATGACAGATTTATAAATGTGTTAAAACACAGTGAAGAACGAAACATTTATCTAAATGTATATATAAAACCAAAATAATACGCGCTTATACAGGAAAAGGTCAACCTAAAATCATCTTCAACAGTAAAAGTAAAGTAAAGAACCCCCGTCACGCCAAGTGGCGTAATGGGAATATGGTGTTAGTGACTATAAATTTTACATATCTTCAGTACATTATTTTTTTCGGGTAAAGTGGTCAGTATTACGTCCGTGCCGCTTTACTTTCCCAGAAAAAAATCAGGTTTCTATTTTAAGGCTTGGTGAACTCGGAGCCGTCGATTTGGATTGAACCCTACCTCTTGTCATTTGTAGTCCACTAACCACTGAGCTATCGCGGCACCCTATCATCAACAGTGAAGAACTTGAAATTGTAACAAATTATGAATATATTGGTTCTGTAGTAACTATTAATTGAGACTCCCAGAAATAGATCAAAAGAAAATTAGCAATAGCAACACAAAATCTAGAAGCCATGAAGAACACGCGGCACACTGCCAGCAAAGCAGTAAAATTAAATTTACAGTGGAGGCAAAGGAGCGCCTCCCAGCACCAGTGCTGGAAGTTGTCAGCGACCCACAGCTGACGGCTTGCGCCAGGATCGGTGAACCAAAACCATCCAGACCCTGATCCACCTCTCCGCGGTGCCTCCAGTAACAGACTAACCTGTCTAGTCTGGCTAAGCGTGCATCTCTTGGTATCGAAGAGGGAAGACAACCCGGTACTAAAAATGTTGTGCTGAAGTCGGATGTATTGGGCCGAAAGGCGCAAATATAACAGTTATACTGCAAACCACAATACAACGCAGACACGTCCACTACGTCCTTATAAGGGCTGATGATGAAGAGGAATATTCTAGTCTACCGCGATACTCTAGAATACTTTAATCATCGGGCGAACGCAACCAACCACCAACCAAATTACTGAGAGCAGTTATCTTCTCAATAGCAACAGAAGGTTATGATTCATGGACAATTTCTCTAACAGCAAGAAAAAAAATCGATCCATCAGAAACAAAATGCTACATAATATTTCGAAACCTTGAATAATAAAAAAAAGAACAATGAGGACATACTAAACTATTTAAACTTTACAAAGAAATAGCTTTTAAACATCACTCAACTGAGGAAATGTACTACGGTCACGTTAAAAGATTGAGGCATAAAATGCAAAGCTGCAAATAAAGCAGCTTTTGAGTTCTTTGGTCTACTTAATTTGCCATGCTATTTATAGTTCTTCTCCTCTAGTCCCTTATGAGACACGTCGGCTTTCTCCTCTATACCTTTTTTTTTTCTGTGCTCCTTACCCCTCATTTGTTATTTATTGTACCCCACTCTCAGACATCTCACTCTTACCGCCTTTTGAACACCTGTTAGTCTACTATTCGATTCTTTCTTCTTTGTGTTTGCACATTGACCCCTGTGTGAACTCCTCTGGTTCTGGGTGCATTTGCGCACATTTTTACACGTTTCTCTACGTTCACGACAGCCGCACTTGGTTACTATTTCCTTTTGGTTTTGACAGGATAGTTAATTTTGTTTTCTTTAACACGTTTCGATTGTTTTTGTTTTGGTTGTTTCGTTATTAGTTTTGTGTGTGCTTTTTTTTGGTTTGTTCCTGATGAAGGCCTATTGGGCCGAAAAGTTGTTTAGTCTGTGTCGTCCACTTATCACGTAAAGCTTCTTACATACCATTTTTTTTTATTTTTCCTCACGTTAAAATATACAGCGTGCGGGAAAGAACAATAATAGAAGACATGGTTTCAAGGCGATACATCAAGGGCAGACCAAGAAGAAAACATTTTAAGACATCAAATTCTTTCAGGTGAACTGTGGTGAAAACAGCGTTCTGCAAAACACATGCGGTTTAATTATGTTTACCAAGGCAGAAAATCTAAAAAATATTAACAGACAGCAGAGTTAGTATAAGTAGAGAGGTCAAGAAGAGAAAGTCTCAATTCAGAGATAGTATTGGTAGACAGGTCAACAAGAGAAAGTCACAATTCAAAGATTGGTCAGACGTAGTTTAGGTAGACAGTTCAATAAGTCAACGAGAGAGAGTCTCAATTCAGAGATAGCTCAGGGGTAGTATGGGAACCGCGATAGCTCAGTGGTTAGTGAGCTGGACTACAAAGGACAAGAGGTAGGGTTCGATCCCAACCGACGACTTCCGGTTCACTCAGCGTTTAATGTGTACCGGATTTTGTTATGGGAAAGTAATGCGACACGGGCGCAATACCGACAACATTACCCCAAAAAATGTCCAAAGGTATCTAAAATTTATGGTCAGTAACACCATATTCCCCATAGGCCACTTAGCGTGACGCGGGTACTTTACTTTGTTTTTACATTTCAGATGTATCATAGGTAGACAGATGAACAAGATAAAGTCTCAATTCAGATATAGGTTAAAAGTAGGCCAATCTTCAATGTTTATATTAATTTAACACAACTAGAAAAGGACAATCAGATTAAGAAATAGATTAGGTTGAATTGATATCTACATATTCAAGTTATCTGTATAGAGTAAGAGAACCTGATCAACAGTCAAATTAACGCCAGTCTCGTTGGACGATAGAATATCTAGAAGTAGACAAGTATATCAGTAGGGAAAAATTAAAAGATAGAAAAAAAATGGTATGTAAGAAGCTTTACGTGATAAGTGGACGACACAGACTAAACGACGTTTCGGCCAAATAGGCCTTCAGCAGGAACAAAAAAACACACACACAAAACTAATAACGAAACAAACAAAACAAAAACAATCGAAATGTGTTAAAGAAAACAAAATTATCTATCCTGTGTGTAAACCGATTTCAAAACGAAAAGGAAATAGCAACCAAGTGCGGCTGTCGTGAACGTACAGAAACGTGCAGAAATGTGCGCAAATGCACACAGAACCAGATGAGTTCACACAAGGGTCAGTGTGCAAACACACAGGAGAAAGAAAAGAACAGCAGACCAACAGGTGCTCAAAAGGCAGCAAGAGTGAGATGTCCGAGAGTGGGGTACAATAAAAACAAATAAGGGGTAAGGAGCACAGAAAAAAGGTATAGAGGAGAACACCGAAGTGTCTCATTAGGGACTCGAGGAGGAGAACTATAAATAGCATGCCATAGTAAATAGACCAAAGAACCCAAATATGTGCAGTAGAGAAGGCTATGCAAAAGGGAAGGAGCAACCAAAAGGAAACTATGTGTATGAGTGTGAAACATTCATACCTCGTGGGGTCAGCGAACCTTACTGGACTATGAGGCGATTTTCCAAAGTATAGCGGCTGCGGTCGACAGAGTGACAAAGGATAATACCAGTGACACGGATGTCGTCTTTGCCCTTGTGATCAGGGGAGTTGAAGTTGGAAGACACCGGAGTACCAGTATTCTGTTGGACATCACGTAGATGTTCACAAAATCTTTAAAATAAATCTTTCAAAATCTTTCTTTCCCCTCACATTCAGCTTTACTGCAGCTTCGCATTTTTATGCCTTAATCCTTTACAAGTATATCAGTACAAGGATGACCTAGAATACAACTACCACAAGAACAAGATGATGTTCTAGATACGTTTGTATAATTCCAACGCTCTCAGGTCTGGCACAACGACAACCGAACTTAATAGACATTTTTGTATGGTTGTTTCCAAATAAACTTTTCATTTGACTAATATTGAAGGCTATGACATTGTTAACAGTCTCGTCAATATTCAGTAGACGTAGTGTATATTTAAAACAGTCCGACGTGACTACAAATAAAGTATGAACAGGTAGTTCAACCATCCTATGATAGTATATTAGTTAGAAAAGTAGTTGTACTGTATCATATGTTAACACAACAGACCTGCACATTTGTGTTTCTAATACTTTTATTTTCCAGCTCTGGCTGTTTCAGATCTTGCATGTTCGCTGACTGTGTTTTGGACCAGTATATGCCACAACCCCCTGTTTCAAAGTTTAGACTTGCCCATAGCACCTCTAGACGTCATGTATATTACCGGGGGCCAGCCACACGTGTGTGTAAGCAGGTATTGCAGGACTAGTTGGTCATGTTGTCACACGATATACTGATTTAAGTAAATATATATTTTAAATAGGGAGCCGCGATAGCTCAGTGGTTAGTGAACTGGACTACAAAGGACATGGGTAGGGTTCGATCCCAACCGACGGCTTCCGGGTTCACCCAACCTTAAATGGGTACCGGATTTTTTTTCTGGGAAAGTAAAGCAGCACGGGCGTAATACCGACCACATTACCCCAAAAATCATGTGCTGAAGGTCTGTAAAATATAGGGTCACTAACACCATATTTAAACAACAGAAATGGGATCCAGTGGTCACTGACCAAACAACTTGATGATTTAGACTTTGCTGATGACATAGCTCTCCTATCACACAGCCACCAACAGATGCAAGATAAAATGAGTATATTAGATGAGAGATCACAACAGCTAGGACTAAAGATTAATAGAGATAAGACCAACATTATGAGAATTAATGCAGTTGGTAATAACCAAATAAAACTAGGAGAAATACCTCTACTAGACGTACAATCTTATATATATCTGGGCAGTAATATAGATAAAGAGGGAGGAACAGAAAACGATACCAAAATAAGGATATCAAAAGCAAGAGGAGCTTTCATTGCACTGGGAAACATATGGAAATCCAAAGAAATTAGGCTAAATACAAAAATACAAATTTTCAACTCCAATGTTAAGTCGGTTCTATTATATGGCTGTGAAACATGGAGAATAACAAAATTGACAATCACGAAGGTACAGACTTTCATTAATGGATGCTTGCGCAGAATAAAGGGATGGAAATGGCAGGACAAAGTCACAAACGTGGAATTATGGAAATGTACCGGTCAAATACCAGTGGATAAAGAAATACAGCGAAGACGATGGCGATGGATAGGACACACACTACGGAAACCAACTGAGAGTATTACACAACAGGCCTTTTTTGGAATCCCCAGGGGAAAAGACAAAGAGGAAGACCAAGGAATTCTTGGAGAAGACAGATTGAAGCAGAGATGAAGATGATGGGGAAGACATGGAATGATCTTAAAAGAATTGCAAAAAACAGAACGACTTGGAAAGTGTTTGTTGAAGACCTATGCTCCACTGGGAGCTAAAAGGTAGAAGAAGAACACCATATTTCCTTATACGCCACTTGGCAACCCGGGGGTACTTTTTTAAAAATATTTTAAATGGCACTTGTAAAGTCATAAATTCTTAATTTATTCTAATGGGTATTGATTTATATTTTGTTAGCTCTTTATGTCATGTAACGTGACCAAAGCATTTATTTTATTAGTTCGTTTATAACGTCGTAAAGGATCGCTTTATTCTAATATATTGATATCAACCATATTTAAGTTAATATGGAGAAACATCATGTCAGATTTGGTGGCTATAAAGTACGTTGGTTGCAGTTTTCCTATAAAATTCTCTGATTATATCTATATTTTTGGTTCATTCTCACAGACCTCATTTGGTCCAACTCTTGATGTTCATTAGCTCCCATATTTAGAGCTCCAGATCATTCCAGCAAATCTACAATTAAGAAATCTTTACAATGAAGCTAGGCTTCCTTGTATTCCAACAGAAGTGTAAGTAACTTTGCATTCCCTGCTTCATTCAGTGTTCTGCTCGTTTAATTTTCCCTTTCCTGTCTTGACGTGCATATCTTTGTCTCTAGGAAAGACTACAGTCGTTTAAGCTTGGTTAGCCTATTTTGCTGTCCGTTATAAGTTGATTGTTCGATTATATGTCGCCCAAGTTTGACATTGAACAAAGTCTCGATGAAGATTGTATGCACACGCTATTGTCCTTTTTATCTCGATCTTTTTCTTAACCAATAAATGTGCTATTTAATTCACATCCTGATATGAGTTACTGCATTGTGATTCCGCTTTAACTTGCTTTTTATTTCAAATTTCACAAGGCTGTCTGGGTTTTTATTTTAGCTGAGCAGATTTGTAATTAATTTGGAGTTAATTTGGCATTAATAACCAATTCAATTGGCAAACAATTCTTTTCTTTATTAATATATTCTTTTAAAAACTAAGTACTCAATCTTTGATGTGTCAACATTTTCAAAGCGTCCAATCTATATGTTTTTTTCTTTGCTTAACAATCAAATCTGTAAATGAAAGACAATGGTGAAAAAAATATATAACTCACCATTTTAAATCATGATTTTTTTTTTAAAAATCTTCAAAACAATAAAAGTGTACTAGAGAAATAGATCGTCTATTGATTATTTATTTGAAGAGTGTGCAACATTATATATTCGCAAGGATAAGTTTGTTCTCAATTATTTTAAAGAAGGGACGCAAACATTGGATGATGATTTCCCATCTAGATCGATAGCTGCATACAAGCATCTTCCATCCTCTCAGTACCTCCATACTGTTCGTGCCTTATACTATATTTTCAGTTTTAAAAATGTACTTCAACAATCGGAGTGTAACGCTCCAATAGACTTCTCACTGACGGGGCCATAAAAGGATATCACGTGACATAAAGTGTTTTAGGGTTGAGTAATATTAAACTTCGCAATACTAAAATACTGTGCTCAAATTTCTCTGTTTTGTTACGGTCGATCAAATCTATACTAACTATTGTTAGTTCAATACATTTCCACCGCTTTCTATTTGTAAAAGAGATATCACGTTTGGACATTTCGGTGCATGTATTTAGTGTGAGACTGTTACCGTAAAGTGGTCTAAGATAATCCGTGTATAGCAGCAGCTATTGCCCTTCACTGTCACGTTTGAGAAGTTACGACATGAGCTCAATTTATAACAATGACGACCTACCTCCAATCTAGAAAACAGAAAATCATTATCGAGAATTCTAATCTCTAAGCACAAATCGATCAATACATGAACTTCATAAATATCAGTAGATGTGCATGGTTACTACATAATGTGCTGATCGCAAACATTTTGGTAAATTATTGCACGTCTCACACATACATTTCTTGCATTTCTTTCAGAATCACGAGCGTCATCACAGCATTTATCACACTGGAGAGATGTCTCTGTATCGCCTTGCCTCTCAAAGTCAAGAACATAATTACTCCATTCAGGACCAAAGTCATTATTGTCTCCATCTATACGTCAATCATTATTTTGTTCATTCCTTTCTTCATTGTGCACAAGTTGGAATGGAAGTACAATCCTTCTAGAAACAGATCCATTTTACTACTCACTTTTTCTAAAGACAGAGAGATTGTAGATTCCATTACATTATTTATCCACAGCGTGTTCTTATCAACAGCTCTACTTCTCTCTGTCATTATCTGTACAATCATTCTAGTCGTCAAACTCAACAGGAAAACAAAATGGCGAGAAGCTTCTGTAGCACAATCAACCAAACACGAAGCGTCTTCTTCTAAAGAGAGAAAGGTTGTCAAGATGATAACTTCAATAGCAATTATTTTCATAGTCTGCTACTTTCCCGCGACACTGACTGTTATCGCAATGGTATTCTTCCCAGAATTCAGCGTGGCCGGTAAATATGAGAACCTACTTTTTGTCATCTGGTCCGGGTTGTTGGCCCTTGACAGTTTCAACTCCAGCATGAATATTTGTGTGTACGTCAAGATGAGTTCAAAATACAGACACACACTGCGTGAGATATTTTGTGGACACGATGGTTGTAAACCATTTTGATATCCTTTCGCTTTATTAGTTAAAGTACTCTTTAAGTACGGTAGCATCTAATACGATAACAAAGATGACGTCCATAATTGTAAATCAAATGGTATTTGTTTCATGTTCAGTATTTAAAAGTGATTTTGTTCTATTCACATTCACATTCATTCTATTCTCTTTTGATATTTTGAATTTAAAAAAAAACGGAATAATTTGAGCATATATGAAGAACATAAACTTGTAAGCAAATTTAGATTGTTATAACATTGACTTATAGATCTCTTTGTATATAACTTGCATCACTTTAAGTTGTGTGAGCATTAAATGCTATGATGTTATGAGATCAAAGATCTTAGTAGGCAACCAATTTACGGACATTTTAACAGCGATTGCAGTCACTGAATCAAACACATTATTTTGGCAAAAATATTAAATACAAAGATCAACAACAATTCTGTCACAATAATGATCACAATACACATTATTTATTTTCAAATATGTGTCATTTACTTTGTATTTAAAAATAGATGTTAACAGATGTTTATTATAATGAAAATGTTGATATCAGACTTACTCAAAAAAAAACAAAAAAACACGTGAATATACGATCCCTGGACGACAGAAGTGATGGCCAAGTTCTGACACGCACAGAAAAACGTTTCGGTACGCTAAACTATCCAGCCCACTACAAAATCCAATACCCAGTCTTCACAAGATTAAAGAATAAGAGCTTCGAGCACTTCTCCAAATACTTGCATACCCCCACCTAGCACCCGCACAGAAAAAACAATGGTGAAAAACTACAAAGAAGATTAGTCTCAACACAACAAATTAACATAATAACTGACATGCCACCCAGCAGCAAGAAAGACAGCATCTCCCAGAAGAAATTTTGATATCAACAAATACAATGACCCCGAATTCTCAATCGATTAATTCAATAATTGTTAGATGGTTGAACAAGGAATTAGATTTCAACTAATACCAAGATGATACAAGACATGTAAATAGAATACGCTTTGATGACAGTTTACACTGATCAAATTGAGAGTGACGAACTCTGTGACGTACGTGACAGAAATCGGCGTGACGTACAGAAAGAGCTAACGGTGGTGGGTAGAATGGCGCCAAGTCATATGCCTCTGTAACCATAACAACAGCAACAATATCTATGAAGAAATTATACAGCACTCCGTTGTTGTTGACTCGTCTCGTCAATAGACAATAAATGTGGTGTGTATTAAAACAGTCAGACGCGACTACATCATCATCATCAGCATCATTGAATGACGTCTCCGCATCAAAGGTTGGTTATAATGTAGCACCGTTACGCTCGGTTTCTAGCTTTGATAGTATGTGTTGTTATAGGATTAGTTTTCCATCTTGTGTGTTTAGTAGTTCTGTTTTCACTTTTATTTGTTTTAAGACTTCATCGTTTGTTTTCATTTCTTTCCATCCAATTCTTCCTATTCTTCTATAAATCAAGATTTAAAAGGTTTCAATTTGCTGTTCTGTTTTCTTGTCTAATGCCAATGTTGCCGCGTTATTCAGAGATGTTGAGAAGATATATTATTTGCTATTCTTAGTTTTAGCCTAGTGTTATTTGCCTTGATTTTAGTATAGTTTTTCGTTGCATTAAAATTTCTTTTTTTCATTCCTATTCTTTTTCCTGCATGCAAAAATACGGACTAGATATGAATATAAAAAAGACTAAAACTATGAGCATAAACAAAAAAAATTCTCAAAACCTACAATTAAATATCAAAGTGGAAGGAATACATCTAGAGACAGTTCAGAACTACAACTACCTGGGACATACTATAACCAGTGATGGAAAATGTACAATTGTATTAAATAAATGAATAGGTATGGCAAAAAGTAATTTCAATGCCATGAAAAATATACTAACATCAAAACAAATAACACCAGGGCTAAAACTAAGAATAGCAAAATGTTACATCTTCTCATTATTCCTGTATGGTGCAGAAACATGGATATTAGACCAGAAAACAGAACAGAAAATTGAAGCCTTTGAAATGTGGATTTATAGAAGAATGGGTAGAATTGGATGGAAAGAAAAGAAAACAAATGAGGAAGTTCTTCTGACTATATCCAGATGTAAACATAGCATCGAGTATATTTCTGTTTCTTTTTGTTTTCAGGACTGGCTGTTTCAGATCTTGCATGTTCAATCGCTATGTTTTGGAACTGTATATGCAACAACCCCATGTTTCAAAATGTAGACTTGTCCATAGTACATCTAGACGTCATGAATCTGACCTCGGGTTGCCGCACTTGTGTACAACTAGGTATGTACATCAGGTGTTGGTAATGCCACGTATAATTCTTTTTTAAATAATAAATGTACATTTTAAATAACATTTGAAATTCGCAATGGCTCTCCAAGTATTTATTTTAATGGATAGTGACTGACACCAAAACATATTTAACTTACAATGAAGAAACACTATGTCAGGTTTGACTATAAAAACAATGCTTGCAGCTTTACTCTAAATGCCTCTTATTACATTTACACTGTTGGCACATACTGACAGCCCTCATTTGGTCGATCTTTTGATGAATGTCAGTTATACATATTGAGCAATAGGCCCCTTCACTTCATCTACAATTGAGAGAAACCTTTTTGTAGCTCGTGTTCCCTGCTTCGTACATAATTCAGCTCTGTCATTTTGTTCTTTTCCCATCCTCATGTACCCAACATTTACTGTATTTGTGCTGATAGTAACATTTGCTGAAATCGGTAGGAATTTGTATGGTTCATTTCTGTTTTGTCACGTGGCCGAATTAAATAATGTATTACATATTTTCTATTTTCTTTAGCAGATAATGATCCCAAAATTGTTTTTTTTTTTTTAATTTTACTTTAAATATAGTCTTTTAAGTTAAATCCTATTATTTCACAGATTGCGCTATCAAATTGATCTTTCAAAAATTAATAAATAGACTGTTAGAATGAAGAATGTGTTTACATTGTCGCAACTTTTAATTCTGTTGTGATTTCTTTCTTAGTCAAATGAAATGATATTTAAATTATAGTATGGCATACTTTTTTACTCTGTTTTAAAACGTTTTTTTTTTACTTTCACACGTCTGTCGCTTTTTATTTTTTTTGAAACAGATATTTTTAAATCTTGAAATTAGTAAATGTTAAAGTAAAAAAAAAATAGTAAAAAGAATTATTTTGAAATCAAAATGCCAGCTAATTGTTCAAATGTCTACATTGCAATGAAAATTTACTAGAGAGAAAATGTACTGTTTATTGATTTCAAGAACGCATATCGCGGTATTGGTAAACATCAAATTGTAGTAAATGAACATATATCTAGTTCGATAGTTGCATACTACAAACGTTAATTCTCTCAATTACGATGTTCTGTGTCGT
The DNA here is from genome assembly GCA_032433765.1 of Megaustenia siamemsis. Taxonomy (NCBI): domain Eukaryota; kingdom Metazoa; phylum Mollusca; class Gastropoda; order Stylommatophora; family Ariophantidae; genus Megaustenia; species Megaustenia siamemsis. Next base: position 11,417,431 of record JAVIAB010000073.1, read on the forward strand.
AACTAGCGACTCACAATATTCGAGACTTTTACACTATAGCTCGTTTCAAAACATATGCCCAACTTCAAAACGCTATTACTCTCTAACCGTTTGTTAAATACTTTTGAAATTTTCCAAATGTTATTAGAATGCAAAAGACCCTTTAAATGTATATTTAACAAATATCTTGCAGCTGCAGTTTTCTTAAAGCGGCGATATTTCTTTGATGTTTGTCAAAATTGTAAATTGTGAAGCCCTAAAGAATAGAAATTACCGTAGTTGCTGGTCTACGATTAATTTTCACTAGGTAAAGGCGTGGCCGTAATGGGGAAATAACTGGATAAAACAAAACACCAGGAGAATTATTGTCTGCTCAGTTCAAGGACGGACGATAATGTCAAGGTATACCTGTATGTCCAATTTTCATAGTTGTGTGGTCCTGATAAGGACCGTTTGTTGAACTAATTTAAGGTAATATAGGGCCAACATTGTGGGGGCTATATACTTTCATTCTGAATCAGACGAGTCTAAAAGATTAATAACTGTTTGGGGTTGAACATTCCACAAACCATCATTTTTCCAATATTCCTCTTCCTGTTTTAAGACGTGGTCTTCACATTTAGCCCAATAATCTTTGTCTATATTTAATAAAGCGAGATTAGCAAGAGTCTTTACATCGCATATTTTGAATGTTGTATTTTCATCTGCCACTTGTCCTTTTAATTTTGCCCAGATTAGTTCTATTGGATTTAAATGAGCATGGTAAGGTGGCAGCCTCAAACTTATATGACCGTGCTCTTGGATAACCTTATCTATTTGAAAAATCTTTGTCCTCTGTTTTTGCTTTACTAGAGATAGTAATTCAGGTTTTAAGTACATGTTATTAAATTGTATGTGCTCCTTTGTGAGCCATATCTTAATAGCATCTTTTGTACTGGATGACGTCGGGACTTTATCTTCAAGTGCAACAATGTTGTGGTACGCTGCATTGTCCATTATTAGGCAAGATGGTCGATCTAGTGCTGGGAGAACAGAATTTTCAATCCAATGTTTAAATATGTGACCATTCATCTCAGAGTGATAATCCCGATTGTCTATGGATTTTGAAAGAAAAATGAGCTCTGCATTCTGTATTAGTTCATGTTGTCGACTACCTGCATGAGCAATTATCAAGCGCTGTCCTTTGCTGCTAGGTATTAATCTCTTAATCTTTCCATCTGATGACTGCCATTCCCTTTGGTTAGTGTGGTGAGCATTGATCCATGTTTCATCCAAGTACACAATATCATAACCTTGCTTGCGCACCTCTTTTACTTCACGTAAGTACTTGCTTCTCATGACTACTATATGTGGCTTCTCACAGATGATGTTTCGTCCATTGGAATACTTTCTGAATGTAAAGCCTGCAGCTCTCACATTCCTCCATAATGTAGACTTTGATATTTCAATACTGTTGTTCTTTTTCAGCGATACTTTTAATTTTCTTATTGTAACAGTTTCATTCATACCCAACATTTTGCGAATTTCACTTCTAATAAGTTCACTGTCGAAATTATCCAACATTTTTGCTCTTCCTTGTGATTTTGTATATTTTGAACATTGACGGTCACGTGCTTGAATCCAGCGATTAAATGACCGTTTAGATAAATCCAAAATGTGTCTTGTCCTATTCTCAGGGTTTTCTAAAGAATGAAATAATCTTCCTCGTTTAGCCTCTTTGCAAAAATAGTCATACATTTTTATTGCGATGTTTTGTAAACTGCAGAATTTCATTTTAAGACTCATGATAAATGTTATTGTTCCACGTTACGCCGCTGAATTAACGGAAATGGAACACACAATGTCTCGTGTTTACTACAAGTGTCTAATTGTGTCAGAGAACTCACGCGGAAAGCGTGCAAAATCGTAAATTTGAGCGTGTATAGATTTGTAATCGCTATTTTTAACTTAAATACTGTAAACACTAAGTTTTGACTACATCAATGGGTCGTTATAAATTTATATAAATCAAATAAGCAATAATAATAACCAAATGTTTGTTTTTAATGAAATTAATTCCCTGTTGGGTTCTAATCATTATAACTATACATGCAAATTTTGAAAAAATTACAAAAAGCGGTTTAAAAGATATTGATTTTTAAAGTTGGGCACGACTTATGAAACAAGCTATAGTGCCTCAACAAGTGAAGTGTAACTCTCCAATAGACGATCATGTCTTAGACATGACTGGCCAGTGTGGCAACGTTAAAGGATATCACGTGACGTAAAGTGTTATAGGCGTGAGATAGATTTAAACTACGTTGTACTAGAACATAGTAACCAGAATAGAGAGGTAACCATTATTTCTCTGAATTGTTACATGGCAATATATCAATATACATTATTATCAGTCAAAGCAGGGCCTCATTTGGAATCCTCAGGGGAAGAAACAAAGAGGAAGAAAGTAATATTCGTGGAGGAGACAGGTGGAAGTAGAGATGTGGATGATGAAGAAGACATAGAATGACCTTAAAAAATGGCACAGTAACAGTACGGTTGGAAAGTGTGTGTTGAAGACATGAGCTCCATAGGGAGCTGAAAGTGTGTGTTGAAGACATGTGCTGCATAGAGAGCTAAAAGTGTGTGTTGAAGACATGAGCTCCATAGGGGGCTGAAAGTGTGTGTTGAAGACATGTGCTCCATTGGGAGCTGAAAGTGTGTGTTGAAGACATGAGCTCCATAGGGAGCTGAAAGTGTGTGTTGAAGACATGTGCTCCATAGGGAGCTGAAAGTGTGTGTTGAAGACATGTGCTCCATAGGGAGATGAAAGTGTGTGTTGAAGACATGTGCTCCATAGGGAGCTGAAAGTGTGCGTTGAAGACATGTACTCCATAGGGAGCTGAAAGTGTGTGTTGAAGACATGTGCTCCATAGGGAGCTGAAAGTGTGTGTTGAAAACATGTGCTCCATAGGGAGCTGAAAGTGTGCGTTGAAGACATGTGCTCCATAGGGAGCTGAAAGAACGAAAGAATGAAGAAGAAGAAGAAAGTAGGGCCGGAATATAGAGTTGATGAGGCCCTAACGTGGCTAATAAAATTGAAACTTTGAGGTCCCCTGCAAAAACAATTAAGACCGGTAGATCTCTATCAAAGCTTTGCAATGAACACAATGTTTGAGCCCACCTGCCCCCCGCCCCCCCCCCCTCAGATTGTGTTGTCCAAAGTTGTAACCAAGTACAGTCCTAATCCGGCGCTGGCTCGAGCCCATCTGCTTTGTATTTGTAAAAGACATCATGCTTAGACATGTCTTTACGTCTCATACGTCAACTGTAATATTGCAAGTGGTCTCAGATAGTTGGTGTATAGGACCGATAACTGCCATTATTTGCGTGTCTGAGACAGCAGTTACTGTGTAAGCATAATAACAATGACGATTGAATGACTTTCTAGAGAAAGAATAGTTATGGAAATTAAAATCACTAACGAAATCGATCAAAGCGTGGAACATTATACAATTACTAGGAGCTATAGAGTACAGTATTACATATATATATATATATACACACACAAATGGTGTGACCTGAATTGCAAAGGAAAGATTAATTTAAAAAAACAAAGCGACTTCAAATAACAGCTGTTCTACACTCAATATAAGATCCAAATGTATGCTACGCTTCTAAAACAAGACTATATTTGAAATATAAGAAGTACAATGCTAATGATAATCGTCTGACCATGTTGTTTGTCACACACAGGATTGGAGTAGCAGCTATAACCGCAGATGTCCAATTTCCCCCCCCCCTCTTTTTTTTTTGTCTCCTTTATACTGCTTTCACAGATGTTTGCTATTGTTTAAAAATGTATATCCCAGCATTGGTAATTGAAAATTGTTGAAAATACATATTTATATCATTGTCAACACTATGTCAGAATTGTTTTCTCCTTCTGTCACGTAATTAGGCATTTTTTTTCCAGATATAGAAATATATTGTAATGCTCGTGTGTTTAATGTTTTGGAGTTTTACAGAATATATTGTGGAAGCAACCACCCGGACATTAAAAATGTGCGTTTACATTTTTGAGAAAATCATGAATGTACTTGCAAATAATGAACACACTGTCATGTATAAAAACACAGCTTCATTATGTGTAAAGATTGTTCAGTATGCTGTTTAAGCATCACGTGATACGAGGGTTTTCATAAGTGGGGTACAGTGAATAAATGTGTGTACTCCTTCCACAAACACTTTCTTTGGATGAGTGGTTTTAAATTATCGACCACACACCACAAGCCCCTTCTCAACCATCTCTCTTCCATCGAAAGCTGCAACCAAGGACAGGCAACTCATGACAATCTTGTATGGTCGAGGTTGAATGTTCAGTTCCGCAGGTAACTCGCAAGTGGGTCTACAGAGTTATGGATGGCGACAAACAGGGATCAGGCGAAAAATATCATCATCTCAAGGCTCCATCAACGGATGGTTCTGTGTTCCACGGAGAGCGGGGTCGTGGGGGTTTTGTGTCAAACAAACATAACAAAGAAGTGGCTAGAGACATATGGTTATTGTTGTATTTGGACGTCTAACAATCAAATAGAGATGAAATAAGCAACGGCGGTGATGGCGTGATTTGTTACAAAGAACGTGGATTATGGTGATGGACTCTCAAATTCACGCTAAGAAAAAGGACAGGCTGCTCTATCTATGTGGATGTAGCTAAAATGTGACTCAAGTGAGCATGTTAATCTGCGTGTTCTGTCTAAGACACGTTTGTGTGCACGGCAGTGATATAGTCTATATACTGGTTAGCAGCTCTGACATTGAGTGTGATCTGATTGCGAACAAATAAAACATCGACACTTTGTTCTTCATACATTAATAGAGAGGAGGATGCCCAGTACAACGATGTATATTGGGAGACTGATGCGTCTAGGGTGGAAAAATGCCCCGATTCATCCGAAATGCGTACTGGAAGAAGCAGATTTATCTAGAATCAACAACTTACAGGACGATCTTCGAGAAGTACTGGAAAGGGCGGTGGAAGGGAATGTCCCGAATGCACGGAAATTAATCCCATCAATCTCATAATTTACTTACCCCAGGTTGGTGAAACTACAATATCAATATCATTTTTCACTGTGTGGAGGAAACACGTTTTATTTACAAAACATAAAACATAAACACGTTATTAAAGTCGAAATGTAAATGAATGCATCTCTCTATAAACCCAGGTACCACACCGATACTTGTCCAGTAAATGATAGCAGTAACAATTAACCATGACGTATTCATCGATTTCGTTTATAGAGTGAAGAAAGATGTAGACGTTGGTCATCACTAGCCTGTATGAAATTGAGGTCATAATTCAGCCGAATTAACCGACACTACAAAGTGATTAGTCTTGGATTGATTATTGATGATGTAATTGTCTTCTCCGTTATCAAGATTCTAGCCCGAAACAGGGAGGTGTGGTGACACTGTGAGATCTATTCAAAGTCTGAAACTTAATAGCTAATATCGTGAACAAGGACACTTCGAAATTAATGCCCTAATGTATCGGTTTTCGGAAGGAGAATCGACTAGAGTTGTATAAGTTTATATATTTATATTGTGGGTGTTCTTGTTGTTTGTTATTCACTGTCTGTAAACATTCTGTTTGGAAAGGTTAGGAATTTCTCATGAAATGTAAAACATTAAGTACCGACGATTAGTAATAATATAGAGGAAATGAATTATTGGCGTTTCACGATCTCAGCGATCGTTTCTCACTAGAGTCACTTTCGTCATTGTAAATACATCAGCTTTAGAAAATGTTCTATTTCTCTCTGTATTTAGTAAATATATTGTCTTTATCGTCGCATATGATAGGCGTACAATATTTTACTTTTGTAGCTTTGAATTAAAAGTAATCCTGGAGGGGAAAATACAAGGTAAAAGAGGCAGAGGCAGACCAAGACTAACATGGACGAGTAACATCAACAGATGGACAAATCAGCCTATGACAACCAGCACCATCAAATCAATAGACAGAGCAGAATGGCGCTCCATGGTAGCCAACCTTCGTTGCGGAGAAGGTACTCGATGATGATGAACTTTGAATTGGGCGTCTCAGTGGTGTAATAGAAACGTCACTTATTGATAGACAAAGTTGCACACAGTGAGACCACATCAGCTATGATATCCATAGGATGATGTGCATGCTTCTGACAATTATGTTCTTACACATTATCTGCTAATCTTATTTCACGAAATCTAATTTTAGCGAATAATTTATGCACAACCGATTTAAATGCCTAAATTGGCGTCAGTATAAGTTCAACATTTATTTTGTGGCAGCAAAGCACACCTTCACTTTCTTTTTTGAAGAATGAGATCACACTTATTATTCTTGTTGTTATGTCTGTCTGTCTGCGATCAGGACTTAGTCAGAGTAGGCTCCCAGACTCTCACATGTTGTTCTAACATTTGTCTAGTCATACATGTTTTGATGATGTTTTTGTGTCAGATTATTTCGTGCTCTGGAATCTCCTAGCATTTTGGCAATATCTGAAGTATAGTTTTAAAATATAAAATCATCTTAGTATGAAAACTTGTTTGAGTCTTTCTCAATGAAATGCATGGAAATGTAATTTCTTCCATAAGAGAAGAGATGGTATGATGATTTCAATGATATTTAATATAAACACATTAGACGTAATAAAAAAATGTCCAAGAAAAGCACTTGCTGTGACCAGAAAAACCCAGATTTAGAAACAAAACCATACGAGAAGAGCTGGCAATCATAGACTACATAACATGAATAGAAACATTAAGTGATTGCCCATCTAACAAGAATGTCATGAAATATTTTACCATACAAATCAAATAGTAAAACAGGAGATGAGACATAAGCAAGATGCCCACGTGGCGTAAGATTTACTGACAACATCATAGAAACACTACAACAAAATCAGTTGGCAAAGGCTGAAGCTGCCAGAAGTGCGAGAGCTACTATATCTTTGTACCTCTCTCGACACCCAAATGGACGAAGTAAAGAAATAGAAAATAAAAGAAACAAATACAATAAGTTGTTCCCTATTCGCGACTTCAATGCTGGCTTGACGATGAAATGCAAGATCAAGCTTACATTTCGCTCAATGTGGCAAACATAGAAGGAGTCAGACTAGAACACTAGCTAAATGTTTATTCCGTCAGCGAGATGACAACCATCAAAGCATATATATACTTTGTATAGTACTTCTTAAATCTGTGCCTAACTGAGCTTTCTGTGGTCGACAGACCATGTTATGTCTTTGCCCACATACCACGTTATATCTTGGTCAACAGACCATGTTATATCTTGGCCAACAGTGCATGTTATTTTTTGTTCGACAAACCATGTTATTTTTTGTTCGACAAACCATGTTATTTTTTGTTCGACAAACCATGTTATTTTTTGTTCGACAAATCATGTTATTTTTTGTTCGACAAACCATGTTATATTTTGTTCAACAAACCATGTTATATTTTGGTCGACAAAACATCTTATATTTTTGTCGATAGACCATGTTATATAGTGAACCACAACATTAGAGTATCTGCATCATTTTACACGCCTCGTGACGTCATCTTTCGTAGGCTCTCTTACTTTTAGCCGACAATATTCTAGTTCTCACTTTCTCACTTTTCAACGCTAGCTTGTATTAGATTTGTTTTTCTTTTGTTCACGGCATGGAATTTTGATTCAATTCTCGTGACTTTTCTGATCGTATTAGCCATGCAGCTTCAATGTCTGCCCGCATAAATATGTATTGATTGCACATTTCGCGATACATCGATGTGCCACAATAAGTCAGCCGTGAGTGAATACGTCGTGTTATGACTTAATAGTCGTATTCGTGAATGGTATAAACGCCCACGAAGAGCACATTTGAAATTAGATATAGGACTGACACTGACAGTATTTTTCCTTCGGTCGGAGACATTACATAATTAATACCGACTTTAATATAAATGAAATGGCGAAAAGAGCATAGTATAGGGACGTGGAGGTATAATTTTAGGAAATTGTGATATTAAATTCCTACATGTATCCGATAGTTTGAGGATCAATAATGCTACGTTGATATCAGCTGGCAAGATAATTGTGGTTATCAATGTCCAACCCCAATGGTAGCTGTTTCATCAAATAAACATGTACTTTCACCGTCTTAAAAGAATATATATGACTTAGAATGTTCTTCTTCTCATATACTTTCTTTTTTAAGTCAAGAAGAAGAAACAAATTTAACAGTTATGTTAGAAAATTAATTGAGACAAATTGTATACGATATCCACTGAGGATTATCATTCTGTCTCTACCTAAGATATGACAAACTTTAAATGAAACAAATACGCACAAAGAATCGCCTTTTTGGAACATGAAAATATAATTAAATAGACATTGTGTGAATCAGGAAATCAAGATTGTATGAAAAATTGTAGTGGTCATTGTTTGATTATAGCAATGAGTTTTTAGTTTTTCATCTGAATTTTTTCAGTCATCATTAAGTGTGTGGTAAATTAGATTTAAGTGAAGGATTGAGAACTTATTTTGTTCTGTTTACTGACACAGTTATGGGAAATTACGAATAATAAGAAAACAGAAAAATTGTAACTCCAACAAGAGGATAGCAATTACTAATCAATTACATGAAACAATCATTAACAAATTGTTAAGCTTTATAACTGACAGCCAACTCCTTTATAAACAGAAGTGCTTCTAAAATAAAAAAAATTAATCTTAACGAACACCGAATTTATAAAATAAATGCTATGCTCATGAACATATGCTCTAATGGAACTATAATGGACAATTTTACTATATTGAAGGAAATTACTTCTGCTAACACATTTGTTGAGCATATCTCTGATAATGCGCGAAGAATTATCCAAATTATTAATTACGCTGTAGTAAGTGGAATTATCAGTTTCTTTGGTATCGGATCAAATATCGTCAACATATCCGTGTTTGTTACACAAGGATTCAAAGACAGCATCAACATCAGTTTGTTGGGTAAGTCTGTTCTTTGTTTATCAACTGATTTTTTTTATTACTGTAGACAATTATAAAATAAAAATGATCATACTATCTGTACAGTATTTATAGTTATACTCTGTTATTTAGTAATTTATTATATGACACGAATATATAGTTTACTGTAAAGTAAAATTGAAAAAAAAATTGTCAGTTTATATGTACTTGTTGAGCTTTCTTGGTTAACAGTTGCAGGTGATAAAAAGTATGGAACAGGAAGAAGAAGACGCATAACAATAAACGTTAAATGTTGACAGATGCGGCGAATGAGGGAAACAGTTGCCCACTCCCCTTTTATTTTCTTCTCCCCTCCTCACTCCTCTCCGTAAATTTCAAGAAAGATGAAAAATAAATGAATTGTTGAACTTGTGAAAAAAAATGATCAACCAGTTTGGATGCCGGTATCTGGGACATTTTGGAGGTCAAAGACGGCACGTTTTCTTAGGCTCAAAGTCGAAGCTTTAATGAGAAGAAATGTTTGGTTTTCACCCATATGTTCACGTAAGTTCAAGTTAATTACCTGGGCGACACCAATATGTTCACGTAAGCTCAAGTTAATTACCTGGGCGGTACCCATATGTTCACGTAAGCTCAAGTTAAATACCTGGGCGGCACCCATATCAACGTTCACGTTATACATATCGCTTAGTGATTTAATCAACCTGGAAATATATTCCGTGTCTGCTGCTGTTGGAAGCGAGAAAAGGTTAACATAGAGCACAAGAGGAAAATAATTAAAGATATGGGCTTTCCAACACACCTAACGAAGCTTATCGCACCCTGTATCACGAACAGCAAGCAGCTATCAGATTATATATATATATCCAAAATAATGCCCGATGATAAAGGTAAAGCAAACACAAAATCATCATGAACAGTGAATAATTTGAAGTAGTATCAAATTATGAATATCTTAGATCTGTGGTAATTAATAATGTAGACTCCCATAAATAGATCAAAAGAAGATTAGCAATAGCAACACAAAATCTAAACGCCATGAAGAACACGCGGCACATTGCCAGCAAAGCAGTAAAATTAAAATTAATGAGGGCAGTTATCTTCTCAATAGCAACAGAAGGTTATGAATCATGGACAATTTCTCTAACAGCAAGAAAGAAAATCGATTCATCCGAAACAAAATGCTACAGAATATTTCGAAACCTTGAATAATGAAAAAGAACAATGAGGACATACTAAACGATTTAAACTTTACAAAGAAATAGCTTTTAAACATCACTCAACAGAGGAAATGTACAACGGTCACGTTAAAAGATACAACGGGCTGGAAAGAACAATAATGGAAGGCATAGATTCAAGACGATGCATTAAGGGCAGACCAAGAAGAAGGTGGTTTTAAGATATCAAAGAGATCGTGAACATAACAACAGAAGACGTGGGAGTCTGGCTAGATACATATGATCAGGTGAACTGTGGTGAAAACAGCGTTCTGCAAATGGCATACGGCTTAATGATGTGTACGACGGCAGACAATCGCAATAATTTTAACAGGAAGCAGAGTTAGTATAAGTAGACAGGTCAACAGATCAACAAGAGAAAGTCACAATTCAGAGATAGTATAGAGAGAGAGGTCAACAAGAGAAAGTCTCAATTCAGAGATAGTATAATGAGACAGGTCAACAAGAGAACGTCACAATTCAGAGATAGGTCAGAGATAGTATAGGTAAACAGGTCAACAAGAGAAAGTCACAATTCAGAGATAGGTCAGAGATAGTATAGGTAGACAGGTCAACAGATCAACAAGAGAAAGTCACAATTCAGAGATAGGTCAGAGATAGTATAGGTAGACAGGTCAACAAGAGAATGTCACAATTCAGAGATAGGTCAGAGATAGTATAGGTAGATAGGTCAACAAGAGAAAGTCTCAATTCAAAGATAGGTCAGAGATAGTATAGGTAGACAGGTCAACAAGAGAAAGGCACAATTCAGAGATAGGTCAGAGATAGTATAGGTAGACAGGTCAATAAGAGAAAGTCTCAATTCAGAGATAGGTCAGAGATAGTATAGGTAGACAGGTCAACAGATCAACAAGAGAAAGTCACAATTCAGAGACAGGTCGGAGATAGTATAGGTAGACAGGTCAACAAGAGAATGTCACAATTCAGAGATAGGTCAGAGATAGTATAGGTAGACAGGTCAAAAAGAGAAAGTTTCAATTCAAAGATAGGTCAGAGATAGTATAGGTAGACAGGTCAACAAGAGAAAGTCACAATTCAGAGATAAGTCAGAGATAGTATAGGTAGACACGTTAACATGAGACGGTAACAATTCAGAGATAGGTCAGAGATATTATAGGTAGACAGGTCAACAAGAGAAAGTCTCAATTCAGAGATAGGTCAGAGATAGTATAGGTAGACAGGTCAACAGATCAACAAGACAAAGTCAAAATTCAGAGATCAGTCAGATATAGTATAGGTAGACAGGTCAACAAGAGAATGTCACAATTCATAGATAGGTCAGAGATAGTATAGGGAGACAGGTGAAAAAGAGAAAGTTTCAATTCAAAGATAGGTCAGAGATAGTATAGGTAGACAGGTCAACAAGAGAAAGTCACAATTCAGAGATAAGTCAGAGATAGTATAGGTAGACAGGTCAACAAGAGAATGTCACAATTCAGAGATAGGTCAGAGATAGTATAGGTAGACAGGTCAACAAGAAAAAGTCTCAATTCAGAGATAGGTCAGGGATAGTATAGGTAGACAGGTCAACAAGAGAAAGGCACAATTCAGAGATAAGTCAGAGATAGTATAGGTAGACACGTCAACAAGAGAAGGTAACAATTCAGAGATAGGTCAGAGATAGTATAGGTAGACAGGTCAACAAGAGAAAGTCACAATTGAGAGATAGGTCAGAGATAGTATAGGTAGACAGGTCAACAAGAAAAAGTCTCAATTCAGTGATAGGTAAGAGATATTATAGGTAGACAGGTCAAAAGGTCAACAAATAGAAAGTCACAATTCAGAGATAGTATAGAGAGAGAGGTCAACAAGAGAAAGTCTCAATTCAGAGATAGTATAATGAGACAGGTCAACAAGAGAACGTCACAATTCAGAGATAGGTCAGAGATAGTATAGGTAAACAGGTCAACAAGAAAAAGTCTCAATTCAGAGATAGGTCAGAGATAGTATAGGTAGACAGGTCAACAGATCAACAAGAGAAAGTCACAATTCAGAGATAGGTCAGAGATAGTATAAGTAGACAGGTCAACAAGAGAATGTCACAATTCAGAGATAGGTCAGAGATAGTATAGGTAGATAGGTCAACAAGAGAAAGTCTCAATTCAAAGATAGGTCAGAGATAGTATAGGTAGACAGGTCAACAAGAGAAAGGCACAATTCAGAGATAGGTCAGAGATAGTATAGGTAGACAGGCAAACAAGAGAATGTCACAATTCAGAGATAGGTCAGAGATAGTATAGGTAGAAAGGTCAACAAGAGAAAGTCTCAATTCAAAGATAGGTCAGATATAGTATAGGTAGACAGGTCAACAAGAGAAAGGCACAATTCAGAGATAGGTCAGAGATAGTATATGTAGACAGGTCAACAGATCAACAAGAGAAAGTCACAATTCAGAGATAGGTCGGAGATAGTATAGGTAGACAGGTCAACAAGAGAATGTCACAATTCAGAGATAGGTCAGAGATAGTATAGGCAGACAGGTCAAAAAGAGAGAGTTTCAATTCAAAGATAGGTCAGAGATAGTATAGGTAGACAGACGAACAAGAGAAAGTCACAATTCAGAGATAAGTCAGAGATAGTATAGGTAGACACGTCAACATGAGACGGTAACAATTCAGAGATAGGTCAGAGATATTATAGGTAGACAGGTGAACAAGAGAAAGTCTCAATTCAGAGATAGGTCAGAGATAGTATAGGTAGACAGGTCAACAGATCAACAAGACAAAGTCAAAATTCAGAGATCGGTCAGAGATAGTATAGGTAGACAGGTCAACAAGAGAATGTCACAATTCATAGATAGGTCAGAGATAGTATAGGTAGACAGGTCAAAAAGAGAAAGTTTCAATTCAAAGATAGGTCAGAGATAGTATAGGTAGACAGGTCAACAAGAGAAAGTCACAATTCAGAGAAAAGTCAGAGATAGTATGGGTAGACAGGTCAACAAGAGAATGTCACAATTCAGAGACAGGTCAGAGATAGTATAGGTAGACAGGTCAACAAGAAAAAGTCTCAATTCAGAGATAGGTCAGGGATAGTATAGGTAGACAGGTCAACAAGAGAAAGTCACAATTGAGAGGTAAGTCAGAGATAGTATAGGTAGACACGTCAACAAGAGAAGGTAACAATTCAGAGATAGGTCAGAAATAGTATAGGTAGACAGGTCAACAAGAGAAAGTCACAATTCAGAGATAGGTCAGAGATAGTATAGGTAGACAGGTCAACAAGAAAAAGTCTCAATTCAGAGATAGGTCAGAGATAGTATAGGTAGACAGGTCAACAAGAGAATGTCTCAATTCAGAGATAGATCAGAGATAGTATAGGTAGACATGTCAACAAGAGAAAGTCTCAATTCAGAGATAGTTCAGAGGTAGGCTAATCTTCAATGTTTATATTAATTTAACATACCTAAATAAGGACAATCAGATTATTAAATAGATTAAGTTGAATTGATATCTACATATTCAAGTTGTCTGTATAAAGTAAGAGAAACTGATCAACTGTCAAATTAACGCCAGTCTCGTTGGACGATAGAATATCTAGAAGTAGACAAGTATATTAGTACAAGGATGACCTAGAATACAAATGCCATAAGAACAAGATGATGTTCCAAATACGTTTGTATAATTCCAACGCTCGCGGGTCTGGCACCACGACAAGAGATCTTGATAGACATTTGTTATATATGTTCCCAAATAAACTTTTCATTTGACTAACGCCGAAGCTATGCTATGACATTGTTAACAGTCTCGTCAATAGTCAGTAAACGTAATGTATACATAAACAGTCCGATGTGACTACAAATAAAATATATGAACAGGTATAGTCCGTTCAGAAATTCATAATCACACCTGAATTAGTTTTGCGTGATAACCGTTTGTTATTTTGCTTTCACATTTGGCATGCAATCTTAGAATATTGATGACGTTATAGAAATAGTTTTTGCTCTGAGAAATTTGATCTAGTTTAAAAGTTTTCTTCTTTAGGCTATATTAAATTCACCCTGTTCGAATCTGACACCATTTTATGATATATACATTAATTTGGTGCGGTCGTTAACGTAAAATAGTTTGGCTATTGCAGAAACACTAACTTCAGGAAAATCCCGTGCACAAAACTGAATTGTTAATGAACGACATGACGCACCACGGCCTGGGCATTAATTACCGAAGGGAAGGCGTATCTTTATTAATTTTGTGAAGACTCAGTAGACAATTTGTTAACTTTAAATACCAAAATTTATATCTAAATTACAATGAGTTTGAAATGCAAATTTATAACTATGCAAAAGGTTACTGTTTTACTATATCAGCACTTCCTTAGGGAATCCAAGATGGGGCATTTATATTGTGATATTCATGACCCAGAGAGACGAACGCAACTCGCGCTTGGTCTTAATAAATCGTCATTTTCTCGTTGGATTAAACAAGACTCAGAGTGCACTCATGTCAATCAAGAAAGGAAAAGGAAAGTCGACAGCTTTGACATGGATGTCATAAAACGTGAGATATTGAAAACGGCCTTGTCCATGATGCGGGACTTATTTTCCAATCAAAAAGTACCGACAGTAACCATACTGAAATGAATGGAAACATTTTCAGGCACTGGTTGGAGAACGATCTTTTACCAATCCTGGAGAGACCTTCATGCATAGTCATGGATAATGCATCATACCACTATGTCGTATCAGAGGAAGAAAAAGTGCCTACTGCATGAAATACAAAAGAGCAAATTAGGACATGGCTTGCGAATGAAAATGTCAAATTTGACGACACATTTAAAACCCGAACTTGTGAAGAATACGAATAAGAAAAAGGTGTACCATGTTGACAAAATCATTGAGAAATACGGACACATCTCTTTTCGACTCCCTGCATATCATGCGCACCTTAATCCAATCGAACTTGTTTGGGCTCAGTCAAAGGACAAGTTGCAGAACAGAACAGGACGTTTAAAATGTGTGATGTTGAAGTTCTGACACACGAGTCTCTCTCAAAAATAGACATTCCGTTCTGGAAGAAGTGTGTTGAACATGTGCTGCGGGTGGAAGATGAGTACTGGAAACGAGATGGGTTACTATTTGTTCAGCCAGTAATGATTATCAACCTCTTGGAATCGTCAGATTAGAAATGATTAAAATTAAGATAAATTCAATTCCAGCTGCAGGTAGGACGGCATGGGGTCTAATGGTGACCGAATGACAAGACTAATTGTAACCAATTGAATTCATGTTTGCAAATACACATAACGAACAACACCCACAATTAAGCACTATGTAGATACGCCTCTGACAAGAATTGCAGTAAACTGGAAAATTTAACACCATTACTGTAAACTGTAAAATTTGAATCAACTTGTGTGATATCGTCATAAAAGATCAAATGAATTCGCTGATGTGCAAAATCTGTTGTGTTTGTGGAATAAAATGTACCAAAATCTTTGCGTCATCAATATTCTAAGATTGCATGCAAAATCTGAAACCAAAATAACAAGCGGTTATCCCGCAAAACTAATTCAGGTGTGATTATGAATTTCTGAACGGACTTTAGTTCAACCACCCTATGATAGTATATTAGCTAGAAAAGTAGTTGTACTGTACCATATATTAACACAACAGACCTGCACATTTGTGTTTCTTATACTTTTATTTTCCAGCTCTGGCTATTTCAGATCTTGCATGTTCGCTGACAATGTTTTGGACCAGTATATGCCACAACCCTCTGTTTCAAAGTTTAGACTTGCCCATAGCACCTCTAGACGTCATGTATATTACCGGGGGCCGGCCACACGTTTGTGTAAGCAGGTATTGCAGGACTAGTTGGTCATGTTGTCACATGATATACTGATTTAAAAATATATATATATATATTAAATGGCACTTGTAAAGTCATAAATGCTTAATTTATTCTAATAAATATTTATATTTTGTTAGCTCTTTATGTCTTGTGATCAAACCATTTAATTTATTACTTCATTTACAACGTAAATGATCGCTTTATTCTAATAGATTGACATCAAACATATTTAAGTTAATATGGAGAAACATCATGTCAGATTTGGTGGCTATACAGAACGTTGGTTGCAGTTTTCCTATAAAATCCTCTGATTATATCTATATTTTTGGTTCATTCTCACATACCTCATTTGGTCCAAATCTTGATGTTCATTAGCTTCCACATTTAGAGCTCCAGATCATTCCAGCAAATCTACAATTAAGAAATCTTCACAATGAAGCTAGGCTTCCTTGTATTCCAACAGAAGTGTAAGTAACTTTGCATTCCCTGCTTCATTCAGTGTTCTGCTCGTTTAATTTTCCCTTTCCTGACTTGACGTGTTTATCTTTGTCTCTAGGAAAGACTATTGTCGTTTAAACTTTGTTAGCCTATTTGGCTGTCTGTTATCAAGTTGATTGTTCGATTATATGTCGCCCAAGTTTGATATTGAACAAAGTCTAGATGAAGATTGTATGCACGGCGCCATTTTCCCGTTTATCTCGATCATTTTCTTGATCAATAAATGTGCTATTTAATTCACAGCCTGATATGAGTTACTGCATTGTGATTCCGTTTTAACTAGCTTTTTATTTCAAATTTCACAAGGCTGTCTGGGTTTTTATTTTAGCTAAGCAGATTTGTAATTAATTTGGAATTAATATCAAGTAACCATTTCTTTTCTTTATTAACATATTCTTTTAAATACTAATTACTCAATCTTTGATGTTCAACATTTTAGAAGCGTCCAATCTATGTTTTTTCTTTGCTTAACAATCAAATCTGTAAATGAAAGACAATGGTGAAAAAAAATATAACTCTCCATTTTAAATAACGAATTTTTGTACAAATGTCTTCAAAATACTAAAAGTGTACTAGAGGAATAGATCGTCTAATGATTATTTATTAGAGGAGTGTACAATATTATATATTCGCAAGGATAATTATGTTCTCAATTCTTTAAAGAAGTGACGCAATCATTGGAAGATGATTTCCCATCTAGATCGATAGCTGCATACAAGCATCTTCCATCCTCTCAGTAACTTCATACTGTTCGTGCCCAGCCTTACACTAAATTTTCCATTTTAAAAATGTGCTTCAACAATTGGAGTGTAACGCTCCAATAAACAACCATACCCTGACTTGTAACTGACCAGCGCGTTGCCATAAAATGATATCACATGACAAAGTGTTTTAGGGTTGGGCAGTATTAAACTTCGCCCTACTAGAATACAGTGCTTAAATAGGGGCGTTATTCCTCTGTTTCATTACAGTCGAGCAGATCTTTACTAACTATTGTTAGCTCAAGGCTTCTCACCACTTTCTATTTGTAAAAGAAACCTCACGTTTTTACATTTCAGTGCATGTATTTAGTCTGAGACTATAACCGTAAAGTGGTCTCAAATGCGGAAGAAACACGTTTTATTTACAAAACATAAAACATTAACAAGTTATCAAAGTCGAAATGTAAATAAATGCATTTCTCTCTAAACCCAGGTACTACACCGATAGATACCGCCGACTTCAAATGGCCAGGAAGTGACATAAAATGACATCACGTGACATTAAGTATTTTAGGGTTGGGCAGTGCTAAATTTCGTCGTACTAGAATACAGTGTTTAACTAGGGGCGTCATTCCTGTAATTTATTACAATAGAGCAGATCTTTACTAACTATTGTTGGCTCAAGGCAGAGACCATAACCGTAGTGGTGTCAGATAATCCGTGTATAGCAGCAGTAACTGCCCTTCACTGCCATGTTTGAGAAGTTACGAAGTGAGCTCAATTTATAACAATGACAACCTACCTTCAATCTAGAAAACAGAAAATCATTATCGAGAATTCTAATCTTTAAGCACAAATCGATCAATACGTAGAACGTCATAATTATCAGTAGATGTACAGGGTTATATGTGTTGATCGCAAACATTTTAGTAATTTATTGCATGTTTCACACATCGTGTCTTGCGTTGCTTTCAGAATCACGAGCGTCATCACAGCATTTATCACACTGGAGAGATGTCTCTGTATCGCCATGCCTTTCAAGGTCAAAAACATCATTACTCCATTCAGGACCAAGGTCATTATTGTCTCCATCTATGCGTCAATCATTATTTTGTTTTCTCCTTTCTTCTTTGTGCACAAATTGGAATGGAAGTACAATCCTTCTAGAAACAGATCTATTTTACTACTCACTTTTACACAAAACAGGGAGATTGTAGATTCCGTTACATTATTTATCCACAGCGTGTTCTTATCAACAGCTTTACTTCTCTCTATCATTATCTGTACAATCATTCTTGTCGTCAAACTCAACAGGAAAACAAAATGGCGAGAAGCTTCTATAGCACAATCAACCAAACTAGAATCATCTTCAGCAAAAGAAAAAAAAGTTGTCAAGATGATAACTTCCATAGCAATTATCTTCATAGTCTGTTACTTTCCCGCGACACTGGCTGTTATCGCAATGGTATTCTTCCCAGAATTCAACGTGGGTGGTAAACATGAGAACCTACTTTTTGTCATCTGGTCCGGGTTGTTGGTACTTGACGGTTTCAACTCCAGCATGAATATTTGTGTGTACGTCAAGATGAGCTCAAAGTACAGACAAACACTGCGTGAGATATTTTGTCAACAGGATGGCAATAAATAATTTTAATTTTCCTCTTACTTTATTTGTTACGGTACTCTTTACGTAGTATATCAGAGTATAATACGATAACATATATTATGTGAAAAATTGTAATTCAACTTTGTCTTCTCTCTTGTTCACTATTTTAAAGGGTATTTGTTTTACTTTCAAATCACTTTTGATACTTCAGTATTTTCTAAATGAATTATCAGAGCTTATATGAAGGACCGGAAGTTGTAGATAAATTTATATTATTCTGACGTTGATCAAGGTGGACTGTTATCTCAGGAAATATCGAACTTTGAGGACGTTATATGGGATGGTTATGATGTTTCTCAAGTCACGTAGTCTAACTTCGAGGTACGCTGCCGGGGCCCAACAACCTTAGACAATTTTGAGTTAGAGAAAAATAAATATCAGACTCTTAGATCTCTGTATAGATACCTTTATTATCTCATGAATGTTTTGTTTATTGACATTAAGTTCTAAGATTTTGTGAGATCTGTCCTAACTTGAGAAACCAGATCACGGTAATTTTAAAAGCCATTCATCATCAAGTACCAAGCTTGCTTGTTTCTCCACAACATTCGATCTCGACAGTTATTTATCATTACTGTTGTTGACCTTCTGCCAAGCCATTCTCTTAAGCTGTCTTTTATCTTTTCTCTTGGATTCCCTCTATCTCTTCGCTCCTTAACCTTCCCAGTTATCCTAGTATATTCCAGCTGTTCCCGTATCATAAAATGGCCAAAAATGATGAAATCTTTCTTTCTTTCTAATATTGGATATTAGCTTTCTTTTTGCTTTGGCATCTTTCAGAACGTTTATATTGCTCATCTTAGCTGTCCATGGTATTCTCAACATTTCTTTTGCAAAACCACATCTCTACAGCCTCCAGCGATTTACTTGTCTGTTGTCCTATTGTCCATGATTCACATCATTTAACATCATATGTTAAAACTGGCTCTACATAGCATTTAAGAACTCTTTTTCTGGTTTCTATTGTCAGAAATAGATTGCACTGTAACTTCCTCATTTTTAGGAAAGCTGCTTTTGCCTGAGCTAATAATCTGCATCTCACCTCCGTTGTACATCTACCATCAGAGGTTAACATAAAAAAGCGATCGGTATCACTAAATCAAACGAATTCTTTTTACGAAATATAAACACAAAGACATAGAATTAGTCTGCAACAAGAATGATGATGAAATACACACATTTTTTTCTTTCAAATATGTGTCATATATTTTGTTAAAAAAACTATTACAAATGTTTTTTTTTTATGATGAAAATGTTGGTGTTAAAATGAGACTTTATGATTATCTGGACTGATAATTATTTTCTTCACCAACTTTCCTCCAGCTACAACACAAATACCCAACATTCTTCACATATTTTCCCAAATGTTCTCAACACAACCATTACCTTCGTAATTATCGTAGAGGTTAGCTCGCTGGTTAATGACCAAGTGAACATGAAAGGTCATCGGACGATCAGACCTGACATCCTTTTCTCTGTAAACCCGTATACTAATCATTGACCTAAGTGACCTTTACACATTTGAAAATTGTTGGGGAAATAGGGTTGGGGGGGGGGGGTGAAAGTTAATCTAGAAAGAAAATATTTCTACAAGTTCAAAAGTTTCAAAAACCCTAATACAATCTCTCTCTCTCTCTCTCTCTCTCTCTCTCTGTCTGTCTCTCTCTGTATCTGTCTCTGTCTCTCTCTCTCTCTCTCTCTCTTTAAGTTCAAGGAATCGTCATCTAAAACGAGATCAGAAGACAGAAAATAAATAGAGATATGGCAAATTAAAAAGCATGGTATCCAACCATTATTGCTAATTCTGATGTTTTGGGCAAATATGCACAGATATGATACTTTGTTGTAAGCAAAGACACAAGGAAATAACGTTGTCCCAGTGTTGTTTATTTCTTTAATTTCATAAAAGTATTAAATCTTAACTATGCTGACAAAGAGTGAGCTATCACATGAGAGGGATGTTCTCAACGCCACATCACATTTATCACACTTTAAGTAAAGTGATAACTCAAAATTGTTCACAGAACATAATCAATTATAATCCGTTATTATTCTGACTACAAATATTGACGTTACAAATCAATAACAGGATCAATATCACCAAGTTTTTGGCTTGTTATAAATCTTAGTCGATAGACTTGTGTGAATAAAATGTAGCTTGTGATCGTACTTTATTCTGCTTAACTGATTCTCATTTATCTGTGAATCCTCCCTCTGTAAGTCACTTGGTAAATCTATACTTTAATGTCCGTAGAAAATCTGCTGCATCTCTAGACACATCTCTCGTGGTAATAACTACCTGTAATTATTCCAATAATTCTGATCTCACTTCTAAATTCATGACAACACAGTTGCTTAGGACGCTAAGTTCAAACACAGGATCGGCTGAGAACCGTACTAAACTTAATTACTTGACATCTTAATTGGTATGTCCGTGTGGCTTCGTGCGAGACCTCAACTTAAAAGTATGTGTATGGATTTGGTCTTGTAATGAGCTTGGCCCATAATTCTATGCACTCTGGAAACAGTGACGTAATCAGTCTACCATTTGCTAGGTTTCAACTACGGCTTATGTAGCTCCGCGAAACGATCTTCTCAATTAATGATTAATTGTCAATCACTTATCAATCACTAACTATTACTTGGCTCCTTACAAAAAACGCTGCTTTTGTATTCTCTGAAATACACAGGGCCTCTCTCAGTATCTTGTGACCTCGTCTAATTTTCCTGGACATCAAAAGAGGATTTCTTCCCTGGAAACACTTCATTCTGTCTCTGGAACATTGCGCTCAGTCTTCTACGACAAGATTATTACTGCTAGTTGCGATTCACTCTCTGTTCATTGGACGTTAGCTTGAGGCAAGATTACATGCTCATTAATACCATTCAACGTATAATATTTTCTGAGTCCGGCTAACGATCACTCTTTGTCAATGTTCATGCCGCCCTCAAGCTTGCTTATTCATCCTGTTGTTTATTTCTTATTTGAATTGTTCATACTACAACAACGCCACGATTCTTTGTAAATGAGAACGACTAGTGTGAGTGATCACCTTCACAACAGAAATAAGAAGCAAGACAAGCAGATGTGCAGATTAGATTAAACATCAATGAGGAAATCTGGTTTACCATTTACCAGACTAGCGGCACTGGCGTAATACCGACTACATTACCCCCAAAAAATCATGTGCCAAGAGTCTGTAAAATGTATGGTCACTAACACCATATTCCCTATACGCCACTTGGCGTGACAGGGGTACTTTACATTTTTTTAAATATTTACCAGACTGTCGGCACAACTAGATCCGACAGCCGGAGAAACGGAACAGAGTAAAGATGGTTAGACTTCGGTAGAGCTATCAATAGCAGATATAAAATAAATATTTCTTGAATTAAACTTAAACTTACTTATTAAAACCACCCTGACCTTGATTAATACGTCACCGTGGTCGTCGTCGAACAGGACTATTGGCCGTTACAGCCAGAGCTTGTTATGTATGCTCTTGCACATATACAATACATTCAGTCTTACAGCCAGAGCTTGTTATGTATACTCTTGCACATGTACAACACATTCAGTCTTACAGCCAGAGCTTGTTATGTAAACTCTGGCACATATACAACACATTCAGTCTTACAGCCAGAGCTTGTTATGTATACTCTTGCACATATACAACACATACAGTCTTACAGCCAGAGCTTGTTATGTATTCTCTTGCACATATACAACACATTCAGTCTTACAGCCAGAGCTTGTTATGTATACTCTTGCACATATACAACACATACAGTCTTACAGCCAGAGCTTGTTATGTATTCTCTTGCACATATACAACACATACTGTCTTACAGCCAGAGCTTGCTATGTATACTCTTGCACATATACAACACATACTGTCTTACAGCCAGAGCTTGTTATGTATACTCTTGCACATATACAACACATTCAGTCTTACAGCCAGAGCTTGTTATGTATACTCTTGCACATATACACCACATACAGTCTTACAGCCAGTGCGTGTTATGTATACTCTTGCACATATACAACACATTCAGTCTTACAGCCAGAGCTTGTTATGTATACTCTTGCACATATACAACACATACAGTCTTACAGTCAAAGCTTGTTATGTATACTCTTGCACATATACAACACATTCAGTCTTAATTTTCAACGAGTAAAATGGGTAAATGGGGATCATGGAGATGTAATAAATAATATGAAAACTTCAATGAAGATGGAAAAAAATATACTTCTACTTGGTTTATGCGATGAATAATGAAAAGAAATAAACAAATGTTGTAGTAAACAGTAGAATAGAATAGTATTACATTTATTTTACAAATACAAGATAAAAGTCACTCCATAATTCTTATAAGATAATAAATAGACAAGATACTGAGAACAATAAAAGACAAAATCATCACAAGAAAAAGAGATAAGAAATATTTTAGACCCACTAAGAATTGATAACCAAAACAAAGTATATGGTTGTAAATGTTAAAATGACAAATTACTGAGGAAAGAACAATGAATGTGTAGATATGCCACATGATGCTAGTGAATTCATATATATCAGTCTGGAAAGAGGCCAATCTGACGTCCGATTGGTTACAAGAAAGTGCTTATCAGGTTTAGCTTCGAAATAAGATGAAAGGTATGCAGGAGAAATAACCTACAATCAATAATTCATAAAGCAACCGAATGAAAAGGATAACTATGTGAATTACAATAACTGGAAATGACAAAGAAATATTTTCATCAAGTATAACCAAGACAATAAAAACAAATCCAATAAATTAAATTCTGAAAATGTGTGTTTGTTCGTTCACAAATAATTTGAAAAGGATTACTTGAAAAAAAAAAATCCTGACGACAAAAATGTTTAAAAAATTAAACAGTAAAGGAAATATGTAAACATTGTCTACGAACAAAGACATAAACACGGGGAAACCCGTTAAGATTTTAGAATAACCGTTACTCGCAGGTGACGTCACCATATTTTAACAATAATCGATTGAAACTATAGCTTGCTCGTGGCGAGCAGTATAGCTGTTGGCATGTCTCTTATCTTCGACCTTATTTACTTGAATTAGTGTCAAGACACGGAGAGGAAATTACACATCACCTTCCTACTTTCATTCCTTCCTTCATTTTATATCCATGTAGGTAACTGAGGCGCTACTAACAGACTTTATCAACTTCACGCATTTCTATTGTTAATCTTTTTTTTAGACTAAATGCTCCAGGCCTGCTCACTCCTTCATATTATCTTCACATGTCTTTGTCTAGCTTTTCTTCTTCCATTTGTTATAGTTCCATGCAGTATTTGCTTTTCAGTCAAATCATCGAGATACGTTTATAGCACTAGGCAAAAAAATCACAAATAATCAATAACATAAAAAAATCAAAGAACAATATATAATACAAAGCAGAATCGAACACGCATGGCGCAGCGCCTTGCTACGAGAAGTCAAACTCTAGAGCATACGGCCAACTCATCATCATCATGTACCCTGCCGGTTGGCGTAGGCGATCATGTCCCTCCACAATCTTCTATCTACAGTGCATCGTATCAGTTCTGTTGTTGAATGTTTTCCATGCCATGACACCAAGCTATCCAATATTTTCTCTCTTTGTCGTCTGCGATCTCTCCTTCCTTTTATTTTGCCAGTTGTAACCAAGTATTCCAATTTTCTTCTTCTCATGATGTGCCCGAAAAATGTTGATTGTTGGCCTCTTTGAGAACTTCCACGGCCAACTCAGCTAACTAAAAAAAAATTAGCTATCATTGGTTGACGTCTTTCATGCAGGTATTCTCATGACTGTAGCGAAGGGTTACGATCATAATTCGGAAATAAATTGTGTATCTGTATTTTCCAGTTAAAACAAGAATCTCCCGGATAGGGAAGGGCTGAATACTTGCGTTGCAGACAAACAGTTATAATACGAAACAGCACGAATAGTAGTTTCCGGTGGTTTAGATTGGAGACAAATAATAATAAATGAATATTATTATGGAAGGAAATTCCAAGGTGATATAGATCAGCAAATCATTTCAGAGAAGGAAATGTTTGCATTCCGTATACAGCACTCGGAAAAAAATGACAAATGTGTTTACAGCACTCGGGAAAAAATGAGAAATGTGTTTACAGCACTCGGAAAAAAATGAGAAATATCTTTATATCACTTGGAAAAAATCACAAATAATCAATAACAGAAAATAACAAAGAACCGTATATGGTCCGATGCAGGATCGAACCCATGAGA
Source organism: Megaustenia siamemsis (assembly GCA_032433765.1). Taxonomy (NCBI): domain Eukaryota; kingdom Metazoa; phylum Mollusca; class Gastropoda; order Stylommatophora; family Ariophantidae; genus Megaustenia; species Megaustenia siamemsis. The sequence continues at coordinate 11,442,565 of JAVIAB010000073.1, forward strand.
TACTTATCTTAATAGGAAGGCGTACAGTTTTTCGTGGCAAGGCGCTGAGTCCAAGGAGTACGGAGTGCTAACATTTTCATTCATGCTGCGATCTAAGTAAGAGATGCCCAAAAATGTTAAGAAAACATTTCGTCAATCGTAGCTCGTTTTTTTTCTCCCGTAGATCTGATGTTTGCGTCCACTTTTCGACAGCGTACAGAAACATTAAATTAATCAGCTTGCCCATCAACCTGGTTTAGGAGTCAAGAATGATGTTTCAATCTCTACAAAAACGTTTTAGCCTAACTAGGGCTGCTGTAGTTGGCGCTATTCTAGACGATATATCACATTTCGAGCCTTCATGGCTAATAATTATTTATCAATATTTAAATTTGTCAAAATTGTCCAGTTCTTGTCGATATATTTTGATCTTTGCGAAAGTAACCATATGGTTATTGGTGAGGTGACGTACTTTAAAGGAAGATGAGGATAATGGACACCACAAGGAAATGGTGGAACACGGTGCCACTAGGGGTAGAAGCAGGAAATCCTCAGCGGCAAAGAACACAACACGTGCAATCAATGCAGGACGGAACAATCAGCATATGAACGCTCTAGTGGTTGCTGGAATGGGTGGCAGAGTGGGTATGGGAAAGTCCCGAATGCAATGACGCCTGCCCAAACTAAAGATTAACGAAAATTGAATAATGCGGGATCGGGTTGAACTCTCTTGCCTTTGAAGATTACGTTACGTTTTATATCTACCGTGGTAGTGTCGTGGTAGAGCCAAAATGGCAAATCAATTGCAAGAGAATGTGAATGAGATATCGACTTGGTGCAATAACAATAGATAATGAACTAAACATGGAATCTGTAATGTTGTGCTCACTGTGTAACAGAATGGTTAAGGACACCATCCGTGTCATAAAATGTAATGGTATAAACATCGTGATGGGTCAGACATTAAATAACATTAGATAGGACCTTTCTTTAAATAACCACGTTAACAATGTCCTTCAAATGACAAGGAGAGGTGACAGCGATATCAAAATCTTGACCTGGGCGAACCCCCACAAATCATTACTATTCTCGCTTATGTAGGCTGTAGTGCTATCAGTACTGGATTATGTTTTGGATATGCTCACTCTGTCGCCAACACAAATAGCAAGGTTGAAAAGGGTACATAATGTGAACAGTGCCAGGACGGACCAGGAGATGTATCTATCCGTTCAATGGGGAAATCACTTGACTTACATAGCGTTAGTGCACAAGTATACTCAGTTGCGCCATTTTATGGAAGATACAAAACATAAAATAAGTAAACATTGCATAAGAAACTTAATGCAACCACATAAGCGGAATAAATCTGGATGGCACATGCAAAGAAATTCCATAAGGAGATTTAATTGACATATTGAATTTAATTGACATATTTGCTTTGAATGACAATAAGGCTGGACAGTATTGGGGTGGAGTCACAGAGTGTAAACTAGGCTTATCAGTCATCATTCAGATCTGACGAGAGTGTCGCAACGAAACTTACTGAACTACGGACGTCGGAATTTTGAAATTCATTGAAAAATATTGTCATCACCTTAAGACTTGATCAGCTATGTCATAGAGTTAGCTATTGGAAGCATGGGGGCAGGTAAATGAGTTAACCGCTTCTCTAATAGTAGCAACCAACAGAATAATAAGTTAGTCAGAAGTTAGGAGATAAGTTCACGTAGGGGTAGGACACACAGAAGGGAGGAAGGAGGTAAGGTAGAATTGTTGGAGGACACACTAGGTTAGGTCTATGGAAATCTCCACTCGCCCTGTTGTTGTGGAAGTGACCATAAATAGACCCATGTCTTCTAGCGCATGCAGTGACCTCGTAGCGTTACTGTCAGATCTCCACGATGTTTCACTCGGGTTGTCCAATTCACAACAACAAGTTGTTATTGTAGGTGACCATCACAAATACCATGCATCGACCTCGTGGTGTTTTTGTCAAATCTCCACGACAGGTTGTTGTTGTTAGTGACCATAGATAGAGGCATGACTAGAGCATGCGTTGACCCCATGACTTTGGCCCGGATGATAAAGAAGTGGTCATCCAACTACCAGGAGAGGTCATTATAACGAGGTAACCATTATTTAAACAGGTTACAGAAATCACGAAAACAAGTTAAATTAATGTTAATACAGTGTTGTGATGTTTTTTTCTATCATATCTATTATCTTGTGCTTTCTGTATCATGACAATACATCACATACAATTTAGTTTACCAACTCAACAGGTAAATTAATGACAGAGTCATGACGTGTTGAACAAATAATGATAATCAGTTTATTGTCTTATTCTTTCTTACAATCAATGATCGCTAGTGGCGAATACACTATGGACATTAAGGGTTACTTAATGTGGAATATCTCGGAGGCAAGTCGCCGATGAATATGAGAATATTCCTAGTGCTAAAATAGCATACAACTTATTCAACTTTGTCTACTTACGACATGTAAGATGAACCACACAAGTCTTGAAACACTTTGAAACAATCTCTCAATACTAATGTTCATATGTTCATATAAAGTTCATCATACTCTTTATCAAGCCTCTATCAATAACAATTTGTAAGCTGACTTGATTGCAACTGTAGATTCTAACTTCTTAACTACTGAACTTCCTAATCTTAACTTTCTAACTGTTCTGACTCCAACTGTCCGAAAACTGCTTAACTGCTTCTTATCTAACTTAACTGAACTAATTCATCCTGACTGTTTTGCCTAACTTTCTTCAGCCTGAGCTGCTTCTGTCTAACCTAATTGTCTCTGTTTGTCTCTGCTCTCTTAACTGCCGTGTAGGAGTTTATATACTCCAATCACTCTCTACGTCTCAAAACTAGTAACCAACTTGCGACTCTTCTGGTCACCTGAGTTTGTCGCTGCCCACTATTGTGACCAACACCTGAACTCTTGTCTTTCAACTTTCAAGACTTTGACAATTTCAACTTGTTTTCGTGATTTCTGTAACCTGTTTAAATAATGGTTACCTCATGACAATGACCTGTCCTGGTAGTTGAATGACCACTTCTTTATCATCAGGGCCAAAGTCATGGGGTCAACGCATGCTCTAGTCATGTCTCTATCTATGGTCACTTACAACAACAACCTGTCGTGGAGATTTGGCAATAACACCACGAGGTCGATGCATGGTATTTATGATGGTCACCAACAATAACAACTTGTTGTTGTGAATTGGAAAACACGAGTGGAACATCGTGGAGATCTGACAGTAACGCTACGAGGTCACTGCATACCCTAGACATGGGTCTATTTATGGTCACTTTCACTACAACAGGGCGAGTGGAGATTTCTATGGACCTAACCATGTGTGTCCTCCAACAATTCTACCTTACCTCCTTCCTCCCTTCTGTGTCCGCTACATGAAATTATCTCCTAACGTCTGACTAACTTATTATTCTGTTGGTTGCTACTATTAGAGAAGCGGTTAACAACTCATTTACTTGCCAATGCTTCCACTAGCTAACTCAATTACAACTAATCATACACGGATGCTTTTATTAAGACTTGATCATCTACACGTACATGGATGCTCATTAATTAAGACTTGATCATCTACACCTACGTGGATGCTCTTTAATTAAGACTTGATAATCTTCACCTACACGGATGCTTTTATTAAGACTTGATCGTCTACACCTACACGGAAGCTTTTATTAAGACTTGATAATCTGCACCTACATGGATGATTTTAGTAAGACTTGATTATCTACATCTACACGGATGGTTTTATTAAGACTTGATCATCTACACCTACTCGGATGGTTTTATTAAGACTTGATCATCTACACCTACTCGAATGGTTTTATTAAGACTTGATCATCTACACCTACTCGGATGCTTTTATTAAGACTTGATCATCTACACCTACTCGGATGGTTTTATTAAGACTTGATCATCTACACCTACTCGGATGGTTTTATTAAGACTTGATCATCTGCACCTACATGGATGCTTTTATTAAGACTTGATCATCTACACCTACACGGATTGTTTTATTAAGACTTGATCATCTACACCTATAGGGATGCTTTTATTAAGACGTGATCATCTACACCTACTCGGATGCTTTTATTAAGACTTGATCATCTACACCTACTCGGATGGTTTCATTAAGACTTGATCATCTACACCTACTCGGATGCTTTTATTAAGACTTGATCATCTACACCTACTCGGATGCTTTTATTAAGACTTGATCATCTACACCTACACGGATTGTTTTATTAAGACTTGATCATCTACACCTACATGGATGCTTTTATTAAGACTTGATCATCTACACCTACTCGAATGGTTTCATTAAGACTTGATCATCTACACCTACATGGATGGTTTCATTAAGACTTGATCATCTACATCTACACGGATGGTTTTGTTAAGACTTGATCATCTGCACCTACATGGATGCTTTTTTAAGACTTGATCATCTACACCTACACGGATTGTTTTATTAAGACTTGATCATCTACACCTACTCGGATGCTTTTATTAAGACTTGATCATTTACACCTACTCGGATGGTTTCATTAAGACTTGATCATCTACACCTACTCGGATGGTTTTATTAAGACTTGATCATCTACACCTACTCGGATGGTTTTATTAAGACTTGATCATCTACACCTACTCGGATGGTTTTATTAAGACTTGATCATCTACACCTACACGGACGGTTTTGTTAAGACTTGATCATCTGCACCTACATGGATGCTTTTATTAAGACTTGATCATCTACACGTACATGGATAGTTATATTAAGACTTGATAATCTGCACCTACATGGATGCTTTTATTAAGACTTGATCATGTACACCTACACGGATGGTTTTATTAAGACTTGATCATCTGCACCTACATGGATGCTTTTATTAAGACTTGATCATCTACACCTACACGGATGGTTTTATTAAGACTTGATCATCTGCACCTACATGGATGCTTTTATTAAGACTTGATCATCTACACCTACACGGATGGTTTTATTAAGACTTGATCATCTGCACCTACATGGATGCTTTTATTAAGACTTGATCATCTACACCTACTCGGATGGTTTTATTAAGACTTGATCATCTACACCTACTCGGATGGTTTTATTAAGACTTGATCATCTACACCTACACGGATGGTTTTATTAAGACTTGATCATCTACACATACACGGATGGTTTTATTAAGACTTGATCATCTACACCTACTCGGATGGTTTTATTAAGACTTGATCATCTACACCTACTCGGATGGTTTTATTTCCTGCGGACAGCGCAGTCGTTGGAGTTTAGTGGCAACCTAACATAGGAGAGAGGTGGTTCTGAACTCTGACATCTGTTGCATTTACATTATCTATTATGAGGATGGAGAGATACACAACAACAGCGACGATAGCATGGTCGGTTATAAAGAACTCTGATTATATAGTATCATGACGGACACTCAAAGCATGCTATGAAAAATTGACAGACAATCTCTGCGGCAGGAGTAGACGTAGCTCTTGGGTGACTCTGAATGGAGCACATCAACTTGGATTTACTGACAACAACATGATGTTGTACACAATAGTTAAATTTCCTTTTTCTTTTTTTCGCTCGCCAGCTTTTACCTCTGACGAAGTCCCTAGATACTGGGAACTGAATTTTGCGTGTTAAACCATTATTCTCTTGCAGCCGTGTTCACATTTCCTTATGAACTTGCTGGTAACTCTGGTACTGAGTGTGGCCTGACTCTGGACAAAGAGAACTTCTAAAATTTTGCCTTTTTTACTTAAGGGAGATAAGAAGGATGGGTGGGACAAAGATGCATAAATTACGATATGGGTGAATATAAAGATGATAAAAGATTTGGATCGTTGCGAAGTGCTAAGTGGGAAAAGCAGATGTATCTACCATGAACACCTTACAGGAAGAAAACCAGTTCTGCATATATTTTTTAATAAAAAATGTAGAATCAGGGGGTGGAGCGGAGATGGCAATACCATGAGTAAGATCAGATATTAACTTCAAACTTAAAAAGGAGGCAAACATTGAACTTTGCCATGGGAAGAAATTATTAGATTGTTGAAAATAGGTTGTTGAAAATAGGTTGTTGAAAATAGGCTGTTGAAAAAAAGGATGTTGAAAATAGGTTGTTGAAAATAGGTTGTTGAAAATAGGTTGTTGAAAATAGGCTGTTGAAAAAAAGGATGTTGAAAATAGGTTGTTGAAAATAGGTTGTTGAAAATAGGTTGTTGAAAATATGTTGTTGGAAATAGGTTGTTGAAAATAGGTTGTTGAAAATAGGTTGTTGAAAATAGGCTGTTGAAAATAGGTTGTTGAAAATATGTTCTTGAAAATAGGTTGTTGAAAATAGGATGTTGAAAATAGGCTGTTGAAAATAGGTTGTTGAAAAACCGTGCACATCCAACACTACGTCATCTAGTCTTTTCCTTGACTTCCAAATTGTTACCCCACCTTTTTAAGTGTTAAAGTGGCTATGTTGGTAATATCCAGCACTTTCTTTTTGGTTTTGTTGAATCTATAGGTCAATATATGACCAGAAATGAGGATTTGTTCTATTTCTTTTTCTTCAGCATCAGGGTGTGTTGAGCTCAAATGTTCCAAGTCTGCGAAGTCGAGATCATCAATGAATGTATTACCAACCCATTTAATGTCTAATTATATATTTTCTACCCATTTAATGTCTAATTATATATTTCTACCCATTTAATGTCTAATTATATATTTTCTACCCATTTAATGTCTAATTATATATTTTCTATCCATTTAATGTCTGATTATATATTTTCTACCCATTTAATGTCTAATTATATATTTTATACCCATTTAATGTCTAATTATTATTTTCTACCCATTTTCACATGCCCGAAACAGTTGCAAGTGCGAATAAAAGTGCTGACATGACACGTCCTAGTGGCAGGCCTGGGAACTATTCGGTGTTGTCAGGTCCGGTTCTCACACAGCAAACTGCATCTGAATGAAGGGCTTCGCATATTTTATCGGATATCAATAACATTTTTGGATTTCTTCACAGGTCGGTGTAACCTGTCGAATGCTTTGTGGAAATATACACGATTAATAAAGAGCGAAAAGTAAAATTCAAATGAATACTTCATTGGTGGTTCTGGGATTGAAAGTGTGATTAATACATCATTGAGGTTGTCTGAATCCCGCTTGTTCTTCTATAAGTCAGACCATATCTCATTGTTGTGATGTTTATTCAATACACCACTCTTCATTAAACAATAATAATAGATTAATTAAGGTGTTGTCATCTTCTAATTCTCCTGAGACATCATCTCTTGGTGACTCGTTTTTAAGTTAGTTTCTTGATGAATGTTTGCGGTTCATTACATGAAAACTCTTCTTCTATACACATTTGACCAGTGGCGTATACTTAATATAAGCAAGGCAAGCATTGCATGCCTTCAAGAGTTGCGAAAATGATAAACCAGTCAGTGATCTATCCCCATCCAAACTTAGCCCTTGCAGCATTGCTCAAAAATATATTTTAAAATGTTTTCTCACAAATCTGAATTTTTCCAAAAATCAGTGCTGGCAACACTGACGTTAAAAGAAAATTGTATATGTCCAATCGTTTTTATGATAGTTGAACTAGCCCGCTCTGAAGCAATTTTGAAGTTGCTTTCGTTAAAATAGTCCCTTTACATATAAGCGCAGTGATATACTGTGTGTGTTTTATTAAATCCGTGTCTCCACAGTAAGCTTGCGATGAAAAAAAATAAATACATTTTATGATTCAATCACTATTATAACAATTTAGCACTGGCAAATAATAAATTGATTGATGAACATTTATTTACTGGTGTGAAACAGTGCAATTTCTATGTTCTAGTACTTTTATTTGAATGTTAAACTAATGATAACAATGCAAGCAATTATAATCTTGAATGCCTACACACACACTTGTTTAGTAAACCATTTCTGGTCATTTTTGGTACACGTCACGTGATTTTACTCAACACACACGCACATTTACACAGCGATGTGGTTTCGATTTCAAACCTTCAGAATTCAAAACTTCAAACGTGATTTTAATCAGCTGATATTTAATATTTTGTGTTTGTACAGAAACATGTTGTATTGCTATTGTTAATTACTAAACTTAGTATATTTGTTTACTGTGGTTATTATGGCTGATTCTATTAATGATGTTGTAGATTTATTTGAGCGACCGTTTCAATCGCGAACATTTAATGAAAAATTGGACTTGGTAAAAAAGGGCAGACCGATTCCTGCATTAAGCAGTTTGAAACGAGAAGGAACAAAATGTGTCCGTTCATTTAACAATGATTTATATAAGAAAGTCGTTTGGCTTTGTGGTTCGGAATCATTATGTAAGTTATTTTGCTGGCCATGTATATTGTTTGTAAATGACACTTCGCCTTGGAACAGCAGACAACGCGGGTATTCTGATTTAAATAATTTACATAACGCTATTTCAAGACACGAAAAGTCTGAAAGTCATATTCACGCTTGGATAGCGTTACAAGTGTTTGGCTCCAGCAGAATTGATGTTCAATTGGATTTTCAGAAAAAAGAAAGTATTATGAAACACAATGAAACAGTTAAAGAAAATCGAGAAATCCTAAAGAGGTTAATTGCTGTTACTTGTTTTTTAGGAAAACAAGAATTAGCTTTTCGTGGTCACAGCGAGGGGAGTGATTCCACTAATCGTGGGAACTACATTGAAGCTTTAAATTTATTAGCAGAATTTGATGAAAAATTGCATCAGCATCTCATGACGTCAAATATATTCATGGGTCTTTCCCCATTAATACAGAACGATATTATCCAAAGTGTGAACAATGTAATAACTGCAGAAGTGAAATTTCAGATTCAATCGTCCAGATTTGTCGCCATCCTAATTGACGAGACCTCTGATGTAACAAACTTGTCTCAGCTGTCAGTTGTTTTTAGATATATTTATAATGGTAATATTTACGAAAGATTTATTGGCTTTCATGACGTTAGCTCTGACAGATCTGCACAAGCATTGTCAAAACTGGCTTTAGACAGTCTTGATCAATTTGACTGTAGAGAAAAACTAGTAGCACAAACTTATGATGGTGCAGCAGTAATGGTAGGCCAATTGAATGGTGTGCAGACGAGAGTTAGGGAAGTTGTTTCTCAGGCATTATTCATCCATTGCTATGCACACAAACTTAATTTAGTACTGTCTCAAGCTGTCTCATGCATAAGTGCGTGTAGAATATTCTTTTCGTCACTTAGCAGTTTTGCTTCATTTTTTACTCATTCAGCAAAGAGAACACATTTGTTGGACACCATAGTGAAAAAACGGTTTCCCAATCTGGCAGATGGAATTATTCCAGTCGTTTAGTACAGACTGTTTCTGAATATCATAATGAATTAATAGATTTATTTGAATGCATTTTGGAACGACCTGGTGATTGGGATCACGCAACAATTAATGAAGCAGTTGGATTTCTGTCAAACCTAGGAGATTTTGAATTCAATTTCCTTTTGGCTGTGTTCACCGATATTTTTTCGATGACAGATGTTGTATTTAATATCCTTCAGTCAAATTCACTGGACATCACATATTGCTCGAGAGAGATAGTTGAGTTAAAAGAAGAATTGTTCACAATGCGCAATACTGGCTTTGATTCAATTTGGGCCAAAATAGAGTTCAAGTGTGGTCCTCCAACAAAGAGAAGAAAGCGAGAATCCTCAGTTATCCTAAAGGATGAGTACAGAAGGCTGTATTGTGAAATTCATGATACGGTAAACTGCCAGTTACAAAGCCGGTTTGATTCTCTGTCAGATTTGTCATTTCTTGAAATTTTTGACTGTAAGAAATTTTTAACATTTTCAAAAGAGTTTCCAGAAGAGCAGTTTTCCAAACTGAACGGAATATATGGGAAATATTTTGATATAGTAAGACTGAGATATGAAATTAAAGGCAATGTTTGTATCCCAACACTTTAAAGAAATGTATGTGTCCGACATTCATAGATTTCTTTTGAACAAAGGACTTCACAGTGGTCTTCCAGAACTTCATAAACTTTGTGAATTAATATTGACAATTCCTGCATCGTCGTCTTCAGTGGAACGTTCGTTTTCTGCATTAAAACGCATTAAAAATTTCATAAGGAACTCGCAGGGCAATGTCGTCTTTCTGCTCTATCAATGATGTCAATTGAAAAAGACCTTCTTGTAGAGATGAAAGGCAATGATGACTTTTATAACAAAGTAACAGTGGACTTTAGCAGAAAGAGCCGCAGAATAGAACTGAACTTCAAATAACTGGGTGAGTAGAAAATTATCATTTTTAAAAGTTGCATGCTCTCTTTCAGACCCCAGGATACGCCACTGCATTTAACGTAGACAAAGCAAGTCACTCAAGATGACGAAAGTTTAATGGTTGTGATCTATTTAATATTTATTTGAAATGTCCTACCCATCTTTGTTTCTATTTTTTTCCTTTGAGAGCAAGAGTCCGCTTTTCTTGTCTCTGATGTGGACGTTAATTGTAGGTGGATGATTCCACAATCGGTTTCATTACAGAGTGTGGAGATTTCCTGTTCCCTATTTTTGCTATTCATTCAGATTCTGAGGTTAGATTATTAAAATTGTGTTTGTCCTTTCGTGTATTGACCTATACTTCCTCTGTCTAGATGATAATAAGTTTTTTTTGTTGAGTCATATAAAGATGTCTATTTGCTCTTATTAAGAAAATTATTTTAACGTTTATTTCCTATCTTGGATCTTTTGCGACGTTATCTCACTTGTCCACTTTTTCTTATCTTTTTGTGTGTAGCCAGCAGTTGTAATAACAGCATTCTTCATTATATCCTTAAGGAAATTCACATTATTTTGTATTATCTTCCTCTTTGTTCTAATTGGCTATTGGATTAGATAGCGTTGCAAATAGGTTGTTTATTTAGATGTTATATCCTGCTTGAATGCAGCAGATGCGAGTCTATTTTCTTGACAATGTTCACGCCAGGCTATTTCTTTAATCTAATTCTCCATTTTGACAATGCATTGATTATTGTCACTGTCGATGTCTGCTGCACTGTTTGAACTATTTGTTCTCACGCGTGGAACCTTGTGTGGGACAGAAGTGGCATATTTGATTTGTAGTGTTGTTGTCTGGAGAGTTCCACGTCATTTTATGCATATCTCTATGATGGGAGAGGTGCGTGTCATCTGTTACAGGGTTTAGTATTTCAACAAATTATATCATTCTCTCTACTTTGATTCATGCTGCCTATATTGTAATTTCTAATTTTATTTTAATTCCTTTGCTATTATCTCCAATCGTGTCATTAAAATCTTCCATAATGAAGATGTCATCATGCTGCGTTATTTTCTTGGTGATGTCTACTAATAAGTCACAAAATATTGATTTTTTGGCGTCATTTTCTTCATTTGTTGGTGTACACATTGTATGATCGTTAGTTTCAAATATCTAGATTGATATATAGTTGTAATGATTCTTTTATTGGTTGGTTCCCAGTTATCAAGCGAACTGTCTGCTGTCCGTGACACAAGGATAACAACACCTTCATCGCGTTGGTTGTCGCTTCTACCAGAGTGAGGGATTGTTCATTGTTCAATCTTTCTTCTTTTCTTTATGCGTTCGCCAACTTTCGCCTGTTTCATCATTAGTTATTGCTGTTCTCGTTTTCTGAGTAAGGCCACATGTAGGCTAAAACGTCTGTATTTTGTTGTGTTCCTTTTGTGTAAAGCTTTCACCATAACTTGTAGGAGAGCACGTGGCACCCCACCACTGGCTCATTGTGAGAGGGGAGATAAACAAACGCCTGCAACTTTAACCGGAAACGAAAACAACATAATTAAAGTTAGCAGTAATCTTATTAAATATAATAATTGAATACTCCCACGCATTAAAGTGAAGTAGCTATATATAACTAAATGCGTAACTCTTTATTCCAAATTCAATATAGTCTCAGGTTGACAGTTTCTTATCTCACATTTAAATTTACCAAATGACTTGAGTAACAACATTATCATCAGATAATACCCACAAAGTTAGCCATTTGTTTAGCTTAACAGTCCATCTTTATCAATGTCGGAACAAACCTAAATTACCTATACATTTCAAATTCTTCATGAAAGCTCTCAAAACACATTTGGAAAATTCTAAAGTATCAAAAGATATATGAACAACATACATTCACTTTTAAATACTGAAAAAGATATAAAGAAAATTAAAGTTACATTTGTGGACGTCATCTCTGTTATCGTATGATGATGTCATACGTAAAGAGTACTTTAACGAATAAAGCGAATGAATGTCAAATTGATTTATTGTCATCGTGTCGACAAAATATCTCACACAGTGTGTGTCTGTATTTTGAACTCATCTTGACGTACACACAAATATTCATGCTCGAGTTGAAACTGTCAAGGGCCAACAACCCGGACCAGATGACAAAAAGTAGGTTCTCATATTTACCGCCAACGCTGAATTTCGGGAAGAATACCATTGCGATAACAGCCAGTGTAGTTGGACCGTAGCAAATTATAAAGATAATTGATATGGAAATTATCATCTTGACAACCTTTTTTTCTTTGGCAGAAGACGCTTCTTGTTTGGTTGATTGTGCTACAGATGTTGCCCGCCATTTTGTTTTTCTGTTGAGTTTGACGACAAGAATGATTGTACAGATAATGACAGAGAGAAGTAAAGCTGTTGATAAGAACACGCTGTGGATAAATGACGTAGTAGAATCCACGATCTCTCTGTCTTTTGTAAAAGTGAGTAGTAAAATGGTTCTGTTTCTATAAGGATTGTACTTCCATTCCAACTTGTTCACAAAGAAGAAAGGAATGAACAAAATAATGATTGACGCATAGATGGAGATAATAATGACTTTGTTCCTGAATGGAGTAATGATGTTCTTGACCTTGAGAGGCATGGCGATACAGAGACATCTCTCCAGAGTGATAAATGCTGTGATGGAGCTTGTTATTCTGAAAGAACAGTAGGACACGATGGGTGTGAGAAATTTGATAAATAAATAAAATGCATTGTGAACATCAAATTTTGTAATATTGAATATCCATGCTACTGATAACTATGAAGTTCTACGTATTGATCAATTTATCAGTAGTGGGTTTATATTCACGAAAATGAATTTATATTAAATTATTGCTAAGCCGTCAATTTAGACGTGACAACAAAGGGCAGTTACTGCTGATTTACACCGATTTTCTGATCCCACTTTCATTAATACATTTACTGTACCTGACTAATTACATGCACTTAAATGTCCAAAAGTGATGCCTCTTTTACATATAGAAAGTGTTGGAGGTTATTGAATTGACAGTAGTTGATATGGAGAAAGAACTTTGATCTCTCTCATTTGGTTGCCGTAGCCTAGGACAGCGAAGTTAAATACTTCTCTTCCCTAAGACATTTGATATCGCGTGTGCCCTTTTACGACACTGACCTTGAGTTAGCAGTCTACGTCATTATCGTTTATTGCTGAGTGACACACTAATTGTTGGGGAATCCATTTTTTTTCTTTAAAAATTAGTAATCAAGCTCGATACGATCAAGAGGGAGTAAATGAGAGTTGAAGTGGTTACCCTTTTGTCTCGTCGTGGCAGCCAGCGACATCTACGCGTAGATGAATAGAAGGCAAACTAGTACAATCTAGTACATTTAATGGCACATACTAATATTGCTTGCCGCGTCTCCCGGCTGGGTTCCTTTCTCGACTTTCGGCAGTCCTGGTCTTGGTAAAGTCCTAGTTTATTTGGCCTTTGGCACCTTGACAGACAGTTGGTAGCAAGCAATCATGATAAGTCTGTAGTTTGGGAACAATATTAGTGTCTTATGCTGGATGCTGTTTTACTGAACAGCTTCTCTCGTGACTGAATCTACCAATATTGGACAGACAGATCCATCCGCAGAACGAACAATATTTATTTGTGATACCTGACCTCGTCTCCTTTCTCCTGCGCCTTTTGTCTCCTGAATTTGATATCAGCACGACCTCGAAAGTTGCTGTGCTATTTTTTATTTTTGTTCTCCATTTTCTACGACCTGCAGCCAGATTTTCATAGTTTATTTTCGCTGAAAAAGAATTCCTTCAAGGATGTCCTACAGAAACCATTTTTAAAAAATTATATTCTCTTCTATTCTTGGTATCAGATATGGCATCCCCTTTCCGCTCCACCGCCGTTCTTATCTCCATTCTCATGCTGGACAATGCGACACTTTCCAGATTCCCCAGCCACCTTTCTGTCATGGTGGTATGCCACAAAACTCCAACTGTTCCGCTTGTCCGCGGGATACAGAACCATCCGTGAAGATGATCGGATCCTGCGACGACATTTTTTCAATGGATTCTTTTATTATGACCAATGTATCTCCATAGGCCTAGTTGTGACACTGCCTACCGAGTTGAATAATTACTTTGGTTATGCTCCTTTTTCCCGCTATTAATTCTATCCAATCCTTGCTAGTCCTAATATCATTCAGATCACATACTCTCCTTATTGACTACTCCGCCTCGTTAATCCATGATTTTCTACTCTTGAGACGCCTGCCCTTGGTCGCACCCAATTCTGAATGCACCGAAAGATGTATGTTCCTTACCACGTTCAAGTGAGCTTGGACTTGAACAGATCTATGTCAAGTCACTAATATTGTTCCCAACCTCATTAAACGCATAGAGAAGCATCAAAGTAAACGATTTGAGCATGTGACAGGTCGAAAAGAACTAACACAAATCAATCATTATCCATTAAAATAAAGAGTGCCTTTAGGACTTTACAAATTTTATTTAAAATAGGATATGATGTCAAAAACATCGCCAAATACTCCCATGTCTACCTGCTTACACACACGTGTGGCCAACCTCCGGTAATATATATGATGTCTATAGGTACTATGGGCAATCTTTGAAACAGCGGGTTGTGGCATATACAGGTCCAAAACATAGTCAATGAACAAGCAAGATCAGAAATAGCCAGACCTGAAATAAAGAAGAAACATGAGTGTGTCTATATATGGATATAGTTAAACACCATGTCTAATTAAGTACTAGCATCAGGATACTGAGCTACCTGTTTATTATAATTTATTTGAAGTGGTATCTGACTCTTTCAACATACACTATATTTATTGACTACTGATGAGACGGTTCAATAACGAAGTAGCATACCTTCATCGTTGTTCAGAGAGTTTACTTGGAAAAGCAATTCATAAATGCCTGTCATGTCCACTAGTCATTGTCTTATGTTTGTCATCCGGGATCACCATTCGGTGTTGCTGACATAAATGTATCTATAACAACTACATGTTCTTGTGTTAAGTTATGTTTCTTCTACTGAAGGGAGGTCAAAAAGTAATGCACACCAATTTTTTTATCGGAAACTATTCGGGCAAAATGTGTGAAATTTTCACAGATTGTAGCTGAACATCCCCTTTACACTACCTATTTTTCAACATAATCTCCGTCCAAGCGTATTGCCTTACGCCAACGCGAAACTAGGTCATGAATGCCTCGTTTGTACCAAGTTTTGTCCTGCTCGCGTAGCCATTTTTTAACTGCACGGATCACATCCTCATCATTGTCAAAGTGTTTCTATCTATCTATTGACCTTTCGAGCCGTAACCGGCCCATAGGGCGTAGACCAAGATACACCTTCTCCTATATGAATTTTTGTTCTAGCAGTTTTCTTTTAAAGATATTTTATCAAATCTCGCCATCTGTCTCTGTTCTGTGCAAGCAGTTCTATCTCATTGAGGGAGCCGATTCCTGCTGCTCTTGCCTCTCTCATCAATGTTCTTCTCAGTGTCTCCCTGGGTCTTCCTCTTTTTCTTTTACCTGTTGTTTCCCATATGAGGGCTTGCTTTGCTATTCGATTATTATCTCTTCTCATCACATGTCCAACGTATGACCATCGTCTTTTCTTTATTACTGAAGATATTAGTGGTTGATTGGCGATTTCTCTAATTTCCTCGTTTGTTTTGAATTCGTTCCATTCTATACCAAGTATTTTCCTTAGACATTTATTTTCGAATGCGTTCAACTTTGTTTCTATATCTCTTGTTGTTTTCCAGCTTTCACACGCATACGTAAGGGTTGATAGTACATTTGATTTGAATAGCCTAAGTTTTGTGTTTGTGCTAATGAGTTTTGATTTCCACAACTTTTCAAGGCTTCTGAAAGACATTGCTGCTTTAGCCAGTCTGATTCTAATTTCTTTGCTCGTATTTCCCACGCAGGAATTTTTTGAGTGGTCCAAACAGATGGAAATCTGAGGGAGCCAGATCAGGGCTGTAAGGAGGATGGGGCAGTACAGTCCAACCAAATTTGTTGATTGCTTCCCGTGTTACCAGACTTGTGTGAGGGCATGCATTGTCATGTTGAAGCAACAAATCTGCAGATGGCTTATTAGGCCGAACTCTGTGGAACCGATTTTTGAGTTTTGTCAGTGTATTGATGTAAGCTGTCGAGTTGATTGTCTCACCTCTTGTCATTACATCAACAAGAATCACACCATCAATGTCCCAGAAGACAGTGATCATCACCTTTCCGGCTGATGGAGATGTTTTGAATTTTTTTCTTTTTTGGTGACTGCGGATGATGCCATTCCATTGACTGCATTTTTGTTTCAGGCTCATAATAATGTGCCCACGTTTCGTCACCGGTAACAATTTTTGACAAAAACATTTCTACTTCAACACCGAAACGCTCCAACAATTCAGAACAGAATGTTTTTCTTTGAACTCTGTGATCATTTGTTAGGCAACGAGGAACCCATCGAGCGCAAATCTTTGAATATCCGAGAGTTTTAAAAATTGCGATTGCACTTCCCTTGCTGACTGTAAGCTGCAATGCCAATTGCTGACTAGTGATACGCCTATCCTTACGAATAATGGCATCAGCCCGGTTTAACATGTCTGTGCTGGTAGCCGAGGCAACACGTCCAGAACGCGGTAAATCATGCAGCTCCACTCGTACACTTTCTGCAGCTTTAATACTCTGAACCCAGCGACTAACTGTGCTCCTATCGACTGCAGAACATTTGTACACTGCACACAGTCGTTTATGAATGTTTGCCACAGTTTCTTTTTCCGCAACCAGAAATTCTATGACAAAACGCTGTTTGTAACGGACATTGTTGACAAGCTCCATTTTAACGGTTCATAGATTGTGTAATATTTATCCGAATGCTGTGCAATTTGGTGCACATAATTGGAACATGTCATATTACAAGTGTGCAAAATTTCATATTCCTATCTTTATTATTAGCCGAGAAAAAAATTGGTGTGCATTACTTTTTGACCTCCCTACGTACATCGCACTTGTCTCCGGTGTAACTGTTCAATGCTGACTGTTCTATCGTCCAGCAAGTCTGGTGCTGATTTGAAATCTCTCTTACACTATCCAAATCACATGTCAGTGTTGTCTGCTTCATAATTGTATTACCTTTTTCTATTTGACTTAAATATCTAGGAACATTGTAGACTGACCTAATTTGACCTATCTCTGAAACCTATTCTTGAGACTCATTACTTGTCCTGTCTGCACTACCCTATCTTGTTAGTTTTCCGTTTTCCTATAAGAGGCAGCCTTTGAACAAATAACCTATGACCACAAAGTGAAAGAAAAACACATTTTCCTTGACTTTGAGTTAAACTAGAAGGCAGATTCATGAACTTGAGATTGCATGACGATTGATATGTGAGAAAACCAAACATCTTTTATCTCATTCATTTTATTGTGTAGTTAAGTACATTTGTTTAATATGATGAATCGCTAGAAAACTGTTCATCTTCTTTCCTTTTCCTTCCTTCCCCATTTGTCTTTCACGTCGCAGTGAGATATAATTTGTGGACTTTTCCTCTTTTGTTTGTGTCTGATGCTATGTTTCTAATATTAAATTAATCCAACTTTCTGTGGTTGACCCTCGGGTCTGGTGTTCTTAAAACGTTTATGAAAAGCTCGGTCTTTAGTGTTTTGGTCTTTCTGTCTAATAACATTGTCAAAGCTTTGAATCTGCTGTATCTTTATATGTTCTATGGTAGAAATTATTCCTAGGTGTTTTTTTCTCAGTTCTTCTTTTATGATCTTATCAATTATCTTGTCTCCTATCATGTGTCTAACACACTTAATCTTGATAGTGATTATTTTCTTATTGTTCTTGAGAATTAAGATTCCAGGTCTAAAACATTTCGTAACTTTTAATATATGGACTGTACAAACTAAATATAAATATATGGGCTGTACAAACTTACTATAAATATATGGACTGTACAAACTAACCATACTTGTACTGACTGTACAAACTAACTATATTTATACTGACTGTACAAACTAACTGTATTTATACTGACTGTACAAACTAACTATAAATATATTGACTGTACAAACTTATTATAAATATATGGACTGTACAACCAAACTAACAATATATGGACTGTACAAACAATATATGGACTGAACAAAACGTATGATAATTTTATTACATGGAAGCCTACTGCAGTCAGAGAATTTAAAAAAAAAACAAGAACAAGGAACAGACCTACCTAACAAACTGATGTTGATGCTGTCTTTGAATCCTTGTGTAACAAACACGGATATGTTGACGATGTTTGATCCGATACCAAAGAAACTGACAATTCCACATATGATGACGTAATTAATGATCTGGACAATTCCTCGTGCATTATCTGTGACAGGATCGGTGAAAGTGTCTGCAGAAGTAACAGTCTCAAGGGTACCAGAACTTTCCATTTTTGTTCCGTCAGAGAATATTTCTTTTAAATATTTGATAATTATTTAGTTCTATATTTGTTATTCTAGAAATTCCACCATATCTAATTGTGATTGCTTTCAGTTATTGAGTTATTTGCGGGTCATCATCATTGCACTCCGAACATAGCTTTCAGTTATTGAGTTATTTGCGGGTCATCATCATTACACTCCGAACATAGCTTTCAGTTATTGAGTTATTTGCGGGTCATCATCATTACACTCCGAACATATCTTTCAGCTATTGAGTTATTTGCGGGTCATCATCATTACACTCCGAACATAGCTTTCAGTTATTGAGTTATTAGCGGGTCATTATCATTACACTCCGAACATAGCTTTCAGCTATTGAGTTATTTGCGGGTCATCATCATTGCACTCCGAACATAGCTTTCAGTTATTGAGTTATTTGCGGGTCATTATCATTACACTCCGAACATAGCTTTCAGCTATACATATGTAGTAAGTTCATTTGTAACGTCATTTTCCATATCATAGATTCGAAATGCCAATCTGCTAATTCCAGATAACAATTTTTTCCAACTTAACATTTTAAATTCCCAATAACTGGGACAGTAACCTAAACGTCTTAAGCCCTAATATCTTTTATTTACACTTGCTTTATCGTTATTATCTATGAAAATGAAAAACTTATTGCTGTAATTAGGTAAAGACCTCCATGATAATTAAAACAGTTCTAAATACTAAATTCACACAATGCTTATCCTTATTTTATTTTCATGTTCCAAAAAGGTTACTTTTTGCTTCTTTGTTTTGTTGAAGATTGGTAATATTATAGACGATAGCTGTGCCACTGCACTAACGAATCTCCTGAAATGTTTTTTCGCTTCATTTTTGAACGTCATTTTTGAAGTATTTTTTTCATGACCGAGCATAAGAACATAGTGAGAAGGTCGAATTCTCTGTCATATAATCTGTCATATATTCTATCATATATTTTGTCATATATTCTGTCATAAATTCTATCAGACACTGAAAGTACGTGTCTTATCCGACGAAACAAGAGGCTGCCTGATTGAACATTGGTAACAGCAATTATCTTGTCCGCTGATACCAAACCTCCGCATTATTGATCCTCAAACTAACATATACATGTTGGAATTAATACCATAACTTCTTAATTTTATACGATTGTGTTAATTTTCTGTGCCATTTCGTTGCTATTAAAGATCTTGGTAATTGTATAGTGTTAACTCCGCCAAGAAGAATACAGACACCGTCAGCTTCTAGTTTAATTAACAATTTTCTGGTAGTTGGCGTGGCTGCTATTCTAGAATATGGTTATTGAGTTAAAATATACATCTTATTCACTCACATGTGACATATTATGACATATCGATGTATATCTCTAATGTCAAACATGGACAGATCTTGAAATACAAGAGTAAAATAACAACATGCATGACAAGTATAGGAACAATTGTAAATCTAATTAAAAATGATAAGATTAGAAATGAAGCCTTTAAAAGATATTGTATCTAGCAGTAGCTAGCAACTATTTTCAACAAGGATTCCAGTAGTTTCGAACAGCTGAGCAGAAAGAAATCTAACCAAACAGAAACTCGAGCCTTTTTTATTAAAGCAGTAAAATCATCAAGATGCACCAAGATGCGTAAAAACGCAATTTCATTAAAACATCTGGCTACAGAACAACAGTGAAACCCATAAAGAGATAGACAGATGGAATCAAAGAGACATCAAGTAAATTCGACATGACAATAACTCAAGCTGCACAACTAATAAAAGCCAGAAAATGACACATTCTTCGTTCACCGCCACGCTACACAAGATAATCTGTACGATAAAATTTTTTTAAAATGTAACTTCTTGAGATAGAAAGTCTTTTAGTTTCGGTGTGTCTTTGTTGATTTGTTTACGTCAGTTATCAGTCAACTTCCAACATGTTTTGTGATACAATCGAAATCATCTCAAAATTAATTTCTTTATATTCTTTTTCAGTCAAAAAGGTCAGTCATATATAAGAAAGTCACTTGATCTCACATGAGGAGAAAGTACATGTGGTATTGGTCATTCCCAATATTTGCGTTCGTTTATTGCGTTCGTGTTTCAGGAACTGTTAAGTTTTTTTCTTGGTATACGGTAAGAGTTGGAGAGAGAAAACTGTTTTTCCAAAAAGTAACATAAAAAGCCTTAAACACCGACTGAACGTAGGCAGCTTTATACATGCAGTACATGTTATCCGAACCAGTGGTAACATGGTTAATTTTTTATATTTTTTAATTATATCATTTGCTTAGTTAGCACATATACAAGGGATGTAACTCAAATTTAACAAACCTGTCTTTTGGCAAATGGTTTAGAATGATCTCCCGTGTGTTATTTTTTTTCACAATACCCACCAATTTGTTTGAAAAGCTTTCAAAAATCAGCCGATTCTTGTGTTCAAGTTAAAAAATGGTTGGCAGCAGTCAAGTATCAAGAATATCTAACGCAAACTATTATTAACAGCATATATTTTTTTTAAATTCTTATCTGCTTCATTTTTGCTTATCATGAAATTGTATCTCTTCCCCCTTCAGTTGATGCCTAATACATGTGTCTGTGACTTGATGTAGCTAAAATGTGTCAGCTTTAGTGTAAGAAGTAGTTTCCAGTGAAAGAAAATACAATCAAAGTTGTGGAAACAATTCCGGCCTCTAATGTCCATTTCAAATGTACTGATAGTGGTATTTTGTTTCTTCAACTGAGTAAAGAAAACTGGTCATGTAATCGACGTTATGCAAATTCGTCCAATCTGCTGTCTGGTTTACTAACTATATAGCTACTACTGCTCCTGATATTTCTCAGAGGCATTAGAACTATTATACAAACATATCTAAATTATAATCCAGGACTGATAAGACAAAAGCCAGTAAAAACATCGATAATTCTCTCTGGCCGTGATATTGACTGCGCTAACACCTCGCCTCGTCTTTTGAATGCCATTGTCAAAGTGATTACTGAAAGAAAGGTGCCTATCAGGTGTTATTATCAAATGTTTATCTGTTCTGACTCTCCACGACGTGTACACTACTGCAGCTTATGTCTGCAATGGCGTACTTAATCATTCTATTTAATCATTCAAACAATAAAAGACCTACAAGAACACTTAAACTCAATAGCTCAAGCACAAAGTACAACATGAAAATCAAAATCAACAAAACAGAAGTCATGAATGTCGCCAAAAATAAACAGAACATCAGCTTAGCTATAGAAGGCAGGCAACTAAAACAAGTAGAGGAATTCAGATACCTAGAAGTTTAGTGCCAAACGATAATTCACAAACAGCGGAGATAGAATGAAGATGTAACAAAGCTTGTCAAATCATCGGTCAGTTATCACTACCATTGTCCAACAAGGAAATAACAATAGAGGCATAACGAGCACTATACAATACAATCTTCATCCAAACGTTGTGCTACCAATGCCAGACCTGGACCCCAGATGCAAGAACAATAAGAAAAATAACCTCTACTGAGATGAAATGTGTCAGACGAATGACAGGAAACAGTCTGAGAGATAAGATCAGAAATAAAGAACTGAGAAAAAAGCTGGAAATAGCCGACACCATAGAATATATACAGAAACAACAGATAAAATGGTTTGGCCACATGACAAGGCAGAAAGATCAAAACACAACACAACGAATCTTCAACAAACGTTGTGAGAACACCAGACCCAATGGCCGACCAAGAAAAAGATGGATCGATTGAATATTAGAAGCACTAGGAAACATAGCACAGCAGAGGCGAACAGAAGAGCAAAAGACCGCAAATTATATCTCCCCTCAACGCTGAATGGAGGACGGAAAGAAGAAAAAAGAAGAACCATTTAATTATTATTCAGCGAGCGCTGCGTGACAGAAGCCTTGCGTCAGTTAATGACTGTACTATTGTTATTGCGTCAAGTAGATAGCTCATCCACATTTCCTTGCAGTTGACTTGTGCCATCTTGCATAATCACGACCATGGACAAATAATGTCGTCTGCAAAGGCAGGAGTGCCAACCAGTCACCGACTACTCAATTTCGTTACCCGTGCGGTGTGTAAGCAGATGATATCAGCGACCATTAATTTAGCCCATGTCAGATATAACGCGGCTGACATGTCCATGCACCAAAACGTTGAGCAATTTTTGTTTTTGGCATCAGCACGGATGTTGCCAGCGCGCAAGAAATATGTCAATGCTAGTTTCCCTTACATCAGCACTTATACTACCAGCGCACAAGACATAGACAATGCTAGTTTCTCTTACATCAGCACTGATACTACCAGCGCACAAGACATAGGTCAATTCTAGTTTCTCTTCCATCAGCACTGATACTACCAGCGCACAAGACATAGGTCAATGTTTGTTTATCTTACATCAGCACTGATACTACCAGCGCACAAGACGTAGTTCAATGCTAGTTTCTCTTACATCAGCACTGATACTACCAGTGCGCAAGACGTAGGTCAATGTTTTTTTCTTTTACATCAGCACTGATACTACCAGCGCACAAAACGTAGGTAAATTCTAGTTTCTCTTACATCAGCACTGATACTACCAGTGCGCAAGACGTAGGTCAATGTTTGTTTCTCTTACATCAGCACTGATACTACCAGCGCACAAGACATAGGTCAATGCTAGTTCTCTAACATAAGCACTGATGCTACCAGCGCACAAGACATAGGTCAATGCTAGTTCTCTAACATCAGCACTGATGCTACCAGCGCACAAGACATAGGTCAATGCTAGTTCTCTTACATCAGCACTGATACTACCAGCGCAAAAGACATTGGTCAATGCTAGTTCTCTTACATCAGCACTGATACTACCAGCGCACAAGACATAGGTCAATGCAAGTTCTCTTACATCAGCACTGATACTACCAGCGCAAAAGACATTGGTCAATGCTAGTTCTCTTACATCAGCACTGATACTACCAGCGCACAAGACATAGGTCAATGCTAGTTCTCTTACATCAGCACTGATACTACCAGCGCACAAGACATAGGTCAATGCTAGTTCTCTTACATCAACACTGATACTACCAGCGCACAAGACATAGGTCAATGCTAGTTCTCTTACATCAACACTGATAGTGTAACAGAGTATGCTAATGAGAGCAGATACTGAATTATTACCGCTTCTCAATAGACAGATAGCAGTATCATATAGTGGCGACCAGCAGAATTTAAGTATAGATTTTCCAGAATACAAATTAGGATAACAAGTTGTAGAGAGTGGGTAGTGGACACCCACCGAAGTAGAGAGGGTCATGACTTGGCCTTGAGATAATAGTTGAAGGGGATTTTCCATGAATCGCCACTCGCCCAGTTGTTGTGAAGGTGACCATCACATACATAACACGCATCGACCTCATGATGTTGTTGTAAAATCTCCACGATTGTCAATGCAAGTTAGTTGTTATTGTAAATGACCATCACATGATACCAAGCACTAAACTCATGGTGTTACTCTGCCAGGTAATTAGCTACCAGGAGAGGTCAGTGTCATGAGGTAATGTTATTCCAAATAGGGCGTAGAGATTTCGGGGAAACAGGATGTTTTGTCCAAATTTGGGAAAGTTCAGGTGAGTCACAGATGGTGGACACTGGACACGTAAACGTAGAGTGACCAACACTTGTGATCATAGGGTCGCAGGGGCACTCGGCAGCAGCTGATTGGCTGCTGAGCCTCAGGTAGAGAGAGTTGTTGTGAGTATTTAAGGTCTTGCACAACAGTTTAAGAAGTTAAGCCAGAGATTTTAGGAGAAAAAGTAGAATGTAGACTAAGTCAGTTAAGTTAGGACAGAGTAGAAACATCTAGACAAGAAGCAGTTAAGCAGTTTAGAAACAGTTAGTCAGAACAGTGAGAAAGTTAAGAGTAGGAGTCTTGAGTTAGCCAAGTCAGTTAAGAATCAACAAGTTATAATTATAGGTGTGAAGTAGCTTTGAAAGACAGTGAAAGATTAATTCAAGTTGTGTGTGTTCATAAATTCTCACAAGTGTAAGTAGACTTACAAGTTCGTAAGTTGATGAATAATGTTTGATGATCAATAAACTGAATATAATTGTGTAACAAGAGAGACTTCGTGTGCAAGTCTATTACAATACTACCAGCGCACAAGACATAGGTCAATGTTTGTTTCAGATTTCCTTTCTTCGGAATGGGAATCATCATGAAGTACCGGGCCTGCTGGCGTAGGTAAGCATGTCTCTCCACAACTTTCGATTGCGATCTTTTCTAATATTGCCTTCTATCAAGCCATTCTTTTAAGCTGTCTGGTATCTTTTCTGTTTGCGTTCTCTATCTCTTCGTCCCTCAATTTATTTTCCCAGTTTTTACAATATATTCAAGCTGTTCTCTTCTCATTACATGGCCACAAATAAAATAATTAAAATGAAAATGCATTATATATATGTATATATATATATATATATATATATATATATATATATATATATATATATATATATATATATATAGATTAGAGACGCTTTTCAGTTTCAATGATCGAAAAAAATAAAATATTTAGTCCTTTATGATGTTTTACTTGACTTGTGATATATACACTAGAGTTAATAAGGGTGTGGTTTAGATGTTTTTAATTGGAAAAACGTCCTGCTACAACCTTATCGACTTTGGTGTGAACAAAATAGAGACAACAAAACACAAAGCAGGATTCATCATAGACCAGGAAGCAACTATAGCTCGTTTCAAATTATGTGCCCAATATCAAAACGCTATTACTCAGTAACCGTTTGTTAAAAACTGTTGAAGTTTTCCAAATGTTATTAGAATGCAAAAGACCCTTTAAATCTATATTTAACAAATATCTTGCAGCTGCAGTTTTCTTAAAGCGGTGATTTTCTTTGATGTTTGTCAAAATTGTAATTTGTGAACCCCTAAATAATAGAAATTACCGTAGTTGCTGGTCTATGAATATTTTTCACTAGGTAAAGGCGTGGCCGTAATGGGGAAATAACCTAATAAGACAAAACACCAGTAGAATTATTGTCTTCTCAGTTCGAGGACGGACGATAATATCAAGGTATACCTGTATGTCCAATTTTCATAGTTGTGTGGTCCTGATAAGGACCGTTTGTTGAACTAATTTAAGGTAATATAGGGGCCAACATTGTGGGGGCTATATACTTTCATTCTGAATCAGACGAGTCTAAAAGATTAATAACTGTTTGGGGTTGAACATTCCACAAACCATCATTTTTCCAATATTCCTCTTCCTGTTTTAAGACGTGTTCTTCACATTTAGCCCAATAATCTTTGTCTATATTTAATAAAGCGAGATTAGCAAGAGTCTTTACATCGCATATTTTGAATGTTGTATTTTCATCTGCCACTTGTCCTTTTAATTTTGCCCAGATTAGTTCTATTGGATTTAAATGAGCATGGTAAGGTGGCATCCTCAAACTTATATGACCGTGCTCTTGGATAATCTTATCTATTTGAAAAATCTTTGTCCTTTGTTTTTGCTTTACTAGAGATAGTAATTCAGGTTTGAAGTACATGTTATTAAATTGTATGTGCTCCTTTGTGAGCCATATCTTAATAGCATCTTTTGTACTGGATGACGTCGGGACTTTATCATCAAGTGCAACAATGTTGTGGTACGCTGCATTGTCCATTATTAGGCAAGATGGTCGATCTAGTGATGGGAGAACAGAATTTTCAATCCAATGTCTAAATATGTGACCATTCATCTCAGAGTGATAATCCCGATTGTCCATGGATTTTGAAAGAAAAATGAGCTCTGCATTCTGTATTAGTCCATGTTGTCGACTACCTGCATGAGCAATTATCAAGCGCTGTCCTTTGCTGCTAGGTATTAATCTCTTAATCTTTCCATCTGATGACTGCCATTCCCTTTGGTTAGTGTGGTGAGCATTGATCCATGTTTCATCCAAGTACACAATATCATAACCTTGCTTGCGCACCTCTTTTACCTCACGTAAGTACTTGCTTCTCATGACTACTATATGTGGCTTCTCATAGATGATGTTTCATCCATTGGAATACTTTCTGAATGTAAAGCCTGCAGCTCTCACATTCCTCCATAATGTAGACTTTGATATTTCAATACTGTTGTTCTTTTTCAGCGATACTTTTAATTTTCTTACTGTAACAGTTTCATTCATACCCAACATTTTGCGAATTTCACTTCTAATAAGTTCACTGTCGAAATTATCCAACATTTTTGCTCTTCCTTGTGATTTTGTATATTTTGAACATTGACGGTCACGTGCTTGAATCCAGTGATTAAATGACCGTTTAGATAAATCCAAAATGTGTCTTGTCATATTCTTAGGGTTTTTAAAGAATGAAATAATCTTCCTCGTTTAGCCTCTTTGCAAAAATAGTCATACATTTTTATTGCGATGTTTTGTAAACTGCAGAATTTCATTTTAAGACTCATGATAAATGTTATCGTTCCACGACTGCACCTATGAATGAACGGAAATGGAACACAAGTGTCTAATTGTGTCAGAAAACCACAGTAAAAAGCGTACAAACACATCAATTTTACCGTGTATGGATTTTTACTCGCTATTTTTAACTTAAAATACTGTAAACATTAAGTTTTGACTACATCAATGGGTCGTTATAAATTTATATAAATCAAATAAGCAACAATAATAACCAAATGTTTTTTTTAATGAAATTAATTCCCTGTTGGGTTCTAATCATTATAACTTTACATGCAAATTTTGAACAACTTACAACAAGCGGTTAAAAAGCTATCGATTTTAAAAGTTGGGCACGAGTTATGAAACAAGCTCTAGAGACACTGCTGGTACAGAAACAATTAAATCACATACAACTTTCGATATAAAGAAAGATGACGTACGAACAACATATGCAAAATTTTCCTGAAAAAATCCGCCAATGGTTATGATTATGGAATGTACTGGTATCACTGCAAACGAATTAAAGTCCATAACTGCTCAACCGTCAGTGACAGTGCAATCATCTGAATTAGTATCTCATCTCCCAAACACAGAAAGGTAGCTACAGTTCTCATTAGAGCAGTCTCTGCACACGTCAAAAGATATAAGGCGAAACCGCACATAAAGTGAACACAGCCATCTGTTCCCCGTCATACGATATCATCATTTATCGTAAGCAATCGGAATATCGAAACACGATCAAAACGGATGAAATGCACAGCTCACTGTGTCTTTGGAGATGCCATTTTGACTTACGTCCATTGTTGTGAAAGATGAATATGGCAACGCAGCTGTAAGAAAATGCGGATCAGATAACCACGTGGCGTAATAAGAATAGTGCACGCTTAAACCCAAACAAGGAATCTGTAATGATGTGCTCACTGAATAACAAAAAGGTTAAGGACAATCTCCAAGTCATGAACTGCAATAGTGTTGATACCGTGAGTCAGGCTATTCAATATTTGGGAGTAACCATAGGTAGTAATTTTACTTTCGTCACCACGTTAGCAATGTCATTCAAAAGGTAAGGAGGGATCAGGATCATGGCCAGGACGTGCCTCTAGCAATTGTTGCTATTATTGCTGGCTTTTGGTGCTATCAGTGTTGGTTGATGGTTTGTTCACTGTGTCAACTCAGAACGCAAAGTTGGAAAGGGTTCAGAACCACATCCTATAGACAGTGTTGCGATGCACTAGAGGTATATCAATCTGTTAAATGGGCTCTTACTTGACTCGCCGGACATTTTATTCCAGTGGACAACCATGAGTCCACATCACTCCTTCGGATGAAAGAGATGGGAGTTAAGATGGGCACAGCCAGAAAGGAGAAACTTAGAGGCCGTCTAAGAAGACTTATCAACCAACACAGAGCTAGAGTCGTCAGTCGCTGGAGACTCACCGCGATGTGAGGACATCTGAGCACCTATGGACATATTCGGAGTGCAATGATGATGACCCGCAAATAACTCAATAACAAGTACGCTATTGTCTAAGCCCATTTAAAATATCATCATCATCATCATTGAGTGCCGTCTCCGCATCGAAGGTTGACTACCATGGAGCGCCATTCCACTCTATCTCTAGCTTTGATGGTGCAGATAGTCATAGGCTGACCTGTCCATCTTTTGATGTTACTCGTCCATGTTAGTCTTGGTCTGCCTCTGCCTCTTTTGCCTTGTATTTTCCCTTATAATATTACTTTTATTATGCTGTTGTGTCTTATAACATGCCCCAAAAATGTAATTTGTCTTGTCTTAATTGTGTTTAGTAGTTCTCTGTTCATTTTTAGTTGTTTTAAAACTTCATCGTTTGTTTTCTTGTCTTTCCATCCAATTCTACCTATTGTTCTATTGATGCACATTTCATAGGCTTCAATTTTATGTTCTATTTTCTGCTGTAATGTCCCTGTTTCTGCACCATAGCCTTAAGTCATCAAGCCTTAAGTGGGT
This sequence comes from Megaustenia siamemsis, assembly GCA_032433765.1. Classification (NCBI taxonomy): domain Eukaryota; kingdom Metazoa; phylum Mollusca; class Gastropoda; order Stylommatophora; family Ariophantidae; genus Megaustenia; species Megaustenia siamemsis. The sequence continues at coordinate 11,471,809 of JAVIAB010000073.1, forward strand.
ACCGGATTTATTTCTGGGAAAATAAAGCAGCTCGGACGTAATACCAACCACGTTACCCCAAAAATCATGTACAGAATGTCTGTAAAAAATATGGTCACTAACACCATATGCCCTATACGCCACCTGGCGTGACGGAGCTCCTTACTTTACTTTACTATGTTCAACAAGCTGATTTGACAAGCGTATAAGTCCACGTTAAAGGTGTGTTATATCATAGCAGAACAAACAAGTACATCTTCATGCTCTTGAAGAATAAGACCTCGCTTATTCTAGCTTTTTTCAAAGTGCAACACCTTTCTTTGTTGTTCTTAGACTTATCTTCTTAGACATGGTTCGATAATGTTCTTGCGTTAAATTATTTTCCACTCTGGAGGTTGCTGACATGTTACCAACATCTCAATTATATTTGTACATTATTCAATGTTGACACGTGGTCCGGAGGCTAGAAATCTGGCTTACATGACACAGAAATGTAAACGCATAGACACAATAATGGTTGTTATAGGAAACGGAAACAGCCAGGTTTATTTCTATAATTTGAGTGAAGGTAACTCTGGACTCAGCAATGTCTTTCAGAAGCCTTGAAAAGTTGTGGAAATCAAAACTCATTAGCACAAACACAAAACTTAGGCTATTCAAATCAAATGTACTATCAACCCTTACGTATGCGTGTGAAAGCTGGAAAACAACAAGAGATATAGAAACAAAGTTGAACGCATTCGAAAATAAATGTCTAAGGAAAATACTTGGTATAGAAAGGAACGAATTCAAAACAAACGAGGAAATTAGAGAAATCGCCAATCAACCACTAATATCTTCAGTAATAAAGAAAAGACGATGGTCATACGTTGGACATGTGATGAGAAGAGATAATAATCGAATAGCAAAGCAAGCCCTCATATGGGAAACAACAGGTAAAAGAAAAAGAGGAAGACCCAGGGAGACACTGAGAAGAACATTGATGAGAGAGGCAAGAGCAGCAGGAATCGGCTCCCTCAATGAGATAGAACTGCTTGCACAGAACAGAGACAGATGGCGAGATTTGATAAAATATCTTTAAAAGAAAACTGCTAGAACAAAAATTCATATAGGAGAAGGTGTATCTTGGTCTACGCCCTATGGGCCGGTTACGGCTCGAAAGGTCAATAGATAGATAGATAACTCTGGACAGTTTGTAGACGCATTGAAAAATGTCAGCAACTGCGCATTGCTAATGTTATGAATAGGACAGTTGTTAGTGCGGACTGGCGTGATGCCGACTACATCGCTAGCTGATTAAATAAAGAAAAAAACATTGACACTATCACTACATTTAGAAAAAAACAGTAAAGCATGGTTGAACGCCTTTCTACAGTTTATAGGAAATGTATATATATATATATATATATATATATATATATATATATATATATATATATAATATATATATATTGTTTTAAACTCTTAAAGTATACTCCAGGAAACCAATTTGTAGATTCGTGTAGCACTGAAAAAAAATAAACAAATGTTAATAACGAACTATATCTCATGTACGATCTCCGCATGTCAGATTGAAATGATTTTTTTTGTTTTAAATACCGGGACTGACCTAGTTAGATGAATACAAATTTAGAGAAATTAAAATTTGAGACGACTTCGATTGTATCACAGAAAATGTTGGTCGCTCAATGATCTTTGGCAAATGTTGGTCGCTCAATGACCTTTGACAAATGTTGGTCGCTCAATGATCTTTGACAAATGTTGGTCGCTCAATGATCTTTGACAAATGTTGGTCGCTCAATGATCTTTGACAAATGTTGGTCGCTCAATGATCCTTGACATATGTTGGTCGCTCAATGATCTTTGACATTTTAGCAATAAAATAAATTCACACCGAAACTAACAATAATAGGCTTTTTATATCGAAAGATACACATTTTTTGTGTCTCTGTCCTGCTCTATCTGGCCTGTAGCTCGTGAAGTGTTGAGAAATGTGTAACTTTCTGGCTTTCAGTAGTACATTTTTGAGTTGCTTTTATATAGAATAGACTTAATGTCCATTTGATTCTATTTAACAATCTCTTTCTGGGTTTCCCTTTTAATGCGCAGCCGTAAGTTTTCATGTAACACGCTCTAGCTGCAGGTTGGTTATCATTTATTGTCAGATGGTGCTAACCCATTTATTCTTATGTTGTTCAGAATAGTCAATAGCTGGTGCTACACCGACTATGTTTTGCGGCTTAATTTCTAATCCTCATTTCAAAATTTGCTTACAGTATTTTTATACACACTTGTCTTTCAACAATTGCCCGGTGTCTAACACTAGAGTTATGCATCAACATGTGATCATATGTTATCTGTGAGCAAATACAACGTATACAGTATAACAACTAAAAGGTCGTGTTCGAGAATGGCAACAATATAAAAGTACTGACATGTTGTGATAAGACTTGAGACTGATGTTGTATTTTCGTCTATTGGAGACTAGCATTGTACAAAAGAATACAATATTTAGTAGAATTGAAGCGGCGAAAATGGCATGTGAACGTGGTCGTATATTTTCAGAGAGCTATGACATTACATTCAACATGTATCTGCTAGTTTGAGGATTAGTAATGTAGAGGTTCGCTATCAGCTGGCCAGAGAATTGTTCTTATTAATGTCCAACCAGACAATCACTTATTTTATCAGAAAATGCGCGTTTATTCAGTGCCTGGCATAATATATGACTTGGAATGTTTAATTTTTTCTGCTATTTTCTTGTTTCACATTTCCGCTATTTTTTTTCTGTTTCATTTTTCTTCTATTTTCTCCTGCTTCACATTTCCGCTGTTTCGTTATGTTATGATTTTTTTGCTATTTTCCTCTATTTCGCCTGTCCGCCATTTTCTCCTGTTTCACATTTCCACTATTTTCCTCTATTTCGCTTTTCCTCCATTTTCCCCTGTTTCACTGTTCCGCTATTTCGCTTTTCCTCCACTTTTCTCCTGATCCACATTTCTGCCATTTTTCTCCTGTTTCACATTTCCGCTATTTTCCTCTATTTCGCTTTTCCACCATTTTCTAATGTTTGACATTTCCGTTATTTACTCTATTTCGGCTTTCCTCCATTTTCTCCTGTTTACATTTCCGCTATTTCACTTTTCCGCCAATTTTCTCCTGATCAAAATTTCCGATATTTTTTCCTGTTTCACTTTTCCGCCATTTTCTCGTGTTTTACATTTCAACCATTTTCGCCTGTTTCACATTTCCGCTATTTTCTCCTGTTTCACATTTCCGCTATTTTCTTGTGATGAGCCTCGAAAAAAAGTCAACTGATAAGAAACGTCTGAAAATGAAACGTCAAACATTGTAGAAGATTCCAAAGAATGTTGGCACGGTTTTTGCATCGATCTCAAATATTACAAATCATCAACAAGACAAATACGCAAAAAGTCACCAGGAACTCAGGACTGTGAAAATACCGTTGTATTCATTGTCTAAGTACATCAAATTTAATTTTCGTTTTTAATTTTCGTAGATAATTTAATAACAAAACAGAACTTTAGAAAAGATTGTGGACTACATATACATTATAAACAGATGGCTCAACCACAAGAATGGTAGTTCCGAATTAGACAAGCGGTTGGACTATATTCACATACAAATACTAGACATATTTATGTCTCTTTTCAGGTATAGCTATTCCAGACATTGCTTGTTCACTCACTACATTCTGGACCTGCATATGCCACAATCCTCTGTTCCAACATATATGCTTGTCCATAGTGTGTCTATAAATCATATATATTACTTGACCTTGGCCACATGTGGATGTAAGCAGGTAAATACGTGAGTAGTTGGTTATATTGTCACCTTATAACCATGTTTCAAATATATATATATATATATATTTATATATATATATATATATATATATATATATATATATATATATATATATATATATATATATATATATATATATATACAATTTAAGTAATATGTGTGAAGTTAAGGTTATATTTATTTTAATGTATAGTGACTGATATTGTGTAAGTTCTCTTTTGTCTTCTCACGTGACCAAACCATCTATAGCTTGTTTCATAACTCGTGCCCAACTTTTTAAATCGATAGCTTTTTAACCACTTGTTGTAAGTTGTTCAAAATTTGCATGTAAAGTTATAATGATTAGAACCCAACAGGGAATTAATTTCATTAAAAAAAACATTTGGTTATTATTGTTGCTTATTTGATTTATATAAATTTATAACGACCCATTGATGTAGTCAAAACTTAATGTTTACAGTATTTTAAGTTAAAAATAGCGAGTAAAAATCCATACACGGTAAAATTGACGTGTTTGCACGCTTTCGCCATGGTTTTTTGACACAATTAGACACTTGTAAAAAACACGAGAAATTGTGTGTTCCATTTCCGTTCATTCATAGGTCTGGACGTGGAACGATAACATTTATCATGAGTCTTAAAATGAAATTCTGCAGTTTACAAAACATAGCAATAAAAATGTATGACTATTTTTGCAAAGAGGCTAAACGAGGAAGATTATTTCATTCTTTAGAAAACACTGAGAAAAGGACAAGACACATTTTGGATTTATCTAAACGGTCATTTAATCACTGGATTCAAGCACGTGACCGTCAATGTTCCAAATATACAAAATCACAAGGAAGAGCAAAAATGTTGGATAATTTCGACAGTGAACTTATTAGAAGTGAAATTCGCAAAATGTTGGGTATGAATGAAACTGTTACAATAAGAAAATTAAAAGTTTCGCTGAAAAAGAACAACAGTATTGAAATATCAAAGTCTACATTATGGAGGAATGTGAGAGCTGCAGGCTTTACATTCAGAAAGTATTCCAATGGACGAAACATCATCTGTGAGAAGCCACATATAGTAGTCATGAGAAGCAAGTACTTACGTGAAGTAAAAGAGGTGCGCAAGCAAGGTTATGATATTGTGTACTTGGATGAAACATGGATCAATGCTCACCACAGTTACCAAAGGGAATGACAGTCATCAGATGGAAAAATTAAGAGATTAATACCTAGCAGCAAAGGACAGCGCTTGATAATTGCTCATGCAGGTAGTCGACAACATGGACTAATACAGAATGCAGAGCTCATTTTTCTTTCAAAATCCATAGACAATCGGGATTATCACTCTGAAATGAATGGTCACATATTTAGACATTGGATTGAAAATTCTGTTCTCCCATCACTAGTTCGACCATCTTGCCTAATAATGGACAATGCAGCGTACCACAACATTGTTGCACTTGAAGATAAAGTCCCGACGTCATCCAGTACAAAAGATGCTATATGGCTCACAAAGGAGCACATACAATTTAATAACATGTACTTAAAACCTGAATTACTATCTCTAGTAAAGCAAAAACAAAGGACAAAGATTTTTCAAATAGAGAAGATTATCCAAGAGCACGGTCATATAAGTTTGAGGCTGCCACCTTACCATGCTCATTTAAATCCAATAGAACTAATCGGGGCAAAATTAAAAGGACAAGTGGCAGATGAAAATACAACATTCAAAATATGCGATGTAAAGACTCTTGCTAATCTCGCTTTATTAATATAGACAAAGATTATTGGGCTAAATGTGAAGTCCACGTCTTAAAACAGGAAGAGGAATATTGGAAAAATGATGGTTTGTGGAATGTTCAACCCCACAGAGTTATTAATCTTTTAGACTCGTCTGATTCAGAATGAAAGTATATAGCCCCCACAATGTTGGCCCCTATATTACCTTAAATTAGTTCAACAAACGGCCCTTTTCAGGACCACACAACTATGAAAATTGGACATACAGGTATACCTTGATATTATCGTCCGTCCTCGAACTGAAAAGACAATAATTCTCCTGGTATTTCCCCATTACGGCCACGTCTTTACCTAGTGAAAATTAATCGTAGACCAGCAGCTACGGTAATTTCTATTCTTTAGGGCTTCACAATTTACAATTTTGACAAACATCAAAGAAATATCGCCGCTTTAAGAAAACTGCAGCTGCAAGATATTTGTTAAATATACATTTAAAGGGTCTTTTGTATTCTAATAACATTTGGAAAATTTCAACAGTTTTTAACAAACGGTTACTGAGCAATAGCGTTTTGAAATTGGGCACATGATTTGAAACGAGCTATAATGTGTTACTTCTTATATTTCTTCTGTGAAACATCATCCCATTGTGTTTCTCCACTTTAACATCTGTCTCATAAGTTAACTTCGATTATTTCCCATCATTTTCTTTACGTTATCTGTTGATTGTCTTCAATATACCGTTTAAGATTGACATTGAAAAGACCAACGTGGGGCTGAAATTCGTGTTCAAGGCACTATTTTTAATTTTATTTCGAACTTTTTTTTGCTCAATAAAGGTGTTATTTAGTTCATAATTTGTCATGGTCTACTGTATCTTGACTCCGTTTGAGTTGCCAATTTATTTCATATTTTGCCTGAATTCATATGTTTCTTTTTTTTTTAACATAGAAATTGATTTGTATTTATATTCACAATAATAACAAGTATCTACGATATAGTTGCTGAAGACAAAGTAGTTACAAATGGTCAATGATGATAAAGAGACTTCACAATTATGACCTCACAAATGTCTTCAACAGCACAACACTGATCGGTATAGTCATCAATAACTATTAATGGTTATATATCAACTTATTATAGCCCAGACTAAGATCTGTCGCATGATATCAGCATAGTTCATATAATATAGCCTTCTATTAACGTCAGCGGTTGCAAACACAACACACATTGGCAACCACAATGCAATATACAATGTCTCCTTACCTATTACTGCTATAATTGATTATGTGATGCTTAGGGAGTGAAACTACTGGTCTCTATTTCAGTCATCTTATAGTCATGTGGTTATTGGCATCTTACTTTCACAGTCCATGACTATTGGCTGCAGTTCTATTGACTAACATCGTTTTCTCGAGCAATGACTACTCGTTAAGAATTAGCTGCTTTTATAGTTTTAGATATTCTCACTTATAGAGCCTGGGTCATCTCAACTATATATAAAGTCTGGGTCTTCTCAACTATATATAAAGTATGTGTCTTCTCAACAATTTATTAGCCCTCTGGTCAACTATTATCTTTGTTCTATGATGCTCGTGCCGAGGCTAATTCCCAATTTTTGATGTTCTCAATAACCAGTTTGAACATGGGATGTTACTTTCCAATAACAATCAAGCCGTTGAGGTCTAACTAGTCAGGTTAAAGGTCATCACGTGACCTAAATTTTCTTAGAAGTGAGAAGTATTACAATTAACGAACTATAATGAAATCAGATAAGAGAGGTCAGCGAAATGTCTGTTTTATTTTGTGCAACGACATATACTGAATACGTACAATATAACAATATCAATTGTTGTTAGTTCAAGTTCTTTCACCGCTTTCTATTTGTTAAAGAAACTGCATTATTTTGTTATTGTAAATGTATATTTGAAAGTTTTCTCTGAACATTGGTGTATAGTAGCAGTTACTGCGCGTCACTGTCGTGTCTGAGACACCTACCATCTAACAAGACCCATTTGTAAAAATTACGATTTGCCTCTTATAAAATAGAAATCGTTATCATAAATTCAAATGAGCACACACAAATCTATTAGTGCGTAGAACATTATAATTAACAGCAGGAACTTCCGGTATATGGTGGATAGGCGGCGGGAACACGAAAAATGTTCCTTGTTGCAGTTTCCTTATTTTCCAAGTCCGGCTCGTAGCAGGAGCTATTGAGTTAAGTGCTCTGTGCACACCGTGAGCTGTGTGTCTCATCCGTTTTGATCATGTTTCCATATTCCAATTGTTTACGATGAATGATGATATCGTATGACAGGGAACAGCTGGCTGTGTTCACTTTCTGCGAAGTTTCGCCTTTTGGCGTGTGCTGAGACTGCCAGTGGGTTTGGGCGGTTGAGCAATTATGGATTTTAATTCGTTAGCAGTGATACCGGGGCCTTCCATAACCAAATTAGCAGCAGCATGGTTGTACAGTGTTCCAACATTTGAGTGTTACAAAACAGTATGAATAATAATTACATGTCTCACATCCATTGTGTCTTACTATTCTTTCAGAATCACGAGCTCCATCACATCATTTATCACACTGGAGAGGTGTCTCTATATCGCCTTGCCTCTCAAGGTCAAGAACATCATTATTCCATCCAGGACCAAAGTCATTATTGTCTACATCAATACTTCAATCATTATTTTGTTCATTCCTTTATTATTTCCGAAGATGCCGGAATGAAAGAACAATCCTTCTAGAAACAGAACCATTTTACTACTCACTTTTACACAAGACAGAGAGATTGTAGATTCCGTTACGTCATTTATCCACAGCGTGTTCTTATCATCGGCTTTACTCATCTCTGTCATTATCTGTACAATCATTCTTGTCTTCAAACTTGACAGGAAAACAAAATGGCGGGAAGCATCTCTAGCCAAACTGGAAACGTCTTCTGGTAAAGAGGAAAACGTTGTCAAGATGATAACTTCAATATCGATTAACCTAAAAGTCTGCTACGGTTCGAGTACACTGGCTGTTATTGCAATGGTTTCTTCCAAAAAATTCAGCGTGGGCGGTAAATATGAGAACCTGCTTTTTATCATCTGGTCTGGGTTGTTGGCCCTTGACAGTTTCAACTCCAGCATGAATATTTGTGTGTAGGTCAAGATGAGCGCAAAGTACAAACAAACACTGTATGAGATATTTTGTCGACACGGTGGTAGTAAACCATTTTGATATTCCTTTGTTTTATTCGTTAGCGTGCTCTTTAAGTAGGGCATTAGCTAATACGGTAACAGAAAAGGTATCCATAACTGTAACTCTAATTGTGGTTCTTTCTTGTACAGTACTTACAAGTCAATTTGATGTTATTCTCACTTCTTTTGATACTTTTGATTTTTCCCATTTTCAAAATGAATTATTTTAGCATTTATAGAGAAACGAAATTTGTAGGTAAATTCAAACTGTTCTGTCGTTGACAACGTTGACCTGTTAGCTGAGAAAATATCTAACTTCGAGTATGTTATGTTGATGTTCACGGTATGACTAAAGTCACGTCTTCTTCTACATTTTCAGATCCCTGTGGAGCAAAGGACTTCAACACACACTTTTCAAGCCGTTCTGTTTTATACCATTCTTGTAAGATTGTTCCATGTCTTCTCCCATCATCTTCATCTCTGCTTCTGTCTGTCTTCCCCATCATCTTCATCTCTGCTTCTATCTGTCTTCCCCATCATCTTCATCTCTGCTTCTGTCTGTCTGTCTTCCCTATCATCTTCATCTCTGCTTCTGTCTGTCTTCCTCATCATCTTCATCTCTGCTTCTGTCTGTCTTCCCACATCATCTTCAACTCTACTTCTGTCTGTCTTCCCCGACATCTTCATCTCTGCTTCTGTCTGTCTTCCCCATCATCTTCATCTCTGCTTCTATCTGTCTCCCCCATAATCTTCATCTCTGCTTCTGTCTGTCTTCCCCATCATCTTCATCTCTGCTTCTATCTGTCTTCTTCATCATCTTCATCTCTGCTTCTATCTGTCTTCCCCATCATCTTCATCTCTGCTTCTCTCTGTCTTCCCCCATCATCTTCATCTCTGCTTCTATCTGTCTTCCCCCATCACCTTCATCTCTGCTTCTATCTGTCTTCCCCCATCATCTTCATCTCTACTTCTATCTGTCTTCCCCCATCATCTTCATCTCTGCTTCTATCTGTCTTCCCCCATCATCTTCATCTCTGCTTCTATCTGTCTTCCCCCATCACCTTCATCTCTGCTTCTGTCTGTCTTCCCCCATCATCTTCATCTCTGCTTCTATCTGTCTTCCCCCATCACCTTCATCTCTGCTTCTGTCTGTCTTCCCCCATCATCTTCATCTCCACTTCTATCTGTCTTCCCCCTTCATCTTCATCTCTACTTATATCTGTCTTCCCCCATCATCTTCATCTCTGCGTCTGTCTGTCTTCTCCCATCATCTTCATCTCTCCTTATATCTGTCTTCCCCCATCATCTTCATCTCTGCTTCTGTCTGTCTTCTCCCATCACCTTCATCTCTACTTATATCTGTCTTCCCCCATCACCTTCATCTCTGCTTCTGTCTGTCTTCCCCCATCATCTTCATCTCCACTTCTATCTGTCTTCCCCCTTCATCTTCATCTCTACTTTTATCTGTCTTCCCCCATCATCTTCATCTCTGCTTCTATATGTCTTCCCCATCATCTTCATCTCTGCTGCTATATGTCTTCCCCCATCTTCTTCATCTCTGCTTCTATCTGTCTTCCCCATCATCTTCATCTCTGCTTCTATCTGTCTTCCCCCATTATCTTCATCTCTGCTTCGGTCTGTATCTCCAAGAATTTCTTGGTCTCCCGTATTGTCTATTTCCCTGGAGATTCCAAAAAAGGGCCTGTTGTGTAATACCTTCCGTTAGCTTCCGCAGTGTGTGTCCTATCCAGGGCCATTGTCTACGCTGCATCCCTTTATCCACTGGTATTTGACTGGTACATTTCCATAATTCTATGTTAGTAATCTTGTCCTGTCATTTCCATCCTTTTATTCTGGGTAAGCATCCATTAATTAAAGTATGTATCTTCATGATTGTCATTTTATTTGTCTCTCCATGTTTCACAGTCATATAATAAGACTGACTTAACATTGGAGTTTTAAATTTGTATTTTAGTATTTAACCTTCTCCATGTTTGTGAAGTTTTTTCGACTTATTTTTTTAGAGTGCGGGATAGCCAATCCCATGTCCAACCCCCCCCCTTAGTCCCCTCTTACGTACACGCCTGGTAGGGAACAGCGCCACTATTCTTTACTCCCCTTCGGGCTCCGGAAGCGCACGGGCGTAAGTTACTTAGTAAATTTTAATTGAGAGAGCACCAACCCAAGACTTTACTGAATAAGAATAAAACAAACTTTAAGTTCTCTTCATACATAGTCTGCATCTCCTTAAAGAGTATGAGCATTACATTCCAGAATGTATTAAATCGCTGCTAACGACCAACCAAATTACCGACATTCTAACGGCGGTTGCTGTCACTGAATTAAACAAGTTCTATTGTCTCAAACGCAACAGCCACAGAAGAGGTTGGACAGTTCTGCAACAAGAATGATGATTAAATACACAACTTCTATCTTCAAATGTGTCTTGTGGGTTTTGTATTAAAAAACAAGATCGCTATCATTTGTTATTTTTTTATAATAAGGAAGAAACTGTCATCAAAGTGAGACCGTGTTAAATCTCAGCTAATAACTGTTTTCTTCCATAACTTTCATCCAGCGACAACACAAATGTCCAAATACTTCATACATTTCCCCAATGTTTTCTACATAATCTTTAATATCGTGAGGATTGTAGCGGTTAGAGCGCTGGTTAGGTAATCAAGTGAACGTGGAAGATCATCAGGTGATTAGACCTGCCGTGTTGTCCTGCGTCCGTTCATTAATCACTAACCTATGTGACCATCACCTACCTATGTGACCATCATCTACCTATGTGACCATCACCTACCTATGTGACCATCACCTACTTGAATATCATCATCGTCAAATACCGTACCTTGTGGCGTAGGTGATAAAATCTCTCCTGAATTTTCAATCTCGACAGTTATTTATCATTTCTTTTGTTGACCTTCTGCCAAGCCATTCTCTTTAACTGTCTGGTATCTTTTCTCTTTCCTTCCCTCTATCTCTTCGTCCCTCAATTTCCCATTTGTGACAATATATTCCAGCAGTTCCCTTCTAAAAAGCATGACCAAAAAATTATGATTGTTTCTTCCTAATATTGGAAATTAGCTCTCTTTTTTTGCTTTGGCCTCTTTCAGAACATCTTCATTACACTTCTTAGCTGTCCATGGAATTATCAACATTTTTCTGTAAAACTACATTTCTAAAACCTCCTGTGATTTTCTTGTTTGTTGTCCTATTGTCCATGATTCCCATCCGTATGTTAAGACTGGTTGTACATAATATTTAAGTAATCTTTTTGTTGTTTCTATTGTCAATAATAGATTGCATAGTATCTTCCTAATTTTTTGGAAAGCTGCATTTGGCTGAGCCATTCTGCATCTCACCTCGGTTGTACATTTACCATCTGAGGTTAACAATGTTCCCAAATATTTACATTCATTTACCTGCTTTAATATTGTTCCACTTGCATTTATTGTGCATTGCGGTAATGTCTTTTTCTTTGTTGTTACCATAACGTCTGTCTTTTTGCTATTGGTTATTATTGGTTATGGAAGGCCTCGGCATCACAGCAAACGAATTAAAATCCATAATTGCTCAACCGCCCGTGCCAGTGGAATCATCCGAATTATCAACTCATCTCCCAAACAAAGAAAGGTAACTGTAGTCCCCATCGTAGCAGTCTCAGCACACGCCAAAAGACATAAGGCGAAACCGCACAGAAAGTGAACACAGCCAACTGTTCCCTGTCATACGATATCATCATTCATCGTAAACAAGCGGGATATCGAAGCAGGATCAAAACGGATGAGACACACAGCTCACGGTGTGCACAGAGCACTTAACTCAGTAGCTCCTGCAACAAGCCGGACTTTGAATATGAGGAAACTGCAAGAAGGAACACTTTCAGACATAACCTTCAATGGTTCCTGCCGCCTATCCACCATATACCAAGGGAGTTCACGTCCTCCCAAAAATGATGATCGTCATAGCACTTGATGATGTTAGGCCGTCATTGATGACTCCAATTCCAAACATATAGACACACAGTGGTGGTAATTTGTCATTTCCAGTCCAACAGAAGCCACATGACCAGTAGTTAGTAAAACCACAGAGAGAATATGATTTTGTGACCTTCACTGATTCACTCTTAGATGTGAATGTGTAGTTTACACAAGAGAAGAAGTTTTCAACTACAGTGATTCCATTTAAGGCAATTCTGGGATAGCAAGGCAAGTCTCCTTTATAGCAGCAGAACTTGATGTTCTCCGCTCCCTTCTTGTAGCTGCTGCCACACGATTCTGATGTCTCATTAACTTGGACATCATTCAAGAACAATGTCAGATTAACATTCCATAGATATGGCTCTGCTGATGAAATGCTTGGTGCCACATTTGTATCAATCATACTGGAGGCTCCTGGTCTGTGATCATTAATATCACAGACGGCACATGGTGTTGTATTCAGTATTTCTTTCTGGGGTGTAAATATGTGGCACACACATGGAGAGTGGTTTGTGGTCACAGTAATCCCATTAAAGGCAATTCTAGGGTAGCATGGCATAGCTGTTTCAGAACAGCACAATCCTATGATGTTTTCTGTGTTCGCTATAAAGCTGCTGCTGCTACACAATCCTGACCAATTATAGGTGTGGACATTATTCACTTGCAATGACAAAACTGCTTTGTTTACATCATAAACCTTTGGAAGCGAATCATTTATGGGACTAATAGTACAATTTATTCTTCCATCGGGGATATCTGCATCGAGTCCCCAAAAAAAGGTCTTTGGTTAAAAAGCACATATGCGTTTGAGTTAAACACACAATGAGCCCACTTCATAGATTCAAAATGATCCTTGCCAATGCCATCCGTTTGCACAAGTTAGGTCCTTAGCTACCAACGTCAAAAATGTCTGAATCGAAGCCAAGCAATTAACGACTTTATCTACAGCGAAGGTTAACGAACTGTGAACAAACATTTATGTTCAAACCCTTGAAAACATTTTCAAAAATCTGCCAACTCGCAGCAATAACATTTATCGTGTTGTTCAATTGTTGTTCAACATTGCTTGGTCCATAGCTCGAATATAAATAAGCTGCCATTTTGGTGCGTCCCATGACGTCACTCTTTATTTTTGTGTTTTGTCACAATAATGTATAATATATCCTGTAACTCATTTTCACTCTTAACAATTAAGACTGTATCATCAGCATACCTTAGATTATTTATATTATAACCTCCGATTGTTATTCCTGGCATGCCCATTATGGATCTTAAAATAATCTCACTATAAATATTAAACAAATCTGGTGACAGAAAAGCAACCTTGCTTAACACCCTGTTTTACTTGTGAAACATTCCCAATTGATTACCACTTGTTATGTCTGCTGTTCGTTGCCAGTATATGTTCTTTATTATCCTTAGATCTTTGCTTTGGTAGGATCTTACCACTCGTTATTTATTATTCTTAGGTCTTTGCTTGATCTTTGATCAAATAATAATATACTTTTGTATAACCTGCGAAGTAATAATTGTTCAATCAAGTTTGAGTTTAAAAAGAATAAAACATTAAAAGCGATGCAATGATAAGAAATTGTATGTGGGCAACAACAAAGTTCCCTCTCTGCGTGAGGTCCTGAGTTGTCATTAACAGATGTCATCTATGAGGTCCACATTCTTACTCCTTGTCTGCACTTTTCCCAGCCCATGGTCTGTACGCCTTTCATATTCCATCTGGTGTTCATGCATGAAAAATATTTAAGTATCACCGCCTTTCTGAGCACAAGATCTATCGTGTGAGCACAGGATCTATCATGTGAGCACATGACCTATCGTATGAGCATATGACCTATCATCTGAACACTGATCTAACATAGCTGGACACATGTAAAGGTGTAAAGGCATCAAGATGCTCAGAGATGCGAAGTTGATGTAAAGCTGATAATAATGACAATTTTAAAAAAAAGAAATAAAAAGTGGTATGGTAATAGCTTTACGTGGGAATTAACAAAACAAAAGTCGATGTTTCGGTCAGGGAGGCCTTCAGCTGGAAAACAAACAACAACACACATATTTATATGTATATATCAGTGGCGTATACTAGTTTTGGGGTCTGGGCTAACGCTGACATAATAAATAAAGACATACATTATATTCAGTAGGCTAACATGAAGTAATACTTGCTAATGACACCACTACATTTTAAATTACTTACGTATTTATATGTAAACTCTATCCGTCTTGTTTGGGATTTCTCGATGACTTTGTCATTGAAAGTACTGTTGAGTTGGTTTCTATGTTTCGGAAGGAATGATTTCTCAATGGACATTAATGCCAAACCAGATTAGCGTTCTTGTGTCTTGAGTTGAGCGACAATAAGATTTGATTCTTTTGAGAGCAGAAGTAGTTCTTTCTACAGATGCTGATGCGCATAACGTAGTTATAAATAGGTAGGAAGTTCCGATAATCAGACACAGTTTCACTTTCACTTTCTGACGCTTCTTATTGACTAGAGGTAAAAATAACCCACGAAACCGCAATTTGTAATAGGTAGCTCTCGCCCGTATAATTTTGAATTTTGAATTGTTGATTGTCAAGGTCATTAATTCTAAGTCGGAGAGAAGCGAAATGCACCGCTGCTGATTAGCGGTTTCATGTACTATTTTTTTATAGTAGTTTCGGCTTCATTCACAAATGTTATAGTGCCCATAAGAAAACCTTGCTTTAACTCTTTCCTTACGGAAGCTTTTTATCGACGCAACGGAAGAGATTTCAGAGACAAAATTGTTCATGGTTTTAAGAATCAATCTACATATTTATATTTATCTAACATATAACATATTATATATGAATTTTTAGTTAATTAAACACGGTATTAGATTTCACCAATATCAAGATGATGCAAGTCAGGTAAAAAAAATATGGTTTGATGGCGTTCACACTAATAAAATTGAGCGTGGCGCACGATGCGGCGAAATGTACGTTGCCGAAATAGGCGTGATGCACATAGCGGCGAAACATACGGAAATAGTTAATAAATGCAAATCAAAGCAAATAAA
Source organism: Megaustenia siamemsis (assembly GCA_032433765.1). Lineage (NCBI taxonomy): Eukaryota > Metazoa > Mollusca > Gastropoda > Stylommatophora > Ariophantidae > Megaustenia > Megaustenia siamemsis. The sequence continues at coordinate 11,487,580 of JAVIAB010000073.1, forward strand.
TCATATTGGTCTACGAAATGTGTAATAGAATATTCGAAAATTTGTAATATATTTATGAAAAAAAATTAGCAAATTATCATTTCCTTTTGTACTTCGTTAATACGTTCAGGCTACCGACGGTAGCTGCGGTAGCATAGAGAATACGCCACTGATATATATATAGACGAAGAGATAGAGGGAAGCAAAGGGAAAAAAATAATAGACAGCTTAAGAGAATGGCTTGGCAGAAGGTCAACAACAGAAATGATAAATAGCTGCCGAGATCGAAAGTAGTGGAGACACATGATCACCTACGCCACTAGGCCCGGTACTTGATGATGATATATATATATATATATATATATATATATATATATATATATAAGGATATGTACACAAATCTAACTACATGGCGATAATATGCTGGGTACTCAAGAAAGGTAATTAAAAAAGGTCCCTTCCTGTGGTCCAGAGCTTGGCCAGCTTCTGAATGAACTAAAATAAGTAGGCGGGATGACCGACTATATATCTCATGGACAAGGCAATCTGGTGAAAAGACGGAAGGGTTCTCAAAGTTTGGGGAGGTGGATACAAGATACGTATAAACTATGTATATCTAACTGGTCAGTTTTCTTTTTTGACGATAGGTCATGTGCTCACACGATCTATGTATAGGTACATATTCTTATATAATTTTTTGTGTTGTTGTTTGTTGTTCCAGCTGAAAACCTACTCGACCGAAACGTCGACTTTTGTTTTAGTAATTACCACGTAAAGTTGTTACCATACCACTTTTTTCTTCTTTCTTTTTTTTAAACTGTCATCTGGACATATACTCTATCATCTTAGAAAAAGATTTATCATCTAAGCACAGGACCTATCATCTAAGCACAGGACCTATCATCTAAGCACAGGACCTATCATCTAAGCACATGACCTATCATCTATCCACAGGAGCTATCATCTATTATCTTAGAAAACATATTATTTTTTAGAACATGACTTACCTACCATCTGGACAGATGTCCTATTCTTTATGTATATAACGTATCATTTTAGCGTATCACACGTCTAATGGGTACATGATATATTTTTTCTTCTTCCTTTCAGGTCCCTGTGGAGCATAAGTCTTCAACAAACATTTTACAGACCGTTCTGTTTCTTTGCCTCTCTGTTATGATCATTACATTTCTTCTCCATCATCATACTCTCAGTTGGCTTCTGCAGTGTATGTCCTATCCAGCGCCATCGCTTTCGTTGTATCTCTTTATCAACTGGTATTTGACTGGCACTATTCCATAATTCTACGTTAGTGATTTTATCCTGCCATTTCTATCATTTTAATCTGCGCAAGCATCCATTAATGAAGGTATGTATCTTCATAATTATTATTGTTGTTGTTCTCCATGTTTCACAGCCTTGTGATAGGACTGTCTTAACATTTGGAGTTGAAAATTTGTATTTTTGTATTTATCCTAATTTCTTTACATTTCCATATGTTAACTAACGGAACGAATGCTCTCTTGCAAGTTGAGTTATAGAGGTAAAGGAAGATCTATATATGTGCTTTATAGACTACACAAAAGCATGTGACTAAGTAAAGCATGTGGAAATAATCAATGTGCTGGAGAAATTAAAAATTGATGTCAAGGATCTGCAATTCATAAAAAAAACATGTACTGGTAACATACAGCAGCTATACGAATTAGCAAACAAACAGGACAATTCCAATATGTAAAACAAGGAGTCAAACAAGGCTGTATTCTGTCGCCGGATATGTTTTCATTTTACAGCGAAAATAATATGTGATCAATAGTAGACAAAATGGATTTGAAGTCAACAGTCACAACATAAATAATTTGCGATATACGGATGATACAGTCTTAATAGCAGCGACAGAGAATGAAAACTGCAAGAAATGATAGACATAATAGTAAAATAAAGCAGCAAAAACGATTTCAGTCTGAATAGTAAGAAAACAGAAGTAATGATCATATCAAAGAAACATCATCACCATCATGCAGAATATAAATAAATAGGACAAACCTGAAACAAGTGCAACGTTTCAAATACTTGGACACAATAATAGCATCAGATGGAAGATGCACCACAGAAATAAAAAGCAGAATAGTTCAGGCCCAAAAAGTATTTCACAAAATGAAAAATATCTTATGGAACAAATCTATGTCAATAGAAATGAAAAATAGAGTTCATCGCTGCTATATAGAACCAATTCTGACCTATGGAAGCGAATCGTGTACAGTAGACAAACAAATGAAAAGCCGATTAGAGACCATAGAGATTGGATTTCTCAGAAGAATGTTGAAAGTTCCCTGGACAGCTAAAAAGACCGATGAGGAAACTCTCAAAGAGGCCAACACAAAAAGGGAGCTCCTAAAAAACGAGAAAGAAACAATCAATATTTTACGGGCACATCATGAGAAGAGGAAAGTTGGAATATTTGGTTACAACTGGCAAAATAAAGGGAAAGAGAGATCGTGGACGGAAAAGAGAGAACATACTAGATAGCTTGGTGTCATGGCATGGAAAACAGTCAACAACAGAACTAATACGATGCACTGTAGTTAGAAGATTGTGGAAGGACATGATCACCTACGCCAACCGGTATGGCACATGGAGATGATGACTGCACAGATGTACAGACATTTTTTTAGACTAGCACGACTTCAGGAATGACACAATCTCGAGGGAAAAAATGACCAGAGATTTTATTGGCTTGGTACCAACCATATCTCTCATAAAATGTGTAGGTTATTGAATAATATTGCCACTAACACTACATTCCTCATACACTTGAAGAAATGTAGGAACCCTTGCTTCTAATATGTGCATTCTAAAATATTACTAGATGGCTGAGTCCGTTATTTTGTTCTGCCATGTTCACTTCTGTAGAGCAGCACATATGGAGGTTACTAGCCTGTTCTTACATAAAGGGGAGCCGCGATAGCTCAGTGGTTAGTGAACTGGACTACAAAGGACAAGAGGTAGGGTTTGATCCCAACCGACTGGGCCCGGTTCACCCAGCCTTTAAATGGTACCGGATTTTTCTCTGGGAAAGTAAAGCGGCACGGGCGTAATACCAACCACATTACCACAAAAATCATGTGCCGAAGGTCTGTAAAATGTATGGTCACTAACACCATATTTCCTATACGCCACTTGGCGTGACGTGGGTACTTTACTCTTTTTTTTTACTTACATAAAGGGTTTGGGTTTGTCCAAGTTTCATATCCATATACAGGTGTGCCAAGCATGTAGGCATTATATGGCTCTTTTGATTAGTGTAATCAAATCAGGAGCTGATTGTTATGGCAACATAAGTGGCCTACCTCATACACATTGCAATGTGGATAGATGCGGTTGTACTGTTGAGTAGATTGACCTCCATAGACATTGAAGCATGTCTATTAATAACGGCTTGAGTTATTTGAACTATATCCCAGCTACTAGGGAAATCGGTGGCTGGCTGACCATTGATATCAACTCATTAAGCTGGAATATTATTGTGTTGCGTATTCTGATAAAATATTAGAGGTGTCGTGGTCTCTACTACTCTGAAAACAGCCACAGGATCTCTTTCGAAATAAATCTCCACGTCACTCAATCTTCAGTTACATTTGTGACAGATTCAAAACCTATAATGATGAATTTACGAAAAGATATGACATTTTATATATAGATTAATGAAGACATACTAATCATACACTCCTCAAAAGTTTGTAAATGTAACTAAATAATCAGATTGAATGTATTTATTTAATCTGCTCATATCCGGGCAATTCAAAATAAAGCTTCTGAGTACTGAGAACCTAATGAATCAAATAAAATGAATGGACTTCGCCAAGTACAAAAGTACATTAAAGTAGTTCTTGTTGCTTTCTGCTTCATTTACAAAGCGTCTTGTCAGTAGCCGAGAGCCAGAGTGACAGAAAAAGCCAGCACATCAACAAGACTTTACTTCTCGGAAAAATAACTCACGAAATGTGAGTCTGTACTTCGAACTCATCTTGAAATAAACACAAATATTCACACTTGAGTTGAAACTATCCAGTATAAATAACCCTGACCAAATTAGATAAAGCAGATTGTCATAGCTACCACCAAGATTGAATTCTGGGAAGAATACCATTGCCATGATGACAAAAGTTGCCGGAACGTAGCAGATTATAAAGATTGTAGCAATAAGTGTTATCATCTTGACAACTTTGGTTCCTTTTTTAGAGGATGACTCTTGCTTGGTTAGTGTTTGTGCTACAGTTGCTTTCCTCCATTTTGATTTTTTGTTTAATTTGACGACAAGAATGATTGTGCAGATAATGACAGAGAGAAGTAAAGTTGTTGACAAGAACACGCTGTGGATAAATGACGTCACGGATTCAACTATCTCTCTATCTTGGGTAAAAGTAAGAAGCAAAACGGACCTATTTCGAGAGATGGTGTACGTCCATTCCAGTTTGTTCACGAAGAAGAAAGGAATGAACAAAACAATGATGGATGTATAGATGGAAACAATAATAGCCTTGGTCCTCAATGGAGTAATGATGTTCTTGACCTTGAGAGGCATGGCGATACAGAGACATCTTTCCAGAGTGATAAATGCTGTGATGAAGCTCGTGATTCTGAAAGTAAAGTGTAATATGAAGATTCTAAGAATAAAACTGTTAAATTTGCTTGCATCGGTCACATATTAGAATAGAGCAGCTGTAGCGTCAAAATACATAAAAATAAACTAATTGCTACATTAAAAAAAAAAAAACAAGAATTATGCCCGTGATTGTGAAATCATGTTTGTTTGCTTTACTGGTATATTATTAATTTCTTGATTTGCTTCCATGTTTTCTATTAAACATTTCGCTTAATTCTATTCCGCTACTTTTGTCTTGCTTTTGTTCATTCAGAAAGTAGAACTTTCGTGGAAAACAAATCAATCTCCCTATAGTTTAACAGGCAAAGTTCAATATAGAAATCAATCACATATCGATACTTAAACAACAGCTGGCTTGATCTCTCTTCTTTTTCTTCTTCTTTCCTTCCTTATTTCCCTTTCAGCGTCGAGGGGAGACATAGTTATAATAATTGATCTCTCTATTGTAGCAAAAATATAAATGTATATTTCTCATTAACTGTTTAAAATAGACGAGACAGGGAGAGAGACACATGTAGCAAATTTAACAAAAAGTAAATTAAATCTGCTTTGATTTTTAATGTGAACTTTTTATTACCTATTACGTCACAAGGGTGAACAAATTATTATTGATTATAGATGAGTAGTTTGTTTGTAACAGAGTCAGTATGCAAGTAATTAGATATATCTACATACGACATCTACATATCGCCTAATAGTAAACAAAACAGATATTAAGGAATGCAGAAAGGGGGAGTTCTTTCTCTTGAAATGATAAGAGTGCTGTTGCTGCAAGATTATTTGAGCTCCGTTTGTTCTATCAATTTATACGAGTATTTTATAGAATCTGTTGGCGGTTACATATTACAAAAAATAAATATCCTGGAGCACCATACCTGCTAACACACACGTGGGGCCAGCCACCTGTCACATACATCACATCCAATACTTCTATGGGTAAACCCATTTTGTGAAAATGGGGGTTGTAGCATATACTAGTCCAGAACATAGTGATTGAGCATGCGAGATCAGAAATAGACAGACCTGGAAAGGAAAACAAAAATAACCAACTTCCTACATTAATCGACAAGAAAATAAATAAATCAACAATTTTCTACAGTAATCGTGTTAGCCCTTGAGTGAATCTGAGTGAAGATGTATAAACCTGAATTAACTAATTAGTGTCAAGGCATCCTCTGACATGGACATACAATTTATTATTGTTCTTCTCTACACCAAATGATAAAATCCAGCTTGATCCAAGCACGAGGACGGTTGGAAACGTTTTCCCTCTGGTAATTTCAATAATTATGCAAGAGGCACGGCGCGCACATTTTATTAAAGCTGGAAATGTCATTTACTTCGGAGTTTCCTCCTTTACTTGGGAGTTTCCTCCTTCACTTGGGAGTTCCCTCCGTCACTAGGGAGTTTCCTCCTTTACTTGAGAGTTTCCTCCTTTACTTGGGAGTTTCCTCCTTTATTTTGGTAGTTTCCTCCTTTACTTGGGAGTTTTCTCCTTTTCTTGGGACTTTCCTCCTTTACGTGGGAGTTTCCTCCTTCACTTGGGAGTTCCGTCCTTCACTTGGGAGTTTCCTCCTTTACTTGGGAGTTTCGTCCTTCACTTGGGAGTTTCCTCCTTTACTTGGGAGTTTCCTCCTTTATTTGGTAGTTTCCTCCTTTACTTGGGAGTTTCCTCCTTCACTTGGGAGTTTCCTCCTTCACTTGGGAGTTTCCTCCTTCACTTGGGAGTTCCCTCCTTTACTTGGGAGTTTCCTCCTTTACTTGGGAGTTCTCTCCTTCACTTGGGAGTTTCCTCCTTCACTTGGGAGTTTCCTCCTTTACTTGAGAGTTTCCTCCTTTACTTAGGAGTTTCCTCCTTTATTTGGTAGTTTCCTCCTTTAAATGGGAGTTTCCTCCTTTACATGGGAGTTTCCTCCTTTACATGGGAGTTTCCTCCTTTATTTGGTAGTTTCCTCCTTTAAATGGGAGTTTCCTCCTTTACATGGGAGTTTCCTCCTTCACATGGGAGTTTCCTCCTTTATTTGGTAGTTTCCTCCTTTAAATGGGAGTTTCCTCCTTTACATGGGAGTTTCCTCCTTTACATGGGAGTTTCCTCCTTTACATGGGAGTTTCCTCTTTTACTTGGTAGTTTCCTCCTTTACTTGGGAATGATTTATCAACGTAGTCATCATTTCTATCCAGGCCACACACCAACTGTAGACAAGTTGTTGTATTTAGTCGAGGAAGAAGTCGGACGTCTTCTCCTGGAACCAGATACGCACAATTGCTAGGATATCCTGGCGTTTGTTATTGGAGCTTTTCCTTTCATATCGGGAGGTGGAAGAGATCGTGAGATGCCAGATCGGGGCTATACGGCGGGTGCTGCCAAATGTCAAAATTGGGAGACGCCCTAGAGCAACCACACTTTGATGATCTGTGTGTGAGTGGCAGCTGTCATGTGAAGTAATCTTTCATCGTGGCATGATGAGTGGGCCGTTAAATATTCTCTCTCTTATTGTTGCCAAACTGAAGAAGAAAATGTGGAGACGAAATAAGCGACTGAATTTGTTTAAGCTTTGCCTAATTAGATTGGTACTTGTCTTCATGTGGCATTGTTATATTTTTTTTATAAATAATTAAGAATATTAAGGCAGAGTAGGCAAAGTGCAATGAGGAAAAAATCACCCGTGTTTAAACTTGGCACATGGAACGTAAGGACCATGTGCCCTGAACTTGTTAAAGCAGACACACTGAAATGACAAATTAGAGCAACATTCCTCATAGATAAAGAACTAAATAGGCAACATGTCGATATTGCTGCCCTCCAGGAAACAAGACTCTCAGACTGTGGTTCTGTAAAGGATGACAATTATACTTCTCTTTTGGCAAGGTCTAAGCCCTGAAAAGTCACGTTTACGTGGAGCAGACTTCGATGTACGTAGGAGGTCAAAAAGTAATGCACACCAATTTTTTTCTCGGAAACTATTCGGGCAAAATGTGTGAAATTTTCACAGATTGTAGCTGAACATCCCCTTTACACTACCTATTTTTCAACATAATCTCCGTCCAAGCGTATTGCCTTACGCCAACGCGAAACTAGGTCATGAATGCCTCGTTTGTACCAAGTTATGTCCTGCTCGCGTAGCCATTTTTTAACTGCACGGATCACATCCTCATCTTTGTCAAAGTGTGTCCCACGCAGGAATTTTTTGAGTGGTCCAAACAGATGGAAATCTGAGGGAGCCAGATCAGGGCTGTCATGAGGATGGGGCAGTACAGTCCAACCAAATTTGTTGATTGCTTCCCGTGTTACCAGACTTGTGTGAGGGCGTGCATTGTCATGTTGAAGCAACAAATCTGCAGATGGCTTATTAGGCCGAACTCTGTGGAACCGATTTTTGAGTTTTGTCAGTGTATTGATGTAAGCTGTCGAGTTGATTGTCTCACCTCTTGTCATTACATCAACAAGAATCACACCATCAATGTCCCAGAAGACAGTGATCATCACCTTTCCGGCTGATGGAGATGTTTTGAATTTTTTTCTTTTTGGTGACTGCGGATGATGCCATTCCATTGACTGCATTTTTGTTTCAGGCTCATAATAATGTGCCCACGTTTCGTCACCGGTAACAATTTTTGACAAAAACATTTCTCCTTCAACACCGAAACGCTCCAACAATTCAGAACAGAATGTTTTCCTTTGAACTCTGTGATCATTTGTTAGGCACCGAGGAACCCATCGAGCGCAAATCTTTGAATATCCGAGAGTTTTAAAAATTGCGATTGCACTTCCCTTGCTGACTGTAAGCTGCAATGCCAATTGCTGACTAGTGATACGCCTATCCTTACGAATAATGGCATCAGCCCGATTTAACATGTCTGTGCTGGTAGCCGAGGCAACACGTCCAGAACGCGGTAAATCATGCAGCTCCACTCGTACACTTTCTGCAGCTTTAATTCTCTGAACCCAGCGACTAACTGTGCTCCTATCGACTGCAGAACATTTGTACACTGCACACAGTCGTTTATGAATGTTTGCCACAGTTTCTTTTTCCGCAACCAGAAATTCTATGACAATTCGCTGTTTGTAACGGACATTGTTGACAAGCTCCATTTTAACGGTTCATAGATTGCGTAATATTTATCAGAATGCTGTGCAATTTGGTGCACATAATTGGAACATGTCATATTCCAAGTGTGCAAAATTTCATATTCCTATCTTTATTATTAGCCGAGAAAAAAATTGGTGTGCATTACTTTTTGACCTCCCTTCAGTACATAACAAACATAAAAACTCCATAACCACACCAAAAGTAGTGTCTGGACGCTCAATGATACTTCAGCTGCATACAAAGAGTGGATTAATAAACATCATTAGTGCCTATGCACCAACGTTGACTTCATCAGGCGAAAAGAAAGACAATTTCTACCAACAACTTCAAATGACCATAGACTCACTTTTAATTTTCACACTTAGACAATTACAAGAAAAACTGCCGGAACAAAATATGCCGCTCTATATTGACTTTGTGGATCTCACAACGGCCTTCAACTCAGTAAGTAGAAATGGTCTCTACAGGATGTTAGAAAGCATAGGCTGCCCACCTAAATTACTTAAGCTGATTATGTCCTTTCATGAAAACATGAATGCTAAAATCCACTTTGATGGCTCAGAGAGATTTAAAGTCAACAATGGAGTTAAACCGGGATATGTCCTCGCCCGACCCTTTTTGGTTACATATTTTGCTGCCCTTCTAAATTACGCCTTCGAAACAGCTCAGGAGATATTCACATTCGCACAAGATTAGATGGCTCACTGTTCAACCTAGCACGACTAAGAGCAAAAACAAAAACAAATGCTGCCCTACTTTAAAAAAAACTTCTTTTATTTGCTGACGATGTAGCCTTAGTCGCTCATAGTGAAGCCACCCTACAATCGCTGATCAACAACCTGGACAAAGCATGCGACCTATTTCACTGTCAATTCATGTTCAGAGAACAGTAATTCTAAGTCAAGGCGACATCAACCCTCTATTAATCACTTTAAAAGATTGTCCACTAGAATCAATTCAGAAATTTACATATCTTGTATCCACAATTACGCAAACCATTTCTCTTGATGATGAAATAAACAGCCGAATTGGTAAGGCAGCTACGACTTCCGGCAAAATCACAAAAAGGGCCAACACGAAACTAACACTAAAACCCAAACTCTTAATATATCAAACTCATGTGCTTAGCACACTATTATATGGCTCTGAAACCTTGACAACATAATCATATCATGAAAAACGACTAAATGTCTTCCACATGCGATGTATCCGCAGAATAATGCACATCAAATGGCAAGACAAAATAACCAACTTAACTGTCCTGCAACGTGCTAAGACCCCAACAATCATGTCGATGCTCAGATGTCGAAGACTAAGATGACTGGGACACGTCCAGCGAATGGAAGAAAAACGTATCCCCAAGCAAATATTATACGATGAACTAATACACGGAAAAAGACAAATCGGCAGACCTAAACTACGATATAGAGAATTATATAAATCATCTCTGCTTGACTTCTTCATCTGGGAAAATGACTGGGAACATCTGGCTAGTGATCGCACATCATGGTGAGCATGTATGATCAAATGTAACATCATTTGAGACTGTGCTAAGGCAAAAGTTAGAAGAGAAAAGACTCATGAAAAAGGGAGGAAAACCATGTGGATCAGTAGGCCTGACTTGTTCATTCTGTGGCCATGTGTGTTTGTCAAACATTGGTAGAATTAGCCACGAGAGAAGCTGTTCGACAAAAACAAAACCTCAAAAAAATACGCAATAACCTCCACTAGACCGTCTGACAAGACGAAATGGGCCAAACATATACTATTAATATGTTATGCGCTAACTAAAGTTACATTTTGAGAGAACTAGCTCTATATAAATAAATAATAGAAAATAGAACATTTTTTTAAAAAAAGGATGTGGCGTTTCTATTGCTGGGCCTGAAATGTCATTCGTGCTCATGCACATACAACAAGTGAGAGCTCATCATCATCATCTAGTACCGGGCCTACTGGCGTAGGTGATCATGTCTCTCCACAACTTTCGTTCTCGACAGTTATTTATCATTTCTGTTGTTTACACCAAGGCATTTGATAAAGTAAAGCACCAAGAAATATTCACAATTTTAGAAAGCATAAACGTAGACAGCAAAGATCTAAGAATAATCATCATCATCATCATCAACATCAAGTAACGGGCCTAGTGGCGTAGGTGATCATGTCTCTCCACAACTTTCGATCTCGGCAGCTATTTATCATTTCTGTTATTGACCTTCTGCCATGCCATTCACTTAAGCTGTCTGTTACTTTTTTCTCTTTGTTTCCCTCTGTCTCTTCGTCCCTCAATTTTTCCAGTTGTTACAATATATTCTAGTTGTTCTCTTCTCATTACACGGCCAAAAAATGATGATTGTCTCTTCCTAACATTTGAAATTAGCTCTCTTTTTGCTTTGACCTCTGTCAGAAACTCTTCATTACTCCTCTTAGCTGTCCATGGTATTCTCAACATTCTTCCAAACCACATTTCTACAGACTCCAGTGATTTTCTTGTCTGTTGTCCTATTGTCCATGACTCGCATCCATATGTTAAGACTGGCTCCACGTAACATTTAAGAACTCTTTTTCTTGTTTCTATTGTCAAAAATGGATTGCATAGTACATGTACTGGCAACAAACAGCGGCCATAAGAACTGGAAACCAATTGGGAATGTTTCAACAAATAAAACAGGGTGTTAGATATTGTTGTGTGCTGTCACCAGATTTGTTTAATATTTATAGTGAGATTATTTTAAGATCCATAAGGGACATGCCTGGAATAACAATTGGAGGTCATGATATAAATAATCTAAGGTATGCTGATGATACAGTCTTAATCTCTAAGAGTGAAAATGAGTTACAAGAAATGTTGGACATTATAGTGAAGGAAAGCAAAAATAAAGGTCTAAGCCTTAATAGCAAAAAGACAGAGGTAATGGTAACAACAAAGAAAAAGACATCACCTCAAAGCAAAATAAGGACAAGTGGAACAATATTAAGACAGGTAAATTAATTTAAATATTTGTGAACTTTGTTAACAAGAAAAGGAAGATGAACAACAGAGGTGAGATGCAGAATGGCTCAGGCAAAATCAGCTTTTCAAAAAATGAGGAAGATACTATGCAATCCATTTTTGACAATAGAAACAAGAAAAAGAGTTCTTAAATGTTATCTAGAGCTAGTTTTAACATATGGGCGTGAATCATGGACAATAGGACAATAGACAAGAAAATTACTTGTGTCTGCAGAAATGTGGTTTTGCAGAAGAATGTTGAGAATACCATGGATAGCTAAGAAGAGTAATGAAAACGTTCTGAAAGAGGTCAAAGCAAAAAGAGAGCTAATTTCCAATATTAGGAAGAGACAATTATCATTTTTTTGCCATGTAATGAGAAGAGAACAACTGGAATATGCTGTAACAACTGGAAAAAATCGAGGGACGAAAAGATAGAGGGAAGCAAAGAGAAAAAGTAACAGACAGCTTAAAAGAATGGCATGGCAGAAGGTCAATAACAGAAATGATAAATAGCTGCCGAGATAAAAAATTGTGGAGAGACATGATCACCTACGTCAGTAGGCCCGGTACTTGATGATGATGATGTTGTTGACCTTCTGCCAAGCCATTCTCTTAAGTTGTCTGGTTTTTTTTTTTCTTTGTTTCCCTCTATCTCTTCGTCCCTTAATTTTTCCAGTTGTTACAATATATTCAAGTTGTTCTCTTCTCATTACATGGCCAAAAAATGGGGGCTAGTCACAACTTAACAATGTTTAAGAATAACTGCAAGCGACACAATTAAGAATTAGACCCTAGGTGAAAGAATCGGTATGATATCAATCTCGAACTATATGTTGAGACAGTAATTAATGTATGCCTGTCAGTTCATGCCATTCGAGACATATAACAGATTCATAAAGAAGGCAGGGTCTGAGACACCAGATTAAGGAGAGAGGGAGAGCGTGAAAACATCAAAGAAGAAACTCGACAACAGCATCAAATCTAATGTTGCTGAAGTAGCAGAAAAATGGTATGTATTTTTTTTTTCGTTTATTGGTCTACCACTATTAAGAAATAGAGAGGAGTAAGACAGAAATGTTTTCTATCACCAAGCTTGTTCAATCTATACACTGAGAACATATTTCAAAACACCAGAGATGCCATGCCTAAACATTAATGGAAAAATAACCAATATCCTACGATATGCTGTAATAAATGATACTGTACTACTAGTAGAAAATCCTAAAGATTTACAATTACTTAATGAAATACACATGGAAAGCAAAAGTATGGTTGGATATAAATATCAAAAAGACTAAAACTAAGATAAAAAAACAAGGATAATATTTTAAACCTGCAAGTGGATATCAAAATGGAAGGAACAGAATTGGAGACAGTTCACAGTGCAACTACCTTGGACATACATAACCAGTTTTATATAATACACAACATTCCTGTATGGTGCAGAAAAATGTACATTAGACAAGAAAACATAACAGAAACGTGAAGCCTTTGAAATGTGAATTTAAAAAATAGTAAAAATTTGCTGGAAAGAAATGAAAACAAACGATGAAGCCTTAAACCAACTAAAAATGAAAATAGATCTACCAAACACAATTCAAACAAGACAAATGAGATTTTTGGGCCATGTTAAACAGCAGTTAACTAAAACTAATCTTTGAATGAAAAATACAAGGTAAAAGAGGCAGAGGCAGACCAAGACTAACATGGACGAGTAACAGCAAAAGATGGACAAGTTAGCCTACGACTACCAGTACCATCAAAGCAATATACAGTGCGGAATTACGTTCCATGGTAGCCAACCTTCGATGCGGAGGCGGGTCTTCATGCCGATAATGAAAAATGAAAGAGAAGAATAGATGAAACATTGTCATTATAAAAGTATTTTTATCTTTGTTTAGTTCACTTGTGTTGTTCTGGTGAATTCAATCAAATAATATGCGAGATATTTCAAACCTCAAAATGTGGAATGATTAAGATAGGTTTTGTTTGTGTAAATGTTTCCATCAAACAACGTAATAAGGAAAATATCAGTCATACCTAGTAAACTGATGTTGATGCTGTCTTTGAAACCTTGTTTGATAAACACAGAAATGTTGATGATGTTTGACCCGATGCCGAACAAGCTGATAATACCACAGACAACGAGGTAATTAATGAGTTGGATCATTTGTCGGACATAGTCTGTAATGGGGTCCACAAAATTAAAAATTTCACCTGCTGTTGAGTTTTCCATTGTACAGTAACAAAGATTGAGTAAAATTAAGTCTAACTGATTATCTACATCAATTATAGTGATAACTTAATGTTTGTAAGACTGTGTATGTCATGGATTCATGGATTAATATTGATTAAATAAATGTTTCCTGTTTCATATTTCTGACGATAGTTGTCTATTTTTTAAGTTTGTAAAAAGAGGGACAGTAATTTTAAAATCATGACTGATTTAGTTCTATTTCTGAACTGAGCTCTTTCTAACATTTCTTGTTCATTACTATTCTTAATGTAATTCCAATCTGGAGATTTCCGTAGGTCGTTTACATCCGATGTTAAAGTGTGGAAACTAACGGTTTCCTGTCAACACAAAAGTAGAGCGTTTACTACTTTAATTAAATGCTACTACAAGGATGTATATTACATGGATGTCTACACTAGCGATGTCTATTACAGCGATGTCTATTACAGGGATGTCTACTACAGGGATGTCTACTACAGGGATGTCTACTACAGGGATGTCCCAACAAGTCTGAGTTATAACATCATTATATAATTATAATTATATTTTAATTATATTTATAATTTAGTTTATTTCAAGTGAAAAGAACAACGAACTTCTGGTTTAAACATGTTATATGTGGTAGGAAACAGTTGACGTAAGATCATCGGCACCTTTTAGTTAATTCAACGTAAGACATATGGAAACTTCGAGAAATCTTATACCTTTCCTATTTGTCACAATATTTCATTCGGAAAAAAAAATCGCTTTCCTTAATTCGCCCACACAAAGGAAAAAAAATCGAAAATTTGGAAAACAAAATTATTAAGTGTCACATATCATGTCATATTCAGTTCATACTTATCAGGGGTAGGTGTCTTAGCTGCGAGCTAGTTCATAACATAATAGACTACAAGCCCACGCCCATTCAATGCCTCATATATGATCATCAACTATTAAACTGTCAGAGCGTGCTGAAATTAATGTCATCGTGCACTATCTAATAAGAAATGCCCATATTATATTAATGTGATCTTTTTGCTTCGGTTCTTTGCTACTGGAGAATTGATTTCATCAGTAAAGATATCTCGAAGAGAATTTCCCTTATCTTATTATTATGTAATTACGGCTATTATGATAAAGCACCTTACAATTTCTGTGATACACTTGAAATGACCCCAAATACGAATCCATTTTTAAAATTGTTATTCAGTCTTCCAGGGCTAGTCAAGAATATACAATTTAATTGGATTTCTCTCACTTGGACATTGCATATGACATTATACATTACAAATATATGTTTTGCTATGTCACATTGTTACACATATAAATTCACGGTTTTATTTCAAAGTACTTGTTTTTCACCTCAGAGCGCTTGTTTATTTTCCAGTGTTATCCACTTATGGTTTATGTACATTGAAGCACTAATTTATTAACACCTTCATAAGTTTAGTTCCTGTAGGGAAACTGTGTTGACTGCTTCACAATTATAAATGCTCTTCAATGAGCTGTTATCATTTTTCGTCCACTACATGACTTTAATGATATCCAGAGTTGTATACATTTTTTCTAAAATTCACACTCATAGAGACATGTTTGAAAACAAGAAGCGACAACCAATCAATGATCGGTCGGTAATTGTACTTTTTGTTGCTTAAAGGCAACTGAAGTAGGAAAGAAGAAGTAGCAAGTCTTGACAACAAACACAAAACAGAAGCTGGGAAAGTCTAAAAAGTGATATGTTGTTCTAGCATGCAATAAAGAGTATTTGTGTAGATGATTTCGATGATTTGGTCAATAAAGATCATTTCCATTTAATTTCTCATGTTGCCTTTCCTACTCATGTCACTGTTTATATTTCATGACATTTCTGGGCTGTGTTAGACTGTCGGGGAGCCGCGATAGCTCAGTGGTTAGTGAACTGGACTACAAAGGACAAGGGGTAGGGTTCGATCCCAACCGACGGCTCCGGGTTCACACAGCCTTTAATGGGTACAGGATTTTTTTCTGGGAAAGTGAAGCGACACGGGCGTAATACCGACGACATTACCATAAAAATCATGTGCCGAAGGTCTGTAAAATTTATGGTCACTAATACCATATTTCCTATACGCCACTTGGCGTGACGGGGGTACTTTACTTTTTTTTTTTTTAACTAAGACTGTCGCATTCTCAGCAGTGACCTCAATAATTGTTTATTGAAAAAAAAAGTTAAGTTTTTTCATCACAATTGGTTTGAGGACAATTGTGGTTTAATATAACAAAAAAATATGACATAGTCCTGTGATAGCATAAACAAGTCATTTCATTCTAGCGACAGGCACATATGTAGCTATATATGTAGTTAGAAAACAACTTGGCTAACTACTATAGATTTAAAGTTAGATATGAGATCAAGGGAGAGTAAACATACAACGGTAGTTAGTCCATGAATGACCCTGGCGGGAACAGATGGGGTAGGACTTCTAACGTGTTCGGATCATGATGAATTTATGGTAAAGGTAGCAATACTAAAGCAAAGAAGAAAAAAAGTGGTATGGTGATAGCTTTACGTGGTAATGGACAAAACAAAAGTCGACGTTCAGGTCATGTAGGCCTTCAGCTGGAACAACAAACAACAAACACAAAAAATATATATATTAGGATATGTAAACAAATCTAACTACATGGCAATAATATGCTAGATACTCAAGAAAGGAAATAAAAAAAGAGGTCACTTCCCTGTGTTCCAGAGCATGGTCAGCTTCTGAATGAGCTAAAATTAGAAGGCAGAATGACCAACTATAAATCTGCTTCATGATGAGTAGTGTTTATTGTTCCAGCTGAAGGCCTACTTGGTCTAAACGTCTACTTTTGTTTTGTCCATTACCACGTACAGCTGTCACCATACCACTTTTTTTCTTCTTCTTTTTTTAATATTGCTATTATCACCAGCTTTACAGCAGCTTCGCATCTCAACGCATCTTGGTGCATCTTGATGCCTTTACTTCTTATGGTAAAGGTATTCTGTTAAGTTCAAATCAAATAAACGGGGGTAAGATTAATGAAAATGCAACTTCGCGTACAAAATAAGTCAGCGAATTCAACTGAAAAACACTTCTAATAGAATGGAAAGACCCACAATTCCATCTCTGTAATGAACTTGTCCACGACAGTAACCTTTCCGTAATTCTTCCTAGGTTTTAGAAATTTGGACCTGAGTCCAGAAATTGGGCAGATTGCCACGATGAACTGAGTCTTTGTAGGTTTTTTGTCATGGGGCAACGAAGTGTCATTGAAATATACCATTATTTATAGGGCAACATCCAAAGTTCGAAGTTTACTCAAAGTTCGAAGTTTACCCAAAGTTCGCAGTTTACCAAAAGTTCGAAGCTTACCCAAAGTTCAAAGTTATCTCAAAGTTCGAAATTTACCCAAAAAGTTCAAAGTTTACCCAAAGTTCGAGGTTTAAGGAAAAGATGTCAAGACTTATCATCTTTGAGTTTTTTAAGTTTTCTGGGGGTATGTCGTTTTCTAGATTGTTGCATTTAAGTAACTTGCTATCTTTCATAATTGTATTATCTTGACGTGTTTTTCTTTCTTCAAACATCTCTTGTCAATAGCCAATGTACTAATTTTAGCTGTATTTGAAGCTAACATGACATACTTGTGAGCAAGTGCTTACACATTGTATTAGCCCAATACATATTTTTCATAACAGAAAAAAACACTCTAGGTGACAAAGTCATTCACCATACAAAAATATAATCAGCCGATTATCTTGCTACTCATCATCATCATTGAGTGTTGTCTCCGCATCGAAGATTGGCTTCTATGGAGCCCAATTCCGTTACGTCTCTTGCTTTGAGAGTGCAGGTTGTCATAGGCCGACTTTTGTTAGTTTGTTGATGTTGCTCGTCCATGTTAGTCTTGGTCTGCCTCTGCCTCTTTTAGCCTATTTTTTCCTTTCCATGATTACTTTTAGTTGGTTGCTGTGTGTTTTAACATGCCCCAAAAGCAGTATTTGTCTTGACTGAATTGTTTAATAGTTCTCTTTTTATTTGTATATTGTTTTAAGACTCTATCGTTTGTTTTCCTTTCTTTTCATCCAAATCCTCCTATTCTTCTATACAGCTACATTTCAAAGGCTTCAATTCTCTGTTCTGTTTTTTTGTCTAAGATCCATGTTTCTGCACCATACAGGAATGTTGAGAAAATACAATATTTCGCTATTTTTAGTTTCAGCCCTGGTGTTATTTGTTTTGATGTTAGTATATTTTTCATGGCATTATAATTACTTTTTCATTTCCTATTTTTTTTTAAATTTCAGTTCTACATTTTCCATCACTGGTTACAGTATGTACAAGATAGTTGTAGCTCTGAACTGTTTCCAGGGCTATTCCTTCAACTGTGATATCTTAGTATCATCAATAACAAACCGGTCAGACATGTAGACGTGTAACACTGTTATGGACTCATATAGTAAAATTCATTGTAAAGCTTCTCAATAATTTATTAAAAGTCTAATACATTAAAGTCCTCATTCAAAGTCTCAGTAACTACGTTGAGTTTGTATTTACTGGCTTTAAAGTCATAATCAAAATAGGTGCCGTTGCTATAACAATATAATAACGACGGTTATGTGATATCATACAGTTTTATCTTCTCGACAAAATATCTGACGAAGTGTGAGTTTGTACTTTGAGCTCATCTTAAAGTAGACAAAAACATTCACGCTGGAATTGACGCCATCAAGAACGAATAATAATGACCAGATGATGTAAAGCAGATTGTCATAACTACCACTGAAAGTGAACTCTGTGAAGAATACCATCGCCATTATGACAACCGTAGCTGGAAGGTAGCAAATTATAAAGATGGTGGCTATCAAAATGATCATCTTGACAACCTTTTTCTCTTTAACCGATGTCGATTCTTTTTGTGTAGCTTTTTGAGCTACGGACGCTTCCCGCCATTTTGTTTTCTTGTTTAGTTTAACGACAAGAATGATTGTACAGATCATGACGGAGACAAGTAACGTTGTTGATAAGAATATGCTGTGAATAAATGACGTCACGGATTCAACTATCTCTCTATCGTGACTAAACGTGAGAAGTAATATGGACATATTTCTAGTGAGGCTGTATTTCCATTCCAGTTTGTTCACAAAGAAGAAAGGAATGAATAAAGTAATGATGGAAGCAAAGATGAATACAATAATAAACTTTGTTCTCAATGGAGTAATGATGTTCTTGACCTTGAGCGGCATGGCGATACAAAGACATCTCTCCAGTGTGATAAATGCTGTGATGAAGCTCGTGATTCTGAAAGACAAATATAATGTGAATAGTTTTAACGTGTAATAGATAAGATTAATCGCTAATGCCAGTTCTGAAAATACAGTCATGTCTATTGTTGTTGAATACGAGCATGTAGACGAGCATGTAGATGACTATGTAGATGACCATGTAGATGACCATGTAGATGAGCATGTAGACGAGCAATAGACGAGCATGTAGACGAGCATGTAGATGATTATGTAGATAACCATGTAGATGAGCATGTAGACGAGCATGTAGACGAGCATGTTGATGACTATGTAGATGACTATGTAGATGAGCATGTAGATGACCATGTAGATGACTATGTAGATGACTATGTAGATGACCATGTAGATGACCATGTAGATGAGCATGTAGACGAGCATGTAGACGAGCATGTAGACGAGCATGTAGACGAGCATGTAGATGACTATGTAGATGAGCATGTAGATGACCATGTAGATGACCATGTAGATGAGCATGTAGACGAGCAATAGACGAGCATGTAGACGAGCATGTAGATGACTATGTAGATGAGCATTTAGACGAGCATGTAGACGAGCATGTAGATGATTATGTAGATGACCATGTAGATGAGCATTTAGACGAGCATGTAGACGAGCATGTAGATGATTATGTAGATGACCATGTAGATGAGCATGTAGACGAGCATGTAGACGAGCATGTAGATGACCATGTAGATGAGCATTTAGACGAGCATGTAGACGAGCATGTAGATGACTATGTAGATGACCATGTAGATGAGCATGTAGACGAGCATGTAGATGACTATGTAGATGACCATGTAGATGAGCATTTAGATGAGCATGTAGACGAGCATGTAGATGACTATGTAGATGAGCATGTAGATGAGCATGTAGATGAATATGTAGATGACCATGTAGATGAGCATGTAGACGAGCATGTAGACGAGCATGTAGACGAGCATGTAGACGAGCATGTAGATGACTATGTAGATGACCATGTAGATGAGCATGTAGACGAGCATGTAGATGACTATGTAGATGACCATGTAGATGAGCATTTAGATGAGCATGTAGACGAGCATGTAGATGACTATGTAGATGAGCATGTAGATGAGCATGTAGATGAATATGTAGATGACCATGTAGATGAGCATGTAGACGAGCATGTAGACGAGCATGTAGATGACTATGTAGATGACCATGTAGATGAGCATGTAGACGAGCATGTAGATGACCATGTAGACGAGCATGTAGATGAGTATGTAGATGACTATGTAGATGACCATGTTGACCAGCATGTAGACGAGCAATAGACGAGCATGTAGACGAGCATGTAGATGAGTATGTAGATGAGCATGTAGACCAGCACGTAGACGAGCATGTAGATGAGCATGTAGACCAGCACGTAGACGAGCATGTAGAAGATCATGTAGATGAGAATGTAGACGAGCATGTAGATGAGCATGTAGATGAGCTTGTAGATGAGCTGCAAAAATGGGGGAAGTTGGAACAGGAAGAACCTAACCGCAAAAAAATGAGTTAAGCGGAGACAATTAGAAACTTCCAGTTTTTACTAGTTAAATGTTTGGGTTATTAGTTAAGTTCTTAATGTTTCATGCATTTTAATGCGTGGCTTTTTTGTTAAGTTCTTAATGTTTCATGAATTTCAAATTTGTAATTGTTAGTTGCAATTTGACGAAGCAAAATCTTTCTGTGTTATGTCCTTTAGATAGGTCGCGTACCTTGTTGTTGCAGTTTCCAGTTTCAGTAGTATAATTGTAAATCTGAAGTGTCAGATCGGTACTAAAAATTCTCGTTAAATTTGTGGCATTGAGTTCCATAATGAGTCTGATTGCACTATACTTTCTTTCATCTACTTAAAAGTAAAAAGTAAAGAGCCCAGTCCCGCCAATTGGCGTATAGGGAACATGGTGTTAGTGACCATACTTTCTATAAAAGTTCGGCACATGATTTATGTGGTTATGTGGGCAGTATTACGCCCGTGCCACTTTTCCAGAAAAAAAAATCATGTACCCACTTAAGGCTGGGTGAACCTGGAAGCCGTCGATCAAGATCGATCCTGACCTCTTGTTCTTTGTAGTCCAGGTCACAAACCACTGAGCTATAGCATATCCCTTGCTTTGATGGTGCGGTTTGGAATAGGCTGACTTGTACATCTTTTGATATTATATGTCCATGTTAGTCTTGGTCTGCCTCTTTTACCTTGTATTTTCATCTACTTAAACGTAGTTTAATTCTCGCTTCGCGGAGTGGGTTTATAAATCATGTACTCATCTACTAACAAACAATCTGCATTAAAGATCAGAAGTCTCGTCTAAATATTCTATAAGTTAGTCGAGCGTCGCGATACACTGACCATATGTGTGAATAGGAAACTTGATTTACACTCGTCAGATTTGATCATAACAAGTTCTATCCATTTACAAGGGAATCGACACATCAGGTGTTTCACTTTTACAATACATAGCTGACACAGTTATTGTCCCCTTAATTTGGTTTTTAGTAAATCGGCGCTTAATTTAATTGCCTTGATCTGCACTTTCAAGAGAGTGATAGTTCCTATTAGTTAATTTTCCGTCGATAATTTATATATCTTTTCTACACATTTGGCCTTTAAATGTAAAATAGTATGTAGACGATATGTGTAGAAAATATATAATTTTACTATTAAAATTCATAGTTTGATAGAAAAGCACACTGGCTCTTAGAAATAATTTAGTATGGCAAAGTTCAAATTGCTATGAAGGTGATACTAAAGTTGCTGTAAGACATAAACGAGCCACAGTAAAATCTTGAAATGTATAATTTAAATGTGAAAAGATACTTTAGACATGATATCACAAATGCTTCCTATTAATAGTGCAACAGTGTATCCTTTGGAACAGACTATTAATCCAGTTGTTGAACAGGCTATTAATGTCTCAAACAAACAGATACACAAATGGAGTTCTGGGGGAGCTAGATGAAGGAGACAAAGAGTAATTTATAGATGGTTACCCGCTTAATTAAGAATATGTAGGTGACAACGAGGAGTACAAAGGACAAGAGGTAGGGTTCGATCCCAACGGACGGATTCCGGGTTCACCCAGCCTTAAATGGGTACCAGATTTTTTCTGGGAAAGTAAAGCGGTACGGGCGTAATACAGACCACATTTCCCCAAAAATCATGTGCTGAAGGTCAGTAAAATGTATGGTCACTAACACCATATTCCCTATACGCCACTTGGCGTGACGGGAGCTCTTTACTTTTTACTTAGGTGACAACGAAGGTCGTTTGTTAAAATCAGATATATAATATTCATACATTTGTTTTGAAATTAATAGGATAAAATTTGTTTGATGAATGGTTCCTATTGACTAGACACCACAGAAATTTCGACAACACAGAGTATTAAATGAGGCAGATTGAGAACTCGTTCAACACATCCAGTGTCTGGCTGTTTGGTAAACAATCCAGTGGCTAAGATGTTAGAGATAGAATTAAAGACTGGTACCAATAGATCATAACAGGCAGCGATAGTTTTAAACATAATCATCATCATCATTATCATTATCAAGTACCGGGCCTGCTGGCGTAGGTGATCATGTCTCTCCACAACTTTCGATCTCGACAGTTATGTATCATTTCTGTTGTTGACCTTCTGCCAAGCCATTTTCTTAAGCTGTCTGGTATTTTTTCTCTTTGCTTCCCTCTTTCTCTTCGTCCCTCAATTTGTTCAGTTGTTACAATATATTCCAGTTGTTCTCTTCTCATTACATGGCCAACAAATAATGATTGTTTCTTCCTAATATTGGAAATTAGCTCTCTTTTTGCTTTGACCTTTTTCAGAACATCTTCATTACTCTTCTTAGCTGTCCATGGTATTCTCAACATTCTTCTGTAAAACCACTTTTCTACAGACTCCAGTGATTTTTTTATCTGTTGTCCTTTTGTCCATGATTCACATCCATTTGTTAAGACTGGCTCTACATGACATTTAAGAACTCTTTTTCTTGTTTCTATTGTTAAAAATGGATTGCATAGTATCTTCCTCATTTTTTTGAAAGCTTTTGCCTGAGCCATTCTGCCTCGCACCTATTGTGTACATCTTCCGTCTGAGGTTAATAAAGTTCCCAAATATTTAAATTCATTTACATGTTTTAATATTGTTCCCCTTGTCTTTATTGTGCATTGCGATGACGTCTTTTTCATTGTTGTTACCATTACTTCTGTCTTTTTGCTATTAAAGCTGAGTCCTTTATTTCTGCTTTTTTTCATTATAATGTCCAACATTTCTTGTAACTCATTTTCACTCTTAGCGATTAAGATTGTATCATCAGCATACTTTAGATTTTTTTTATATTATGACCTCCAATTGTTATTCAGGCATGTCCCTTATGGATCTTAAAATAATCTCACTATAAATATTAAACAAATCTGGTGACAGCACACAACCTTGTCTAACAACCTGCTTTGTTTTTTTTTTAAACATTCCCAATTAGTTTCCAGTTCTTATGGCCGCTGTTTGTTGGCAGTACACGTTCTTTATTATTTTTAGATCTTTGCTGTCTACGTTTATGCTTTCTAAAATGTTGATTATTTCTTTGTGCTTTACTTCGTCAAATGATTTGGTATAATCTATGAAACATACTGTGGAGATTCATGATTGTACAAAGAAGTTACGACGGTGGGTTTTTTTTTAGACATAATGGGTAACACAAACTATATAAGGACATAGAATGGAAGTCACTAACTGTTGACACTCACTGAATGATTCTACAGAGGTACATCAAAGGGATAACTCATAATCTTACTAAATCCACAAGATGGAACCCTACAACTGGCAAGTTTCGTGAGTTGTTTAATGTGTCGAGGTTTGACTGAATCTGATGTTGCGAGCTCTTGTTTCCAAGAAATCAGTAAAGCTGTACTGAAACCAACGAGTTCTTGAATCAATACAGCAGATGGTTGTCATGTATTACCCTTAGTTACTACTGGTGCTGTGATTTGCAAGCTCAATTCAGTGATGACACCTTGAGAACGTGGTTGGCTAACGAATATGGCGGCACTAAACAATTAGCATATCTACACTAGAAGCAAACCATTTAAATGTTATAATATTAGTGACTTCAATTGCATTTACTAGGATACTTCTAATTACACCCTGCCAGGAGAGAGACGAATTTTAAGACGCACTTAGACATCGATATTGATACACCATAAACTTAACAACCAAATATACCCTAGTGCATCTTCTTTTCAGTAAAACATTCGAGCAAAATGGGTTTGTGTGAAAAATAAATCTAGAAATTATCGTTGTATAGCATAATTATTATACATAAAACATAATTAATAGTTTCGTAAGTTAAAATCAACATCGTTCTTTCTACAACTTTTAAAGCAATTGTTGTAGAATGAATCAACTGCTACCATGTTCAATGAATGAAGACCCAGGTACACAATACCTGCTAGCACACACATGAGGCCACGCCCCTGTCACGTACATGACGTCCATTGTTTCTATGGGTAACCCGGTTTTGCTAAAATGGAAGTTGTAACACGTACTGGTCCAGAACATGGTGAGGCAGCACGCCAGATCAGAAATAGCCAGACCTGGAAGAAAGAACAAACGTGTCAAATTGTTGTGTTTATTCCTCTTTAACTTCATTACATTGTTATAAAGAGATCAGGACTAAATCAGAGTAGGATTCCAGACTCTCACATGAAGTCAGCTGTCAGGTTTAGTGTGTAGATCACCCCCACAGGCAGAAATAATTCAATTGACAAGACATAATGTCCCATTTATGTTAAATATCAGATTAAAGTTATGACCTCAAACAACTTGTTTATTTGTTCTCCCATTTAACATTTGCAAAGAGTACACCGACTGCTTTACCAAGATGTGGTCAAGTACAAGAAATACGTGACGGACATAATAATCGGATATTATCAAGCACCTATTTGTCTCAGTGTTTTGGGATCATCCTTCACCTGTTATTTGTCAACATAATATGGGAATCTAAACTAAAATTCGGTAACGTAAGCTAAGACCGCATGCTGCTCTTCTACTATATAAAAACAGTGCTTGCACAACTAAGCGACACATCAAAAACAGCCTTTCCTTATTCTTATTTAAGCCAATACTCTAGTTTGTTGATGGACCATTACTCAGAAATGGCTGATTTCATTAGTCAGAAATAAAGTTAGTCACTTGAAATATGACGCGAAGAAACAGCTGGTACGGTCAGGAGATGGAGACATCAGGAGAACGATTATGGAAAGAATTATAACCAGATATAGCAGGTCACAATCTTGTCATCAAAATAACCCTGCTATTTCCAAAACTTTCTTGAAACAACACCCAAGAAGATAATACACCTGGACCTCTCCAGATGGCAATGCGAGAAATCAAATAGACTTGGACCTCTCCAGATGGCAACACGAGAAATAAAATAGACTTGGACTTCTCCAGATGACAACACGAGAAATCAAATAAACTTGGACTTCTCCAGATGGCAACACGAGAAATCAAATAGACTTGGACTTCTCCAGATGGCAATACGAGAAATCAAATTGACTTGGACCTCTCCAGATGGCAACACGAGAAATAAAATAGACTTGGACTTCTCCAGATGGCAACACGAGAAATCAAATAGACTTGGACTTCTCCAGATGGCAACACGAGAAATCAAATAGACTTGGACTTCTCCAGATGGCAATACGAGAAATCAAATTGACTTGGACTTCTGCAGATGGTAATACGAGAAATCAAATAGACTTGGACTTCTCCAGATGGTAATACGAGAAATCAAATAGACTTCATTCTGGCCCAGCAAAGATGGAGATGTGGAGTGAAGTCATCTAAAACACTACCTGACGGAGACTGTGACTCAGACCAATAACTACTAATAACAGAGTTCAAAATAAGGATGGTGGGATGGGCATGACCAGTACGATGTAATGCAGATGCTAAACCATCAGAATATAACATGGAAGTTAAAAACATTTGATTTCATGATGACAAAAAACACATTTGATTTGTTCATGGCAGCACAAGAAGATATATCACCAGACGAGCTGGCCACAAAAGTAAGAGATATTCTCATCTCGTCAGCACAAAACAGAGGAAACTGTTCCTCATAGAATAAAAAGAAGAAAATTGAAGCAAATAAGAACAGCGACGAATTGAGAACAAACACAAAAGCAATTAGAACAGAAAGCCGAATAGACAAAAAAGAAATATATCATGAACGCCTGCTGTAGAATTGAAGAGCATTATCACAGAGAAATGTTCAGATGAATTAGAATGATAACAAGAGACAATTTTAGACCATCAGATATGTTGCAAATATGGAGTGCGTACTGCACAGAAGATGGGAGCCGCGATAGCTCAGTGGTTAGTGAACTGGACTACCACGGACAAGGGGTAGGGTTCGATTTCAACCGACGGCTTCCGGGTTCACCCAGCCTTAAATGGGTACCGGATTTTTTTCTGGGAAAGTAAAGCAGCACGGGCGTAATACTGACCACATTACCCCAAAAATCATGTGCTGAAGGTCTGTAAAATATAGTCACTAACACCATATTTCCCTATACGCCACTTGGCGTGACGGGGGTACTTTACTTTTACTTTTTTTACTGCACAGAAGACACTTAGATATACGAAGATACTTTAAAATAATCAAGTATATTAATAGAAAGTGAAGATGAAGTTCGTTCATAAATAAAAATCTGAAGATAGGGAAGTCACCAGGAAGTGATGGTATTCAAGCTGAATTCATCCAAGTTGGAAGGGAGGCCAACGTTCGTATATACAATACACTGTATTATAATACATTGTATATAGAACAATTTAGACTGGCCAAAAGCCTGGTAAAAATCAGTGTATATCCTCACTCCTAATATTTCTATTGTTGTGGTGATTCATGATTGTACAAAGAAGTTACGAGGGTGGTTTTCTGTTGCCTTCCGTCGGTTTGTTTACTGTTGGCTCCGCTAGCCTTTGACTAAAAAGTCTCACCCACAAGGCAGTGGGGTTGTCTTACTTCGGGGTACCCTCCCTTAGCCTTTTAGTCTCCCGAGCTTACCTGCTAGGCAGCAGGGCAGCCACATGTTGTACTGTTTACTGCATACAATAGCAGGTAAAATTACCCGACTTTACCAAAATTATTAGGAAGAAACAATCATAATTTTTTGGCCATGTAATGAGAAGAGAACAAATGGAATATATTGTAACAACTGGAAAAATTGAGGGACGGAGAGGTAGAGGGAAGCAAAGAGAAAAAAATAACAGACAACTTAAGAGAATGGCTTGGCAAAAGGTCAACAACAGAAATGTTAAATAGCTGTCGAGATCGAAAGTTGTAGAGAGACACGATCACCTACGCCAGCAGGCCCAATACTTGATGATGATCCCCATTCCGAAGAAAGGAAATCTGAAGCTTTGTTCCCATTACAAGTCTATTGCACATATAATCCATGCCAGCAAAATACTTCCGTGGATCATCATAAATAAGATAGCAATAAAGTAAGAGCAAGGCCTTCATTGAGTTCACGCAGGTTTCAGACAACGTAGAGGTACAAAGAACCACATCTTTAACATGAGAAACATTCTTGATAAGTTTATGGAATACAACATAGAACTGCGTACATGCTTCATAGATTACAGCAAAGCAAGGTCTTTTACTGCGTACAACTGAAACTGTGGAACATCATGAAAGATATGGGTTTTCCAACACACTTAATACATCATATCGAATCACTATATCAAGAACTGCACGCAGCAATCATAACAACAGGCGAAATATCAAATTGGTTAGAAGTACACGATGGGGTCATTCAAAGATGCATTCTCTCTACATATCTGTTCAACATCTATGCTGAGAATATCATGAGCAATGTCAGAAACGATGACAGATTTGTGAAGTTCGACACTCTCACAATTTATTCAAGAACTCAGATACGCTAATGATACAGTCCTCCTCTCAACAATAGAAGACACAATTAAGTGTGTTAAAAAATACAGTAAAGAGCAAAACTTCTTTCTATTTAACATACAGAAAATGAAGATAATGTCCACTGACAAAACAAAAGGCCAACCCAAAATCATCCTCAACAATGAAGACCTTGAAATTGTAACAAACAATGACTATCTGGGATCTGTAATAAATAACAATGGAGAATGTAAGAAAGATATCAAAAGACGATTAGCAATAACAACAAACTAAATGTCATGAAGAACACGTGGTACAAAACTAGCAAGGCAGTAACATTAAAATTACTGAGGGCATGTATCTTCCCGATAGCTACATATGGTTGTGGATAATGGACAAATTCGCAAACAGTAAGGAGGAAAATTAATTCATTCGATACAAAATGTCACAGAAAAATTATTAATATACCTTGGATAATGAAAAAGAGCGACGAAGAGATATTAAAAAATTTAAACATTAAAAAGAACTGGCTAATAAGCACCATTCTACAGAGAAAATTTAAATACAATGGGCATATCAAAAGACACAGCGAGCTGGTAAGAAAAATAATGGAAGGCGTGGTTCATTGGCGAGGCATCATGGACAGGCCAAGGAATATGTGGTTTCAAGGCATCAAGGAGACTTTGAAAATGACAACAGAAGAAAAGGGAGATCTGGCTAGAGACACAATTTTGGGCTTGGTAAATGCACCGTTCTGCAAAAGATATGCTACCTGATGATTTTGCTGATAGCAGGTCATATGGAATGTCCAAATAAACAGAACATAGCAGACCAAATGGACTGCCCACATGTACAGGACAGATATAGTAGATAAAATTGACTGTCCACTCGTTCAGAAAAGGTATAGCAGATCACATGGAATGTCCACTCGAACAGAACATATATAAAGGAGATCACATGGAATGTCCACTCGAACATAATTTATATAGGAGATCACGTGGAATGTCCCCGTGAACTCTATACCATCAAGGACTTTCCAAGAGGAGGAGAAAAATTAAATTGAAGGGCAGATACACAATTTCGAAAAGTCAAAAGTAATTTTCTATCACGCCTTATGTATGAGAATAAATGTAGTGCTTGTACCAACAATTTCAGTGTAAAACGGCTCATTGTTAATGGGTGAAGTTATTGAGTTATTTGCGGGTCATCATCATTGCATTCCCAACATGTCCATAGGTGCTCAGATCCCCTCCTCAGCAATTTCCGCAGTGTCCAGCGACTGACGACTCCAGTTCTATGTTGGTTGATAAGTCTTCTTATACGGCCACTAAGTTTCTCATTTCTGGCTGTGCCCATCTTAACTCCCATTTCCATCATCCGAAGAAGTGACGTTGATCTGTGTTTGTCGAAGTCCGGTGCTCTTCCCACATCTCGGAGGGCATTGCTGATGTCCGCCCTATCCATTGGTTGCCCGTCCTCAACGACAGCGCAGCTAGCCAACCTGTCCGCTCTTTCATTTCCCCGTACTCCCGCATGTCCAGGGACAAAGACAAAGGTGACCTTACGTATTTTGGATTTCTGCAACGACTCTACCCATTGCATGCGTACAGAGCCCGCCTACAATTTATTTATCATGCTCATCGAATCACTCAGTATACATGCGTGGGTGTAGTCTTGTGACTCTAACCATTTGAATGCCTTGGTCACTGCCATCACCTCCATTGCCATGCTACTCGTGATCATGACGTGTGCACCACTGTTTTCCTAGACTATTATTCCTGCCGAACGTGCTGTAAATGCCCATGCACTTCTTTGGTGTCGTATTACAGATCCGTCTGTATAGATGACTGCATTTTTCTCATCTGTATTATCGAAGATGAGACCGTTGATCTCAGCATTAACCAAGACCGGGTTCTGTTCCCTACTTTTCCTGTCGAGTGTGACAATACACGATAAAGTCCCCTTGAACGACGTAGGCACCGGTATCCACTCCTCACCAACGCAGATATTGGTAAGCCTATAAACCTGTTTGATCTCTAAGACGTTCGATTTGCAAGAAAAGTATAGAAAACATTTAATAATGAGTGAAGCTAAAACAACGGAGCCGACTTTCGTGATCGAACACAAACTCTTTACTAAGAGTTCCAGATGATCTTTTATGCATTCATTTGCATTTCTCTGCCTTAACCCCTTTCTAGTACAATACCGCTGCTACTTAATTTTTGTATTTCGTCCTAAGTGTTTAATTTAGCATTTATATTTCAGTTTAGTCCTTTTACTAGACTGCCATTTTTATCATCCTTTAGTTTCTGTATGTTTGCCACCAATAATGTTGTTATTATTGTTGTTTTACTTACATATCCGTGTGTGTGTTTTTTTTTTCTTCCTGCTGAAGGCCTATTGGGCCGAAACGTCGTTTAATCTGTGTCGTCTACTTATCGCGTAAGCTTCTTACACACCATTTTTTCTATTTTTTTAATTTTTCCTCACATTCAGCTTTACTGCAACTTCGCATTTTTATGCATTCATTTGCATTTCTTTGGTTCCCCGAGACCCGGTTCAAGATGTAGTTACAACATTATGGAAACTGTAGAAGCATCAACTATTGGAGACAGTGGTCACAGCCAGCAACCAGCGGTCTATGTTTCACGACACCTAAAGAAATTATAAATGAAAGTGAAGAAGATGATGGAAATTGTCCTCACATTTCCACTTATTTCAAATTTAGTTTATTATATCTTTATTATGTGAATATTGAAATTAAGGAAAATGACATACTTCAAACTTAATGTTCACAATGTAGTACTAATTATATATATATAACATCGTTATCACAAAACTTAGGTAGAAGATGTACCCAATAAACTGATATTGATGCTGTCCTTGAAGCCCTGCGTGGCAAAAACAGAAATGTTGACGATGTTTGAGCCGATTCCAAATATGCTGATGATACCGCAGATGATGAGGTAATTAGTGAATTGAAACATTTGTCGCACGTGATCTGTGACAGGATCAACAACAATGTCAACATGTGGAACTAAGTGGCTGGTGGTTGAGTTCTCCATTGTGGTTCAAAAATAAATAGTTCGGGACGAGAGTAATGGTTTGGTTCAAAGTTATTATTTTGGAGCTAAGTTTTGCTGAACGACCGCGTGTGTTATTGTTAGCTATAAGCTAATATTAGCGATACTTTCTACATATGATATCGGTGTCGTCATACACATAGCACATATTTGAGACCATATATTTTGCATTTATAGTTTTATTCCTAGTAACGAAAAGTAAATTACAGCTGAAAAAAAAAATTGATCCTTCCACATAAATGTGCTGTCAATCAGTTTTATTTCTTGTTTGTTACTATTAAAGATTACATCACGGCATCCTGTCAAACTCATAGGTGCTCATTCGCTTTTAACAAATGATGGATTGTGCACAGTGATGGGTTTCAGCTTTCTGTCAACTTGACGGTTCCTTACGTTACTTAACAAAACTCTGATTTCCTTAAAGATTTTTATTTCCTGTTGTTTGAGCAGAAGTTGTCGACCTTTGACATAAAATGTTCAGATACGTAAACGTTATAGGTAAATGTTGACATCAAGTCGATGAATAGGCACACGTTTTGGATTTCAAATTCAAATGTTTCCTCTCAACAATTCTTGATTTTGAAAACAGCACCAGACGAGATCAAAATAATGAATATTTGAAGTGTACTCTCAAACACTGAAACAATGGTATTAGCTCGCAGCTAGTTAATGAATACACACCGAGACATAATTATCCGCTCTAAATTTACATCATCAGTACTAAACTACCAGGAACGTGTAATTAATGTCAAGGTGTTCTTTCAAAACAGCTTGATCACGCCCACAACGCGTTAATTCTAGATCTTTAATCTGGTCATGTAGTGTTAAAGAATTGATTGATTCTGCAGTGATATTCTTCGTGTGAATACCCCATTATTTGTTTATAACATAAATTACCACAAGAGACCTACACTCTTTTGGATACAATCGAATGATAATTGTATTAAATTATTACCCGCACATCCCGTCAGCCAAGAGTAGATATTTTAAATTACCCAACTTGCCTTGATGGTCGATATAGATAAATATGAAAGAGTCACATCATTCACCTTGGTGTTTGAGATATATGGTGTTCATCATCATTGAGTGCCGTCTACGCATCGAAAGTTGGCTACGATGGAGCGCCATATAGCTCTGTCTTTTGCTTTGATGATAAAGTAAAGAGTCCTCTCACGCTAAGTGGCGTATAGGGAATATGGTGTTAGTGACCATAATTGTTATAGACCATCGACACATGATTTTTGGGGTAATGTGGTCGGCATTTCGCCCATACCGCTTTACTTTCCAAGAAAAAATCTGGTACCCATTTAAAGCTAGGTGAACCGTGATCAGGGAACGTTGATCAGGATTGAATCCAACCACTTGTCCTTTGTAGTACAGTTCACTAACCACTGAGCTATCACGGGTCCCTTGCTTTGATTGTGTAGGTTGTAATAGGTTGACTTGTCCATCTTTTGATGTTACACCTCCGTGTTAGTCTTGGTCTGCCTCTTTTACCTTATATTTTCCCTTCTAAGATTAATTGTAGTAGGTTGCTGCGTCTTTTAACATGCCCCAAAAATCTCATTTGCCCGGTTTTAACTGTGTTCATTATTCTCTTTTCGTTTAAGTTGTTTTTTTTTTAGATTTCATCGTTTGTTTTCTTTTCTTTCCCTGCAATTCTTCCAATTCTTCTGTAAATCCACATTTCAATGGCTTCAATTTTCTGTTCTGTTTTCTCGTCCAATGTTCATATTTCTGCACCATATAGGAATGTTAAGAAGATATAACATTTCGGTATTGTTCGTTTTAGCCGTGGTGTTATTTGTTTTGATGTTAATATATTTTTCATGACATTAAAATTGACTTTTGTCATTCCAATTCTTTTGTTTTTGAATGGAGTTCATGTTTTCTCGACCGCTGCAGGATTTGCACTTTGGGACAGAGTAATTTCAGCTCTCCATTGCAGATTTCTGCCTTAAAGTCAACCTGATCTTCCACCTAATGTATTTTCGACGGTAAAGAAAACGGATAATATCCCCGTCACGCCAAGTGACGTATAGGGAATATGGTGTTAGTGACCATAAATTTTCCAGACCCTCGGCACATGATTTTTTGGGTAATGTGATCGGTATGACGCTCGTGCCGCTTTACTTTCCCAGAAACAAATCCGGTACCCATTAAAGGCTGGGTGAACCGGAAGCAGTCGTTTGGGATCGACCCTTACCTCTTGTCCTTTGTAGTCCAGTTCACTAACAACTGAGCTATCGCGGCTACCTGATTTGCGACGGTGAAGCTGGTTATTTCACATGGCAATATTCCTCTTTGACCTTTGACAAGTCAAGTGTTTGTGAATGTGACCTTCCCCCGTCTTGGAGTTGATATCCGGTTTACATCAACATTTTTGAGTGCTGTTCAAAAGCAGTCGTTGCAATTGTTTGACACCAATTATTTACATGTTACGACTAATTAATATGGTCTGCTCTGCCCAGTAAGATAGTGGAGTAATAGGGAGTTTATGGGCGCATCCATTGTTGTGCGTGGTACGTCATCATGATGGTTTATCGTATATCCTCACACCGGCCGTACGCTTATAATAAAGGGCGAAATGACGGAGTTTTGTTCATGACTTTGCAGTCTCAGTGTGAATCTCGGAGTGTCATGTTAGTCGAGAGGGATGTTGTCTAGATTCAAGAATGGTACTGTGAGATTGATGGTAGACTTGTGAACTGTTTTACCATTTCACAAATTCACATTGCAGGAAGATCTTACAGTTTGTTCGATGTGCGACGAGGATAACTGATATACCGACAACTAACTGTGTTTCATGTGTTCGGATTTGGAGACAAAACGATGTCCCATCAAGCACCATACATTTAAAAAAGATATGACGATCATCATTTTCAGGTAGGACGTGAACTTCCTATCAATATGGCGAATTGACGGCAGGAACCGTTGAAAGCTGTGTCTGAAAAGTGGTCCTTGTTGCAATTTCCTCATATTCCAAGTCCGCTTTGCTGTAGGAGCTACTGCGTTAAGTGCTCCGTGCACATCGTGAGCTGTGCGCTTCATCCATGTTTCGATATTCCGATTGATTACAATGAATGATGATATCATAGGTCGGGGAACAGATAGATGTGTTCACTTTTTGTTCGGTTTCGCCTTATGGACTGATATGATGGGGATTGCAGCTACCTTTCTTTGTTTTGGAGGTTAGATAGTAATTCGGATGATTCCACTGGCACGGGCGCTTGAGCAATTATGGAGTTTTTAATTCGTTTGCAGTGATACCGGAGCCTTCCATAACCATAACCACTCTTTTGTTTATTTCAGTTTTACTTTTTCCATCTCTGGTTATAGTATGTCCACTGTAGTTGCAGCTCTGAACTGTCTCCTGGTCTATACCTTCAACTTTAATATCCACTTGCAGGTTTTTGAGTATTTTCTTTGTTTCTGATCAAAGTTTTAGTCTTTCTGATATTCTTATCTAATCCACATTTTTTGCTTGTCATGTTTATTTCATTAAGCAATTGTTGTAGATCTTTAGGATTTTCTGCTGGTAATACAGTGTCATCAGGATATCTTAGGTTCTTGATTATCTTTCCATTAACGTTTAGGCCTGTCATCTCTGTGGTGTTTTAAAGTTTCAGTACATAAATTGAACACATATATGGTATTAGTGTCCATATTTGTTGTCACCGTTGGTAAATTTTGGGTATTGTAAATTAAAAAAAAAAAAAAAAAAAAAAAAAGTGGTGTGGTAGCAGCTTTACGTAGGTGAGAAACAAAACTAAAGTAGAACGATATTTCGACCAAATAGGCCTTCAGCTGGAACATTAAACAGCAATACAAAAATATATAAGGATTTACACAGATATCTAATTACATGGCGATAATATGCTAGACTCTCAGAAAAGGAAAACAAGTCACATTCCTGTGGTCCTGAGCTTGGTCAGGCACCGACTGGACTGACATTGTGGCCGACAGACAGGGCGGTCATCGGTGTGAAATAAAGAAAAAGGGAAGAGTTCTAAAAATATGTGCAGGCTGGTACCAGATCCCAGTCTCTTTTATGGCTGGAAACGTTTATATGAGTTGATTCCCAATACGTTATCCAGGTTTAAAATGTGATTTACGTACACAAGCGACCACATAGATATGTGTATATCAGCAACTGTGGATTTGCACAACAAAACATGTGCACAAACGCATGCGTACATAATCACACATACATAAACGCATATGTCTGTATATAATACAACAACGTACATTAAAAAAACATCAAAATGTGTCCAAATATGTCAGTACACATACACATGCAGACAAATATTCTCACATATGTATAGGTGTAGGTGCGCATGAGGGTAAGAAATGTGTACCAAGTATCCTATGTGTATGAGAGTGATATGTTCAAGCCTTGTGGGGACAGCGAACCCAACTGGACTATGAGATGATTCTCAAGGGCGAACCGGCTTCGATTACTGGAGTGACATGAGACAATGCCTATGACTTGCATGTCGAGTTTACTATTTTGGAGAATTGAAATGATATGACACCAGACTGCTAGTCTTCTGCTCAACATCATGAAGATGCTGTCAAAATCTGTAACACAGAAGTCTCAAGACTCGCTTATACAAGACATCTGGCAGCGCTAACATACTATGTCGTAAATGATATTTCGTGATACACACGTAAAACCATCTTTGATATCATCGCCCATTCGGGAACAGGACGGATCTGTGCTAAAAACATGACCGCAGGTGTTGCAGACTAGGCTTCCACATCGAACCCTGCCTTAGTGTTTGAGCGGGAGAGGTGGCTCTTGACAAGAATGCCTCACTGACTCTTTTCCAGGTTTGAAGGCAACCAAAGGAGGATCACTGAAAGGTAGGCTGGTGGTGGGATCACTGAAAGGTAGGCGGGTGGTGGGATCGCTGAAAGGTAGGCGTGTGGTGGGATCCGATTGGAGAATAGAACTTTTGGATAGTTCGGCGAGTGTTGCGACTATACAGTCTATCTTTACTAGGAAAACAATTAGGCACCCACTTAAGACTAATTAAACTTAGCAGCTGTCCATCGTGAGCAAACCGATGATGTGTCCTCAAAAGACCAGTTCATTAACTACTGAACAAATTATCAAAATAAAAGTGTGTGCAGAAGCTCTACTAAATGAGAAAAGCATAAAGCATGGCCTGTTTGTGTTGTTACGTACAATGTTGTGTTTATGTTTTCTCACTTTTCATCCAGCTTTACAACAGCCTTGAGTGATGTGGAAGCCTACTATTGTAGCACTGATCATTGTCCTACCACTACTACCATACGTGATGCAACTGATTACATTCATATGTGCTATACCATCAGATCGTTACAGAAATCTTGACACGATTGACATTGAGTGATTGACATTAAAAACGTTTATCTAGTTGTTTAAATATGATATCATGCTGCAAACTGTTATCTATCTTTAAAATTCAAAACGAGTTTTTTTTTCCTCTTATAATGTCAGATCGTGTTTTCTCTAAACTGTAAATAACTGTTTTTTTTTTTTTTTGTCTTTTTTTAAAAAAAGTTTTGTGAAATCTCTTGAATGTTTTAAATTATTTACATTTTAATATGTTTTCAAACCCTCAATCAACATGACTCTGTGTATTATTGTTAATATCGACTATATGTAAGGTTAAAAAAAGATAATTTTTTTATCTTCACTTCCATAGTCAAATTTGAAAACAAATAGTGATAGCTATCAACGATGAGACAATAATTGTAATTGTAGTCATTAATTAAAACAACAAATATTACACCAACTCGGGGTTTAACAAACGTGCTCGGTCTGTGTTACTATATAACAAATATTGTTTTTTTGGTTTCGCTGTCTTGCTTGATAGATGCATCCAGTTTTCATTGTCATTAGACCTTCACTACTCGTTCCACGTTTTATTTCATCTCGTCTGTGACTTGTACTTGATTTTATGCATTCTTATCCAATAGGTATTCACGAATGACCTATTCGCCCTTGATCAGATTGATATCTTACTAAACGTGTTTTGGTAATGATCATGACAGCTCCTCAATATATAAATATATTTACTGTATTCTTGACGTCTCTTCAGCGTGACATTGGTTTCTTATGCATGTTAGTTGTGTTTTTGATGATCTATAGAAGACATTTTTTTAATGAATCGAATAGGGTAGACAAGTAAAACGTCCACACCAGAAATGATTTCTTTTTTTAAATAGGAGACTTGATTCTTTAGTACCCACTGAGAATCGTATAAAATAACTTACTGATTAACATTGAGCAACTCAAAATGTGGATGTTATTAATCTCAGATATCATATTCGGGTGGAGTTGTACTTTTACAAGTAACAAATATTACAGAAACATGTAAATATGTTACGAACTAGAGAAAATATATCGTAAATCACGAGCTTTGAGGTCATTTTATAATACACATAATTATTCTCGCTGGAATTATAGCTATCAAGGGTACATAATCCCTATCAGGTCACAAAAAATTAAGTTCTCACATCTTCCACCCAGGCTGAATTTAGAAACGAACACCATTGGGATAATGACAGACGTGAGAGGAAAGTGGCATATTATATTGAGAATGGATATTTTTTATCTTTAGCAGAAGGCGTTTCTTGTTTCGTGATTACATGCGATTACAACAGATTCATGTCGCCAATTTGCTTCCTTGTTCAGTTTGACAACAATATTGATTGTACAAATAATGGCAGAGAAGAGATAAAGTTATTGATAAGAAAACATTGTGAATAAATTACGTCATAGACTCAACTATCTGTCTATCTTGAGTAAATGTGAGAAATGATCTATGAGGAGAAATGGTGAACTTAACTTCCTGTTTGTTCACAAAGAAAAAAGGAGTAGACAAAACAATGAATAAAGCAAAAATGAAAACAAAAGTAAGCTTGGTCCCGAATGGAGTAATAATGCCCTTGAACTTGAGAGGCATGGCGACACCGACACATCCCTCCAGAGTGATAAATGTTATGATGAACTTTGTGATTCTGAAACAAAAGTAATATATCGAGGTCGTGATAAATGAAATAAATAATCAGAAAGGCGTTTAAGTCTTTTTTTCAATGTAACTGTAAACATAATACTCGTGTTAAGGAACGGTGAAGGATGCCGGTACTCTTAGAAGAGAATGTGGAAGTTTTGGCGTTTGTGTCAACTGGTTACCAAGGCAATGGTGTGCTCGTATAGTTAATGCTGTCATTACATACAACGTCTTCTTAGTTTCCTTGTGGAAGAGTGTGTTTGTGTGTATGTGTATATATATAAGGCAAAATTAAAAGCAGCAAAACGAGCATCAGTTAGCATCAAGTTAAATTTAGATTTCCTCAAATCGGACAAGAGGTTGCAAGAGAAATATAAAGCACAATTCAGAAGCGGTACAATGCAATTGAGAAGATACAAAGCATTGATGGACAGTGGGAAATGCTAAAAGAATATATGCAACAAACATCAAAAGAGTTCATGCCACCAGTGAGGACAAATTCAAGAAAGAAATGGACGACAAATGACATTTTGCAGCTAACAGATACAAAAAGAAGAAATAAAGAAAATAAAGATGAGTCATCATCATGTACCCTGCCGGTTGACGTAGGCGATCATGTTCCTCCACAATCTTCTATCCACAGTGCATCGTATCAGTTCTGTTGTTGACTGTTTTCCATGCCATGACACCAAGCTATCCAGTATATTCTCCCTTTGTCGTCCGAGATCTCTCTTTCCTTTTATTTTGCCAGTTGTAACCAAGTATTCCAACTTTCCTCTTCTCATGATGTGCCCGAAAAAATGTTGATTGCTTCTTTCTGATGTTTTTTAAGAGCTCCCTTTTTGTAAAGATGAGTATAAGAGATTAAATAATGAAATTGAAATAAAATGCAATGAAGCAAAAGAAGCATGACTATAAATATAAGAGATGATTGGGGAGCCGCGATAGCTCAGTGATTAGTGAACTGGAATACAAAGGACAAGGGGATAGGTTTCGATCCCAACCGATGGCTTCCGGGTTCACCCACCTTTAAATGAGAACCGGTTTTTTTCTGGGGATGTAAAGCGGCACGGGCGTAATGCCGACCACATTACCCCAAAAATTAGGCGCTGAAGGTCTGTGAAATGTATGGTCCCTAACACCATATTCCCTATACGCCACTTGGCGTGAAGGGGACCTTTTACTTTTTTCACTTAAGAGATTATTAAAAAAGAAATTGTAATAAAATGCAATTAAGCAAAAGAAGTATGGCTAAAACAAAGATGCAAAGAGATTGAAATGCAACAAAAAGGAGATGCCAAAGCTACAAAGAAATTCACGAATTAAGAGGACGAAAAACGCAACAAAAGAATAGATGTTTAAGATCAAAGAAGGAGAACTGTTGATTGAACAAGAAAGCATAAGGAAACGATGGACAGAATACATTAAAGATCTTTATGATGATGAACGAACATAAGTAAATATTAAGGATAATGGAGAAGGACCAGAAATACTCAAAGAAGAAGCGGAAGACGGATTGCACAATATGAAAGCAGGTAAATTTCTTGGACCAGATAACATAATTTAAAGAAGAGATTAAAGCCATGGGTGATTTTAGAATAGAAATAATAATAAAAATATTGATAATATCTACAACAGCGGATATATACCAGAGACCTGCTAAAATCAATATTCATTACCCTATCAAAGAAATCTGGTGCTATTGAATGCGATGATCATTGCACATTAAACCTTATAAATCACATAACTATGATTTTACTAAGAATCATCATGCGAAGAGTGCGAAATAAAATCAGTCCAGATATTAGTGATGAACAGTTTTGTTAGAAGTAACGGAACGAGCAATGCTATATACTTCATAAAATCTTTAGTAGAAAGAGTCATAAAAGAGATCTATACCCATGTGTCATAGATTATACCAAAGCACCAAGAAATAATCAAAATTTTAGAAAGCATAAACGTAGACAGCAAAGATCTAAGAATAATAAAGAACGTGTACTGTTGGCAACAAGTAGCGGCCATAAGAACTGGAAACCATTTGGGAATGTTTCAACAAATAAAACAGGACGTTAAGCCAGGTTGTGTCCTGTCACCAGAATTGTTTAATATTTATAGTGAGATTATGTTTAAGATCCATAAAAGGCATGCCTGGAATAACCAACGGAGGTCAAAATATAAATAATCTATGGTAACCTGATGATACAGTCTTAATCGTTAAGAGCGAAAATGAGCTATAAGATGTGTAAGACATTATAGTGAAGGAAAGCAAAAATAAAGGACTCATCCTTAATAGCAAAAAGACAGTAGTAATGGTAACAACAAAGAAAAAGGCATCACCTTAGTGCATAATAATTACAAGTAGAACAATATTAAAACAGGTAAATGAATTTAAATATTTGGGAACTTTGTTAACCTTAGACGGAAGATGTACAACAGAGGTTAGATGCAGAATGGCTCAGGCAAAAGCAGCTTTCACAAAAAATGAGGAAGATACTATGCAATCAATTTTTGACAATAGAAACAACAAAAAGAGATCTTAAATATTATTTAGAGTAAATCTTAACATATGGATGTGAATCATGGTCAATAGGACAACGAACAAGAAAATCACTGGAGTTGTAGAAATGTGGTTTTACAGAAGAATGTTGAGAATACCATGGACAGCTAAAAGAAGAGTAATGAAAACGCTATAAATGAGGCCAGTGCAAAAAGAGAACTAATTTGCAATAGTACGAAGAAATAATCATCATTTTTTGGCCATGTAATGAGAAGAGAACAACTGGAATATATTGTAACAACTGGGAAAATTGAGGCACGAAGAGATAGAGGGAAGCAAAGAGAAAAGATACCAGAGAACTTAAGAGAATGGCTTGGCAGAAGGTCAACAACAGAAATGATAAATAACTGTCGAGATCGAAAGTTGTGGAGAGACATGTTCACCTACGACAGCAGGCCCGGTATTTGATCATGATGATATATGTATATATAAATATATATAGGTTGAATAATTATGTCTGTGTGTGTGTGTGTGTGTGTCATAAACAAAAATAAAAGCCAAAACAAAGAATAGGTTTTTATGGATGTGTGTGCGTGTATATATATATATATATATTTATATATATATATATATATATATATATATATATATAGAGAGAGAGAGAGAGAGAGAGAGATAGAGTGAAAGAGAGGAGTAGATGAGCTCCAATATGCCTCAAGATACATAGTGATGCAGAGCTGATATATCATCATCATCATGTACCCTGCCGGTTGGCGTAGGCGATCATGTCCCTCCACAATCTTCTATCCACAGTGCATCGTATCAGTTCTGTTGTTGACTGATTTCCATGCCATGACACCAAGCTATCCAGTATTTTCTCTCTTTGTCGTCCGCGATCTCTCTTTCCTTTTATTTTGCCAGTTGTAACCAAGTATTCCAACTTTCCTCTTCTCATGATGTGCCTAAAAAATGTTGATTGCCTCTTTCTGATGTTTTTTAAGAGCTCCCTTTTTGTGTTGGCCTCTTTGAGAACTTCCTCATTGGTCTTTTTATCTGTCCAGGGAACTTTCAACATTCTTCTGAGAAATCCCATCTCTGTGGCCTCTAATCGTCTTTTCATTTGTTTGTCTACTGTCCATGATTCGCTTCCATAGGTCAGAATTGGTTCTATATAGCATTGATGAACTCTCTTTCTCATTTTTATTGACATAGATTTGTTGCATAAGATATTTTTCATTTTCTTAAATGCTATTTTGGCCTGAGCTATTCTGCTTTTTTATTTCTGTGGTGCATCTCCCATCTGATGTTATTATTGTGCCCAAGTATTTGAAACGTTGCACTTGTTTCAGATTTGTCTCGTTTATTTTTATGCTGCATGATGGTGATGATTGTTTCTTCGATATAACCATTACTTCTGTTTTCTTACTATTCAGACTGAGACCTTTCTTGTTGCTTTCTTCTACTATTATGTCTATCATTTCTTGTAGTTCGTTCTCTGTCTCTGCTATTAAAACTGTGTCATCCGCATGTCGCAAATTATTTATGTTGTGACCGTTGACTTCAATTCCTTTTTTTGTCTACTATTGATCTCATAATATATTCGCTGTAAAGTGAAAACAAGTCCGGTGACAGAACACAGCCTTGTCTGACTCCTTGTTTTATATATTGGAATTATCCTGTTTGGTTGTTAATTCGTATAGCTGCTGTTTGTTGCCAGTACATATTTTTTATGATTCGCAGATCCTTGCCATCAATGTTTAATTTCTCCAGCATATTGATTATTTCCACATGCTTTTCTTTGTCAAATGCTTTCGTGTAGTCTATAAAGCACATATATAGATCTTTCTTTACCTCTATAGATCTTTCTATCAATGTCCTTAAGATGTATATTGCGTTATTGGTGCTCTTTCCTTCCACAAATCCACATTGTTCCTCACTTATTTCTGGTTTTATTTTGTTCCCTACACGTCTCATGATTATTGAGCTGATATAAAGCTAATGATAATGACAATTTTAAAATGGTAGAAAAAAAGTGGTATGGTAACAGTTTTACGTGGTAATTAATAAAACAAGAGTCGACGTATCGGCCAAGTAGATCTTCAGTTGGAACAACAAACAACACCACAAAATATATATATAATGAGGAGAGAAAGAGATTCAGCTCAAGGGTACGTTTTACTTTAATTCTATAAATGCAGCTGTAGATTGCGGTCCGAAGGTGGAGATTTCTGATTAGTGTGAAAGTTCACTATTTATGTTCAATGGTTTTGAGACCATGATTGGCAGTAGAGGTTTAAAGGGTTCTAGATAAAGACAGAATCGAAAAATTTGTTTACTGACAGCTGTGTATATTGTAAACAAGCAGACACACACGTTTTTATCACCAGACCGACTCTGCTGGTCAGCAAGCATAGCACGATAGGTTAACGTTTGAGGGAATTCCCAATAGGAAGACATCGCTGGGAAGTATGAAGCCATTGTCAGCTATAGACTTAAGTCTGAGGACTGAAAGGGAAACCCCGAAATATTCCCCAGTTAACATAACGTATTCATCATTGTCAGCAAGGGCGGCTGTCGTTAGAATGACGTCAAACGTCTATATTTCCTAAAGGTGAAAACGTCACTCTAGTAAGAGTATTTTAGAGTCCCCTTTTCAGCACCAAGGTATACTTC
This sequence comes from Megaustenia siamemsis, assembly GCA_032433765.1. Classification (NCBI taxonomy): domain Eukaryota; kingdom Metazoa; phylum Mollusca; class Gastropoda; order Stylommatophora; family Ariophantidae; genus Megaustenia; species Megaustenia siamemsis. Next base: position 11,531,004 of record JAVIAB010000073.1, read on the forward strand.
TATAGATGGCGATGATAAGCCTAATGGTAGAGACCAACGTGAGTCTTTACGTCATTGAGGGACTGTGGTCTTTTTTTGGAAAGACGGGGACATCGTTCCATGGTAAAACTATTTATATCTCAAACAACGATCTTTTTTCTGTTTTAGTGTTCCTACTTGTCGCTGCTGGAAACTATCCAGCTCCCCCCATCGCTATAATCAGCTATGGATTCTTGCCCAGAATACTTGGTAGTTTACACAATGAGATCTGAACAGTCTCAACGCATGACATAAGTAACAACAACAATAATGTTCCGTGTTGCTATTTGAGACGTGTTTCCTTTTATCTAATAATTTCTATCTCATTAAAGTTAGTTTATATACATTATTAAGTATTTGAACAGATTATCTGCGTCATTCTATATGTATATGTACTTGAGTGTGTGTACTTTTTTATAGACGTTTGATCCAAACAGCGAACAATGAACTGTTGAATATCCTGCATGGCTAAAGCAGATTGGACAATAGTTTATGTCACAGATCACATATTGGTCCAATCACACAGATGACACTGTAACGACTCATACGTATTTATGGCACCCGCAGCTTATCAATATCCTACTCCATCCCCCGTTGCTGCTTCTGGAATCAGACTAATCAGGACGACAGCAGGAATCGAAGAAGAAAGATAACCCCGTTATGAAACATTCCGAGAACCGAAGTCAACACATCTACATCACAATGAAATTCTATTACAACGCGACAAGGAAAAGCTTAAGTCATGAGGTGAAGATGTAGAAGTAAAAGATGCCACTTTAAAAGAGAACTATGTGAACGTGACATTTACAGCAACTGAGTCACATACAATAACATTAGTTTGAAAGCAATGGCATCTGTAAATCGAATATAACAATTTACTAATGAAAGTGAAACAAAGAAATACATTTGATACTCCTGTTTTATTGCCCTTACTGCCTATGGTATTCTAGATGACGGTATGAACAAAAAGTACATTAATCACCAATACCACTTAGAGACCAACAAGATTGATTTTGTTGAGAAAACAAATCACGAAGTGTGTGTCTGTACTTGGAACTCATTTTGAAATAAACGCAAATATTCACGCTGGAGTTGAAGCTGTCGAGGATAAACAACCCGGACCAGATGACAAAAAGTAAATTCTCATATTTACCGCCCACATTGAATTCTGGGAAGAATACCATTGCTATAATGGTCACAGTAACCGGGACGTAGTAGAGTATAAAGATAATGGCAATCAGAGTTATCATCTTGACAACTTTTTTATCTTTAACAGAGGAGGATTCTTGTTTGGTGGATAGTTGTACTACAGCCGCTTCCCGCCATTTTGTTTTATTGTTTAACTTGACGACCAGAATGGTTGTACAGACAACCACAGAAATAAGTAATGTTGTTGATAAGAAAACACTGTGAATGAAGGACGTTATCGATTCAACGATCTCTCTGTCTTTGGTAAAAGTGAGTAGCAATATGGATCTGTTTCGAGAGAAACTGTACTTCCATTCTAATTTGTTCACGAAGAAGAAAGGAATGAACAAAGTGATGATTGAAGAAAAGATGCAAACAATGATGACCTTTGTTCTGAACGGAGTAATGATGTTCTTGACCTTGAGAGGCATGGCGATACAGAGACATCTCTCCAGAGTGATAAATGCTGTGATGAAGCTCGTGATTCTGAAAGACAAATATAACATAGGACATGAGATATATCATCAATAAATCAAATGTCAAGTAGACCTCGTTTTTTGTAAAACTGCACATGATACACTGTCTAGTTACTTTATTTGTAGTCCACTAAACAACAACAATGATGCTTGTCCTTTGCAAGCTTTATTTAAATCACAAATGATGTTACTTAAACTTGAGATTCCCACTTATTAATTATATTTAGTAATCTCGCGCCCATATTAATTTATCTTGCACTAGTGATCTCCTTAATTGTACACATAAATAGGTACATAACGCGGAAAATGACAGAAACCTATTTGTCGATTTTGTAGGCCAGGTAAAAGCATTCGACAAAGGTGATATAAATGTAATATTGCAAATAATGACTCGTTTCGGAGTCAATCTTATTTTATTATTCTTAACGTCCACCCTTTAAATGGGCGTAGATGTGTTTTCTCGCTAGTTTAGCTGCGCAATCTACGCCTTTCGGCCCGACACATCCGACATTTTTATGGCATGGGTGAGTAGATTTGCTTAACAATTGTTTTCCTGGACAGAGGCCTTTTTTGACGTGCTCTTTCCGACTTTTAAGTCGCCTAGGATGCACACTGCACCTTCTGTTTTTTCTCGCCGTTTTCCGAGAGGGCTAGACTTCGGATCTCTATATCTAAAGACCGGGGCGGTGGACAGGTTTAGCCACAAAAAGCCAAAGGTTCGATTTCTGAAAATATCCCACCTCCTGTGGTGGGAATCAAACCTGGGACCTTACTCTCCATAGACCGATGTCTGACCTCTAGACTCTAGACCAACAAATCCCATGATTGGAATAAATGAGCATCTTATGAGTATTATGCAAGATAGGAATTTCTACAATGAATATAGAGAAGTGGTTAGAACCAGTTCAGAAGCATCATAACCATTCACTGTACCATCAGGAGTAAGACAAAGACGTGTCCTATCACCACTCTTGTCCATTACGATAGTATAAGCAACGATGGACGCTCACAAATACAAATAGTACCAGTATTAATGAACTACTATTTACAAATAAATGAGTGATAAATTCAGATACCTAAAGAAATTGCAACATATTTGCGTATATATTATAGATGAGGATAATGAAGACCAAAAGGCATTTGCTTCGGGCAGCTATCAGATGTGGTTTTTCACAAACAATATTTCTACCACTAGCAGAATTTCGAAAAGTTAAACCATCGCCTCTTACGATCTTCCAAAGAGTCGTTCTTTGAGATGTCAATATCACATTCTAATTGCAGTCGAATTTAGGTTTGTGCAGTGTAACAAGTTGATTCGATTCAAACATTTTCAAAATTTAACGTCTAATAACTTCTTTGTCAAAATAATCAACTTTCATTTTATTCCTTGCTTGACCGTCGCCTCTGCAGAGTCAAAGTTCTGTCCTATCCATCCATTGAACGACTCTCTATTTATATTTAGAGCTGCCCGTGTTCTGTTTTCTAATATCGTTATATAACCGACCCCTTTTAGATTCCTTGCAAAAGTGCCTGTACAATAACACAGTTATCATTTTGCATAGTGATGAATTTACACTTTAAACTCTTCATGGTTTTAAAAATCAAGTAGTTTCTTCACAACAGCTTACAAATTATCACATACAAAGGAATATGTACTATTAGTAAATATTTGGTCAAAATACGCTTCTGGACCAATTTATCAAGAAATCGGAAATGAATTGACAAAATAAAACCTATGAGTGGCACGAGTCTTACAAGTTACAAGTGCGAAACGGTGCTAAGATTGTGTGGAGAATACGTGAAATTTGCCTTTTAAAATGATGAGTTGATTACAACAAATGTGGGGGTATTGTGAACTCCTACAATTTAAGACAAGCAAGAAAATCAATTTTTTATATACCTAAAATAAGCAACAAGTCTTTCCTAAATGCATGACAGTAGGGCAAAAAATCAGACTGAAGGTCTATGAAAAAATAAGATCTCACGAAAAAAATTACAGAAATTCATCAACAATTTTCAGAGATAATTAATAAACCCTGTGGGCACGAATTTCTGAACGAACTATAACACTACATCATTGATGTGTTTCTCTCTCATAAAGAAATTCTAGTCAATGAAATTGTAAGCATTCAATCGAGATAGAAATGAATCTTTGTCCAATCAATGGATAGGATCACCATCATCAAACTGTTCTATTGCTGCTCCCCGACAAAAGACAAGATGAACAACGCAATGTCAATGTTTAAATAACCAGCTCAAAATGGTTGAAAGCTGGAAAGGAGAAACTGTCTCAAATGAACGAGTTATCAGCAGATCTAGACTGTGACCGTACACATCCGAACATCGGTGTTTGCTGTTCTAGGTACATTGCTTTTCTATCTATTGACCTTTCGAGCCGTAACCGGCCCATAGGGCGTAGACCAAGATACACCTTCTCCTATATGAATTTTTGTTCTAGCAGTTTTCTTTTAAAGATATTTTATCAAATCTCGCCATCTGTCTCTGTTCTGTGCAAGCAGTTCTATCTCATTGAGGGAGCCGATTCCTGCTGCTCTTGCCTCTCTCATCAATGTTCTTCTCAGTGTCTCCCTGGGTCTTCCTCTTTTTCTTTTACCTGTTGTTTCCCATATGAGGGCTTGCTTTGCGATTCGATTATTATCTCTTCTCATCACATGTCCAACGTATGACCATCGTCTTTTCTTTATTACTGAAGATATTAGTGGTTGATTGGCGATTTCTCTAATTTCCTCGTTTGTTTTGAATTCGTTCCATTCTATACCAAGTATTTTCCTTAGACATTTATTTTCGAATGCGTTCAACTTTGTTTCTATATCTCTTGTTGTTTTCCAGCTTTCACACGCATACGTAAGGGTTGATAGTACATTTGATTTGAATAGCCTAAGTTTTGTGTTTGTGCTAATGAGTTTTGATTTCCACAACTTTTCAAGGCTTCTGAAAGACATTGCTGCTTTAGCCATTCTGATTCTAATTTCTTTGCTTGTATCCCCTTCTCGATCAATGTGACTTCCAAGATAGATGAAGTGATCGATCTCTTCTACTGGTTTGTTTTCCATGTATATTTTGTCACTTGTTGGAATTAAACTTTTCATGACTTTAGTCTTTTCATGATTGACCTCAAGCCCAATTTTGCTGGCTATTGATGATAGTTCATTTGTGTTTTCCTGCATCGTTTTTATCTGATTGCTGATGAGAACTATGTCATCAGCAAAGTCCAGGTCCTCCAAATGGTCTCCTTGTATCCATTCGATGCCTTTATTACCAGTGCAGCATTTCTTCATTATGAAGTCCATAACAATTCCAAATAACAAGGGCGATAAAATACATCCTTGTTTAACCCCAGTTTCTATTGGGAAACATTCGCTCAGTCCTTCCTCTGTTCGAACTGCACATGTGTAACCATCATACATGTCTTTGATAATATTTATGATTTTTGATGGTAAGCCATATTGCTTCAGAATTTTCCACAAAGAATCTCTATGAATACTATCAAATGCTTTTTTGAAGTCGATGAAGTTAAGTACAAAAGGTTTTTGCTTTTCAATGTGTTCCTCCAATATAAGTCGTAGAGTGAAAATGTGGTCAAGACAGCTTCTCCCTTTTCTAAACCCAGCCTGTTCTTCACGCATTACTGTATCTATTGCTTTTGCCCAGACATAAAAAAGAAAACATCTGATAAAAAAAAAACAAGTTATTGAATAAAAATATACAGAAGGACATTATATCAAACAAACTACAACTATGATCATAAACAAAGAACATTGTCAAGACCTAAAATTAAATATCAAAATTGAAGGAATACATCTGGAGATAGTTCAGAGCTACAACTACCTGGGACATACTATAACCAGTGATGGAAAATATACAATTAAAATAAAACAAAGAACAGGTATGGCAAAAAGTAATGTTAATGCCATGAAAGATATACTAACATCAAAACAAATAACGCCATGGCTAAATCTAAGGATAACAAAATGTTACATTTTCTCAATATTCCTGTATGGTTCAGAAACATGGCAATTTGACCAGAAAACAGAACAGAAATTGAAACCTTTGAAATGTGGATCTATAGAAGAATATGTAGAATTGGATGGAAAGGAAAAAAAATAACGATGAAGTTTTAAAACAACTAAAAATGAAAAGAGAACTACTAATCACAATTAGAACAAGACAAATGAGATTTTTGGGGCATGTTAAAAGACACAACATCCTAATAAAAGTAAGATAGAATAGGAAAATACAAGATAAAAGAGGCAGAGCAGACCAAGACTAGCATGGACGAGTAACATCAAAAGATGGACAAGTCAGCTTATGATAATCTGCACAATCAAAGCAAGAGACAGAGTAGAATGGCGTTGCATGGTAGCCAACCTTCGATGCGGAGACGGCACTCAATGATGATGAAGGACATTAATAGCGCTGTACTTTACAGATCCAGGAAAACAGGGCGTCAAATGTAAATATATGTGTTTACTCCATACTGCTGCCAAATCTGCAAGTCCATCAGCAAAGGGTATGTTGAATATGCTCTAGACTATGAATAGGACAGTATCCCACTATAGTCTAGTCCATCTGACGTTTTGCTCTGCCCATTGCGGGCGATGCTGATGATGCATGTGAGTCAATAGGTAAAGCCACAATGGTGCATCAAGATGCATAGAAATGCGAAATTGCTTCACGCTGATGATAATAATGAACATTTGAAAGAAAGGAACAAGTGGTATGGTTACAGCTCTACGTAGGTGAGAAAAAAATCAAAAGTAGAACGACGTTTCGGCAAAAAGGCCTTCAAGCCGGAACATCAAACAACAACATAACAATATATAAGGATATACAGAAATCCAACTGCATGGCGATAATATGTTAGACTCTCAAAAAAGGAAAATAAGTCACTTCCCTGAGGTCCAGATCTTGGTCAGCCACAGAGCTTGGTCAGGCAAAAACTGGATTGCCATTGATATGTCTGGCCAACAGGGCGTGACCAAAATGTGAAAAACAGAAAGAAGTGAAGGGTTCTAAAAATATGTGTAGAGATGAGTACAAGATCGCAGTCTTTACTATTATTGGAAATGATTCTATGAGTTTATCCTATTAAATAATTCCATGTGGAAATAAAACATTAAAATCTGTATATATCGGCAACTATGGGTGTCCACACCAAAAAAAGGTGTGTACAAAACACATGTGTACGTACCCGCATTTATACATGCAGACAATTATGTACCCATATATAGGTACAAGTGCGCATGAGTGTAAGAAATGTGTAGCAGGTATCCTATGTGTTATTTGGTTATTTGGTTATGGAAGGCCCCGGTATAACTGCAAACGAATTAAAATCCATAATTGCTCAACCGCCCGTGCCAGCGTAATTATCCGAATTAATATCGCATCTCCCAAACAAAGAAAGGTAACTGTAGTCCCCATCGTAGCAGTCTCAGCACACGCCAAAATACATAAGGCGAAACCGCGCAGAAAGTGAACACAGCCAACTGTTCTCTATCATACGATATTATCATTCATCATAAACAATTGGAATCAGCATCATCATCATCATCGTGTGCCCTCTCCGCAACGAAGGTTGGCTACCAAGGATCGCCATTCTATCTGTTTCTTTCTTTGATGGAAACAATTGAAATATCGAAATATGATCAAAACGGATGAGACACACAGTTCACGGTGTGCACAGAGCACTTAACTCAGTAGCTCCTGCTACAAGCCGGACTTGGAATATGAAGAAACGGCAATAAGGAACACTTTTCATGCATAGCCTTCAATTGTTCCCGCCGCCTATCCACAATATACCGAAAGTTCACGTCCTCTTGAAAATGATGATCGTCGTATTTTTTTTTTTAAATGTATAGCGCTTGTTGATGTTAGGTCATCGTTGTTGACTCCAATTCCGAACATATTGACACACAGTTAGTCGTCAGATTATCCCCGTCGCACATCAAACAACAGACCGTAAGATTATCGTACGGCCGATCTAGGACCATCTATCCGATGTGTATGAGAGCGATATGTTCATGTCTTATGCGGACAGCGAACCCAACTGCAGTATGAGACGATTCTCAAGGGAAAACTGGTTACGATTTCTGGAAAGACATGAGACAATGCTAGTGACTTGCATGGCGGGTTTCCAGAGTGGCATCGAGAATTGAATGTCAAGTCTGGCCCAACATAGGATTGTCTTGCAGTAAAAATTTGACTTATGTTTATTCAAATGAGAGGTATTTCGTGGTTGATCAATCTGGAGTCTATCACGGGTACTGCCAGTGGTTCGATAGCGTTCATTGAGACGTACAATAGTTTTGTTGTGGCAATTCATCCTTTTAGCAATAGTCTGCGAACTCTCCGGTCTCCAACATACCAATGGCTCGGCAGCAGTGGTTGTCATATAATCGTGGCATTTCAATCACGTGTACAAGGAGTTTTGTCTGAATGGCCTTTTTACGCCGAGTATACGGCTACAACGTTTATCCATGTTCATGGTTATAACTTTTGGGAATCGTCTTGCACGTGTAATGTCTCGCCCCTCAACATTGACAAGTAAATGAAGAAATAAAGAAAACGAAGAAGTGATCATCATTATTTGTGACGGAATCATTTGAATATATTCATGCAAATACTGTTCGTGTTATAGTGTAACAGTGAATGTGAGAATGTGAAGGAGAGTGGGGATGGTTGTGGTGAGTAAGCGAATATAGCACGAGGAGAGGTCACAGGGAATGTGAATAGAATAATGTTCAGGCAGGGTAGAGGAAATCTTGTGACTGAGTAAGAGTGTGAACTTCTAGGGGAGGAAATGACGTAGGGGAGTTGTGATTGGTTAAGGGACAGAGCATGAGATGACGTAGAGTAATTTGCTTGGTTCAGAGACAAAGTTTATAATCCCATGTAAGAGACTGGAAGACAAGTTTCACACATGGAGACTGCAGTGTCGCCATGGGGCGGTTGCCTGTAGTAGCTTACCGACCTCCATAGTTAGTAAGATGGATAGACATAGATTCACATATGGCAAATTAGTGACAGACAGGGTGCTGTAGACCCCAGTAGATAGACGTAAGCCAGTGGCTTGTGGAGCCCAAGTCGTAATAGAGAGTTAGACTACTTGCAGTAGTATGTCTCTAATTTCTTAATGAGGGAGATTATTGTGTTAGTATAGGGATTAAATATTAGGATCCAAATGATAGTGATTCAGTGTTGGATCGATTGTGTGTGAGAGACGAACTGAGGCACGACTGCAGCAGAGAGATGTGCATTCAGGACATTAATGTGTAAACAGCCGAGCGAATTGTACACCGCTGGCTTGTATATATTGTGTTTAATTGGACATGTTACGTGTAATAAACTTAATGTTACTTTCACGAGAGAATTCTGTGTACAGTAAATCACTATCTAACACTTTGTCGTGGTGTGACGAGGTGGTGAAGAACGAAGCGTGAGTGGCGCAGCGAAAGAGAGTAATTGTTATCAGACTCTGCAGTTCAGACTAATTCCAACATCAACACGATGTACGTCAAGTGTACGATGAGTACATGTTAGACACGGTAGGGAATCAACCTCCAAAGTTTCTCACCATGGTAACGGCAAGATCATGTCTTGACGACGCATCCTCAATCACTGTAGCGGAGCACACATAAAGTCGCTCAGGAAGAGAACAGAGTCATTACGGCCTGGAGATTATGGTGATCACGATACGGGCAGAACATTAGAACGCTTAAAGGAGATTCATGTGAGAGTTACATCATCGTCTGTAGGTATAGTAACATATAGATCTTTTTCATTTTACAATAGCAATAAAATAAATATAGGAAATAAAACACTAGATTGTGACATTGAGTTACTAGGCAATTATAACACCACATTTAAATGAATAATGTTAAAGTGAATTAAAGGTTGAATGAGTCGGCTGTTACAGATTAAAATTAAAAATATCCAGACGCACTCTACCTGCTGACGCACAAATGAGGCCAACCCCCAGTTACATACATGACATCTAGCGGTACGATGGGTAAGCCGATATTCTGGAAAAGGGGGTTGTAGCATATGCTGGTCCAGAACATGGTGATCGAACATGCAAGATCAGAAATAGCCAAACCTGGGGAAAAAAAGAAATACACCAATCGACTTTGTTAATTTACACCTTGAGATGTACTGAGATTGTACAAACTGTTTTTTTCATTAAATTATCATAAAGCCACTAATCTCAAATAATAAGATTAATTAGGCTTCACGTACAACAAAGTTACTCATATTGTTTTTCATTATTTCCAACCAAGCCCTTTCACTGTTCACTTTGCTCTCTAAAGCTATTGTTTATTTCCCGTGCTTCCTATTGTATATCACGTGCTTTAGCCAAGCGCAGAGCCTCATTTTATTGATTCAGTTGTGTTTATTTAGTTGTTTATTTCGTGCCTGGTTAACTGTGCTTGTGATTTATACAGAAACATCATCGTCAGGCATAATACCTGCTGATGTATGTGATCATACACAGTTTTTGATCTGCATAGTTCTCTATCTCAAGTTTAAGAAACCAATATTTGGATCATTTACATGTATTAAGAACAGATCGAACAATAGCATAGACATTTTGTATGTGGGTACATAAAGAGACATAATCTAGTTAAAAGAATCTTGGTGGGGAAAATGTAACGTAAATGAAGTAAGAGGAATTTAAAGACTAAAATGAAGTAACAACATTAAGAGCAAATTACGACAGCCTGTGCCATAAAAGGAAAATGTAGGGAGAAAAGACGCTCTTTAGTAACGTACCTTCACTATGCGAAAAACATAAGACGACGATATATGATGATGATATTCTGGAAATATGAACGCAAATTTGTTGACTGTTGTGCTGAGTGTAAATGTGAAAGTTGGAAGAAGAGACATAAAAGACATACCCAACAAACTGATGTTGATGCTCTCCTTGAATCCTTGTCTAACAAACACAGAAATGCTGATGATGTTTGCTCCGATACCAAACAAACTGATGATACCACAGACTATGACGTAATTAATAATTTGAACAGTTTGTCTAACCTGGTCTGTGACATGATCTACGGAACATGCTGCATAATTAATTACCTCAGTAATGATAGTTTGCTCCATTATAGAGACCAGTCTCATGAAGCGTGTGTACCTGAAACGTTTTAACTTGAGTTCTTACTTTCAATCTATAACTAACTGACCAATGAGATCCGTTTGTTGTAAGTCGTAATAATTATGATAATTACCAAGTGCGGCCTGTCATAATCTGGTACAATTTATTTTTATTTTCAATAAAGTGGAAGGAAATTGTGACCTGCTCATTCCTTCTTGGAGCCGCGATAGCTCAGTGGTTAGTCAACTGAACTACAAAAGACAAGAGGTAGGGTTCGATCCCAACCGACGGTTCCGGGTTCACCCAGCCTTAAATGGGCACCGGATTTTTTTCTGGGAAAGTAAAGCGGCACGGGCGTAATGCCGACCACATTACCCCAAAAATCATATGCCGAAGGTCTGTAAAATTTATGGTCACTAACACTATATTCCATATACGCCACTTGGCGTGACGGGGGCTCTTTACTTTTCTTTTTTTACTTAATTCCTTCTTCTGTACTGCCTCTCTGTTTTCAAATATTGTGAAAAAAAATTATCTAAGTTAAATACAAAACGTTTACTGCTTGTTCTCAAGTCTGATTTTCTGAATAACCGATTTTTATGACTTTGATGTAATTTTTTTTTAAAATACACACTGGCTAATGTTTGTATTAATGGTGGTTTGTTAATGTTCGAATTAAAGTTGATGAGAATTTTGAAAATACTTGATATGTCAGAAAATGTCATTTTAAAACATACTTTTCCAAACATTAAGTTAACATAATTTAATATGTTTTTTTGAATGCATTCAATCATTTAATACTTAGTTCGTATCTGGAAAAAAATTATTATTTAATTTAAATTAATTATGTTATCAGTCTCTGGACACGCCCATCTTATCCTGCTATTAATTCACTTAATAACATGCTGTGAGGTAATGCAGTGGTAGTCGACAGTTTCCGGCCTGAGCATATTGTGCTTCTCTATCATAGATCCTCAAACTACAAGGGCGGTGACATAATCATGTCAGACTACAAACTACTTACTCTTGATAAATCTTATGTTCATGACAGTGTAGCTGTAATTTTCTGTTCTTGCTGCTTTGGTCACTTGGAATGAAGAATAGATTTTATAATGATACATGTCATGTGAATAGTCATTTTTTGGGTTAAAAGATGTCATTTACTGCAAAGTTCTCTATAATTTTAGTGACACAGTCGAAATAATTTTCAACAATAATATTCTCGTTAATATCACTATTGAACGTCCATGTCCTTCAACAGTTGAAAGCTATTTATAACTCGTCGCTCATGTAAGCAGTGCACGTGATGTAATTTGCTACCATTACATACTCTTTCACCTGATTGTTCAACCAATGTTCAAGTTTGCATGTTGAGGTGTAGGGACAGTATTAACTGTTTCTTGTATGTGTGTAATTATGTATATATATATATATATATATATATATATATATATATATATATATATATATATATATATATATATTCTTGTATGTGTGTATATATGTATATATAGATAATATATATATATATATATATATATATATATATATATATATATATATTTACATTTATAAATATAAAAAGCAGTAAACATGGTTCTAAAATACATTCACGGATTGGTCCACATTAACTTTTATGGGGTGATTGCGGATCACATTTATTTATTTACCATTTATACAACGGTAGAAGTGGTGATAAAGTTTGGAAAAAAAAACACAGAACTTTTAGGTTGGGGCGGTTTATTTTCGACGTCGTTAATAAATAAATGCTGTAGATGATAATATAAAGTATATATTTAAGGGCGCTTCGAGCCTAGCTTCAGTAATTGTCCCTTGACTGGGCGGCTATCTTATAACCGTCCGCTGACTGGACGGCTAACTTATAACCGTCCGCTGATTGGACAAATAACCTATAACCGTCCGCTGACTGGACGGCTAACTTATAACCGTCCGCTGACTGAACAGTTAACTTATAAAATGGTAAAGGCATAAAAGATGCATCAAGCAGCATAGACTTACGAAGCTGCTGTATGATGGAAATATAAAAAAAAAAAAAAAGTAAAATGTGGTATGGTAACAATAACAATATGTACCACTTATCCTTAAAATCATATCTTTATATATTATTGTGTTGTTGTTTGTTGTTCCAGTTTAAGGCATTCTTGGCCGAAACGTCGTTCTACTTTTGGTTTGTTTATCACCCACGTAAAGCTGTCACCATACTACTTCTTCCTTTTTCTAAAATTATCATCATCACGATTAACTTATAACCGTCCGCAGACTGGGCGACTAACTTTATAGAGTGCGAATCAATTCAGAGGAAGAGGTATGTTTACAGCACTCGGAAAAAATTACAAATAATCAACAACAGAAAAAAATACAAAGAACAATATATGGTCCGAAGCAGGATCGAACTCCTTGGCACTGCTCCTTGCCACGTAAAGCCAAACGCTAGGAACACTGCCAACTAGGCTAACTAGGTTGTGTAAGAAACATTAGACAAGAAAACAGAACAGAAAATTGAAGACTTTGAAATGTGGATTTCTAGAAGAATAGGTAGAATTGGATGGAAAGAAAAGAAAACAAATTATGAAGTTTTAAAACAACTAAATGTGAAAAGAGAACTACTAAACACAATTAGAACAAGACAAATGAAATTTTTGGATCATGTTAAAAGACACAACAGCCTAATACAAGTAATATTGAAAGGGAAAATACAAGGTAAAAGAGGCAGAGGCAGACGAAGACTAACATGGACGAATAACATCAAAAGATGGACAAGTCAACCTATGACAATCTGCACCATCAAAGCAAGAGACAGAGTGGAATGGCGCTCCATGGAAGCCAACCTTCGATGCGGAGACGGCACTCAATGATAATGATGATGACAAGTCAACTATCTTATAACAGCCCGCTGATTGGGGTACTAACTTTGACATCATATATGTTTGTTTTTGTTTAGTGAACGTCAAATGTTAAGCAACAAGTTATTATTTGTTTGGTATTTAGAGGTGTTTTTACATTGCTACTTCCAATCAGTGTTGCTTTATGGTAGCAAATCATGGACAGTAAGTAAAGAGATAAACGCCAGATATAATCATTTTAGATGCTTTTTAGAAGAGTACATAAGATACCCTGGATAACCCAATATCCTTTCAGAATATACTAGAAGAGGCAAATGAGGGATAAGAAATTTAAAAAGGATTTATGACAAAGTCAGTCCTGCATTGTGGAGCATATGTGGAGAAAAAACCGATTGAAAAACTTGATAACAGCGGAACAAATATATGGTTGGAGAGATAGAGGAAGACAAAGTATGCTGGGAGGTTTCACTGCATTGCACGGGAAAAGGTCAACGCGAAACTGTTACACAGCGCAAAAGATTGATAGTTCAGTAGTTGTTCCTATAGCTCGTTTCAAATCACGTGCCCAACTTCAAAACGCTATTACTCAGTAACCGTTTGTTAAAAACTGTTGAAATTTTCCAAATGTTATTAGAATGCAAAAGACCCTTTAAATGTATATTTAACAAATATCTTGCAGCTGCAGTTTTCTTAAAGCGGCGATATTTCTTTGATGTTTGTCAAAATTGTAAATTGTGAACCCCTAAATAATAGAAATTACCGTAGTTGCTGGTATATGATTAATTTTCACTAGGTAAAGGCGTGGCCGTAATGGGGAAATAACTGAATAAGACAAAACACCAGGAGAATTATTGTCTTCTCAGTTCGAGGACGGACGATAATATCAAGGTATACCTGTATGTCCAATTCTCATATTTGTGTGGCCCTGAAAAGGACCGTTTGTTGAACTAATTTAAGGTAATATAGGGGCCAACATTGTGGGGGCTATATACTTTCATTCTGAATCAGACGAGTCTAAAAGATTAATAACTGTTTGGGGTTGAACATTCCACAAACCATCATTTTTCCAATATTCCTCTTCCTGTTTTAAGACGTGGTCTTTACATTTAGCCCAATAATCTTTGTCTATATTTAATAAAGCGAGATTAGCAAGAGTCTTTACATCACATATATTGAATGTTGTATTTTCATCTGCCACTTGTCCTTTTAATTTTGCCCAGATTAGTTCTATTGGATTTAAATGAGCATGGTAAGGTGGCAGCCTCAAACTTATATGACCGTGCTCTTGGATAATCTTATCTATTTGAAAAATCTTTGTCCTCTGTTTTTGCTTTACTAGAGATAGTAATTCAGGTTTGAAGTACATGTTATTAAATTGTATGTGCTCCTTTGTGAGCCATATCTTAATAGCATCTTTTGTACTGGATGACGTCGGGACTTTATCTTCAAGTGCAACAATGTTGTGGTACGCTGCATTGTCCATTATTAGGCACTATGGTCGATCTTGTGATGGGAGAACAGAATTTTCAATCCAATGTCTAAATATGTGACCATTCATATCAGAGTGATAATCCCGATTGTCTATGGATTTTGAAAGAAAAATGAGCTCTGCATTCTGTATTAGTCCATGTTGCCGACTACCTGCATGAGCAATTATCAAGCGCTGTCCTTTGCTGGTAGGTATTAATCTCTTAATCTTTCCATCTGATGACCGCCATTCCCTTTGGTTAGTGTGGTGAGCATTGATCCATGTTTCATCCAAGTACACAATATCATAACCTTGCTTGCGCACCTCTTTTACTTCACGTAAGTACTTGCTTCTCATGACTACTATATGTGGCTTCTCACAGATGATGTTTCGTCCATTGGAATACTTTCTGAATGTAAAGCCTGCAGCTCTCACATCCCTCCATAATGTAGATTTTGATATTTCAATACTGTTGTTCTTTTTCAGCGATACTTTTCATTTTCTTATTGTAACAGTTTCATTCATACCCAACATTTTGCGAATTTCACTTCTAATAAGTTCACTGTCGAAATTATCCAACATTTTTGCTCTTCCTTGTGGTTTTGTATATTTTGAACATTGACGGTCACATGCTTGAATCCAGCGATTAAATGACCGTTTAGATAAATTCAAAATGTGGTCTTGTCCTATTCTCAGGGTTTTCTAAAGAATGAAATAACGTTCCTCGTTTAGCCTCTTTGCAAAAATAGTCATACATTTTTATTGCGATGTTTTGTAAACTGCAGAATTTCATTTTAAGTCTCATGATAAATGTTATCGTTCCACGTCTCTACCTCTGAATGAACGGAAATGGAACACACAATTTCTCGTGTTTTTTACAAGTGTTTAATTGTGTCAAAAAACCACGGTGAAAGCGTGCAAACACGTCAATTTTATCGTGTATGGATTTTTACTCGCTATTTTGAACTTAAAATACTGTAAACATTAAGTTTTGACTACATCAATGTGTCGTTATAAATTTATATAAATCGAATAAGCAACAATAATAACCAAATGTTTTTTTAAAATGAAATTAATTCCCTGTTGGGTTCTAATCATTATAACTTTACATGCAAATTTTGACCAACTTACAACAAGCGGTTAAAAGCTATCGATTTTAAAAGTTGGGCACGAGTTATGAAACAAGCTATAGATCCAAACATTTCTCTACCGAAATTTTAACTGAAAGTCATTCTCAAAGAGAAAGACTGTCGCAGCTCGACATCATTACATCACTCGGCGGTGATACCATTCACCCAAAAATCCTGGTAGTTCTCTTCGCAAATCTCTGCTGTTTTTCAATTCTTATTTTTTTTTTTAATCCGCTCTGAAACGAAAGATGTCAACTCTGTAGTGTCTCCACAAGTCAGAGTTCATCGATCACCTATTTTTTCTGCTTCATTTTATGAGTCAGTGGGAGAACACTCTGTAACCTTACACAAGATTGTGTTTTCAATGAGCGCTGGTAAATGAACTAAAGTTGTGGTCTTCTGGACAATGATAACAAATGATAATTTGTATTCAACAGTCATGTACATCAAGATTAGTTTATTAATTTCCTTGAAACCACACAATCGCGCTGAAATAATTGAGAATATTCTAAATATGTTGTAATTTGTCCCATCTGTTCTAGATTTTCTGAGTAATGTATCCGAGCTTATAACGCTTGACGAATGAACATACTGAAAGCTTAGTTAGTGATACTTCAATTAGCCAACAAGCACACGTCAATGCCTTCATCGTTTATGCTCAAAATACCAAACTCCTGCTGACATTAATGTCACTTTCTTAATGACACAATGACTTGTTTATCTCTTTGTCTGGCTATTGTTATTTCCTGCTCATGCTTGTACGTCTATAAATGTAGTTGCATTGTAAATGTCCATTTATTTGTTCATTAAAGCCAATTAATAAAGAGAAAACCTCGATTTCATTAACAGAATGTGGTCATGGAAGCAAATGATGGCGGCATAAAATTACAATCTAACCATACATGGAGGTCAGCAAACCATGTTACTGGAATTTTCTTTTATTGATGAAAAAAGTATACAAGATGTAGCTCTTTACCTATATCAGTTCCGTTTTGTCCTGTCCTTAAATGCAAGCTCAAACGATATACTTTAATAGATAACGATATTTATTGGTGTTTTCTTCATTATCAGCTTACAAAATGTAAACGCTCCCACCACGCCTTGCTAGGCGTATAGGGAATATGATAGCAGTAATAATTTGTTTCCACGATCACGGTATTTTCTGGGTTATATGGTCGGCATCCCGTCAGGTCGACTTTAATTCGATAACAACATCTCTTGCACGCATTTTCAGAGACTGAGTGAACCCGAGCGCCTTCTGGATCCGAAAAAAATACATCTTTACCACTACATGTGTATACACTTGTTGTACAGTTTTTCTTCATTTCAGGTATCATCATCATGTGCCATACTGGTTGCATAGGTGATCATGTCCTTCCACAATTTTCTATTCACAGTGCATCGTATCAGTTCTGTTGTTTTCATGGCGTGACATCAAGCTATCCAGTATTTTCTCTCATTGTCGTCCGCAATCTGTCTTACATTTTATTTTGCCTGTTCTAACCAGGTATTACAACTTTCCTCTTCTCTTGATGTGCCCGAAAAATGTTGATTGTTTCTATCTGATGTTTTTTAAGAGCTTCATTTTTGTGTTGGCCAATTTGCGAACGTCCTCATTGGTCTTGTTAGCTGTCCATGGAACGTTCAACATTCTTCTCAGAAATCCCATCTCTGTGGCCTCTAATCGTCTTTTCATTTCTTTGTCTACTGTCCATGATTCGATTCCATAGCTCAGAATTGGTTCTATATAGCACTGATGAACTCTCTTTCTCACTTCTATTGACAAAGATTTGTTGCATAAAATATTTTTCAATTTATGAAATGCTAATTTAGCCTGAGCTATTCTGGTTTTATTTTTGTGGTGAATCTTCCATCTCATATTATTATTGTGCCCAAGTATTTGAACCAATGCACTTGTTTTAAATTTGTCCTGTTTATTTTTATACTGCATGCTTGTGGTTGTTTCTTCGATATAACCATTACTTCTGTTTTCTTACCATTCAGACTAAGACCTTTCTTGTTGCTTTCTTTTACTATTATATCTATCATTTCTTGTAGTTCGTTCTCTGTCTCTGCTATTAAGACTGTGTCATCCGCATATCGTAAATTATTTATGTTGTGACCATTGACTTTAATTCCTTTTTTTGTCTACTATTGATTTCAAAATATGTTCGCTGTAAAGTGAAAACAAATCCGGCGACAGAACACAGCCTTGTCAGATTCCTTATTTTATATATTGAAATTGTCCTGTTTGGTTACTAATTCGTATAGCTGCTGTTTGTTGCCAGTACATGTTCTTTTATGATTCGTAGATCCTTGTCATAAATGTTTAATTTCTCCAGTATATTAATTATTTCCAAATCCTTTACTTTGTCAAATGCTTTTGTGTAGTCTATAAAGCGCATATATAGAACATTCTTTACATCTATAGATCTTTCTATCAAAGATGTATATTGCATTATTGGTGCTCTTTCCTTCCACAAATCCACATTGTTTCTCACTTATTTCTGGTTTTATTTTGTTCGTTATACGTCTCATGATGATTCTTAGTAATAGTTTCGTTTTGTGGCTCATGAGACTAATAGTGTTATGGTCATCACAATCAGTGGCGCCTGACTTCTTCTAGAAAGATCGGTTTTAGTAGATCTTCAGGTATGTGTCCAGTCTATATATGTCATTGAGTAGTTTTGTTATGACTTGTAAGTAGTATAGCAGGAAGGATTTGATTATTATTTGGTCCATAAATTAACAAAGATGTATAGCGCGGCGCGCAAACCGCCGCACACGCGCACGGCGCAGGGGGAGTTAACCGAGACCGCTCGTGTCGGTCACCCCGGAAGTGACCTGTTTATGTTTGGTGTGTGCTGACTTTGAAGTTCTCCATGTACTGGATCGATAGTGATAGAATAATAGATTATAGATCAATACAAACAATGAATGACTGATTGCCACGAGTTGATACGAGCTTGCTGCTTTTTGACTAATTAGGTGTGGCGGGTTTTAATGGCTTTCTTGACATTCCCGGCTCTTACTGGAGAGGTTGGAGTTCGTCTGTCCAAGGCTATGCTGAGAAACTACCAGTCCAGCCCAGAGGTACTGCAATACTGGGTCCTCTATATCAGTAACAGCCACCACTACGAGGAACGTGGCGATCCTAGCTTATGTTAGCCAGTCTGTTTTGACGCAGATTGTTACCAGGGGAGACCACGAGGAGGTAGAAATGCTAGGTCTTGGTCGGCTGATGGTGCGCTACACTGCTAATGCGACCGCAGGTCGCAGGCGCTTGAGTTCCCAAAAAAACTGTTAAAATTAGTAAATTTAACCGCTAGGGTTACGTCAAACTTTATTTTTGGCACGCCAATGTATCAAATTTACATTAAAAATCAACTAAAAATGAGTAGTGTATTATGGTTATTAGAAACGCAAATTTGTCTATTAAGGCAAAATATTCCTTATATTAATAATCTAACCGACATCGAGGCACATTTTTTTTCTATATAAAAATGTACGCGACATTTTTTTATTCTATATGAAAGTCTTCCCGTGCCTTTAAAAGCCATACTTCACTACTAAATTTAAGTTGATTTTAAAATTAAACTTGATACATGGGCGTGTCAAAAATAAAGTTTGAGGTAACCCTAGCGTGTATATTTAATAATTTTAACAGTTTCATAGGCGTTGCCTTAAATATAGATAGGGGTTAAGAAACATAAAAGTATTTTTTTAAGCAACTTCTTGATATGGTCATGTCTAAAATAAAGTTAGGGTATGCCTAGAGGTTAAATTTACTATTTTTATCGATTTCATAGGCGTATCCCTCAAAAATGGTCATAGGGTAAAAAGCATAAAAGTGAATTTTAAGCAAATTTTTGCTAGTGGGATGTCTAAAAAGAATATTAGGGTAAGACTAGAGGCTAAATTTACTATTTTTATCGATTTCATAGGCGTATCCTTCAAAAAAGTAGTTAAGGGTAAAAATAATAAAATTGGTTTTTAATCAAATTTGATACATAAGCGTGTCAATTATAAAGTTTGGGGTAAGTATATCGTGTAAATTTACGATTCTTAACAGTTTCATAGGCGTATCCTCAAAATTATCGCATGTAAAAATTATAAAAATTATTATTTATTCACATTCTTTATGTGGGGATGTCTAATATACAGGTAGGGGTAAGCCTAGAGTGTAAATTTACTATTCTTTAAAAATTTCATAGGCGTATCCATCAAATTGGTCAAGGAGTAAGAAACATAAAAGTGCTATTTTATGCAAAATCATGTCTTTTGCTGAGGTTATGAGGGGTGTAATCTACGTGTTTGGTAATAATTTCGTTTAGTAGAGTTATAGCACGGGATGTAACTTTCATGCTTTGCAGTAATTTTCTTAGCAGTGTTTTCACACGGGCGTGAACTTTAAGTTTAGTCTTTTAATGTGGTGTTGTTAGTGTTTTTTTTCTATTGTTTTAGGGTGTTGAAAACTAGACCACGGGCAGAGTGCAATAGTGATCATGTACCAGTTGTGGGAAAGCTTAGAGTAAAATTAAAAGCAACAAAAAAAGCATAAATTAACATCAAGTTAAATTTAGATTTACTAAAATCAGACAAGAAACTGCAAGACAAATATAAAATCACAATTCAGAACCGGTACAATGCAATAGAGAAGATACAAAGCGTTGATGAACAGTGGGAAATGCTAAAAGAATCAATGCAACAAACATCAAAAGAGTTCATACCATCAGTGTGGACAATTTCAAGAAAGAAATGAATGACAGATGACATTTTGCAGCTAATGGATACATGAAAAAGAAATATAGAAAACAAAGATAAGTACAAGATATTAAATAAAGAAATTGTAGTAAAATGCAATGAAGTAAAAAAAAGCATGGCTAAAAGAGAGATGCAAAGAGATTGAAATGCAACAAACTGGAGATGCTAAAGCTATATAAAAACAAATTAAGGAATTAAAAGGAAGAAAAACGCAATAAAATATGGATGTCTAAGATCAAAGGAAGGAGAACTGTTGATTGATCATGAAAACATAAGGGAACGATGGACAGAATACATTAAAGATCTTTATAATGATAATCGAAGAGAAGTAAATATTAAGGATAATGGAGAAGGACCAGAAATACTCAGAGAAGAAGTGGAAGATGCTTTGCACAATATGAAAGCAGGCAAAGCTCCTGGACCAGTAGATATAACTAAAGAAGAGATTGAAGCCATGGGTGATTTTGGAATAGAAATAATAACAAAAATATTGAATGATATCTACAACTGCGTATATATATATACCAACGACATGCTCAAATCAATATTCATAGCCCTACCAAAGAAATCGGGTGCGATTGAATGCGATGATCATCGCACAATACGCCTTATGAGTCATATGACTAAGATATTACTAAGAATCATCATGCGAAGAGTGCGAAACAAAATCAGTCCAGAAATTAGTGATGAACAGTGTGGTTTTGTTAGAGATAAAGGAACAAGCAATGCCATTTATATCATAAGCTCTTTAGTAGAAAGAGCCATAGAGGTGAAAACATAAATATCCCTATGTTTCATAGATTACACCAAGGCATTTGACAAAGTAAAGTACCAAGAAATAATCAAAATTTTAGAAAACATAAACGTAGACAGCAAAGATCTAAGAATAATAAAGAACATGTACTGGCAAATAACAGCGGCCACAAGAACTGGAAACAAATTGGGAATGTTTCAACAAATAAAACAGGGTGTTAGACAGGGTTGTGTGCTGTCACCAGATTTGTCTACTATTTATAGTGACATTATATTAAGATCCATAAGGGACATGCCTGGAATAACAATTGGAAGTCATAATATAAATAATCTAGGGTATGCTGATGATACAGTCTTAATCGCTAAGAATGAAAATGAGTTTCATGAAATGTTGGGCATTATAGTGAAAGAAAGCAAAAATAAAGGACTCAGTCTTAATAGCAAAAAGACAGAGGTAATGGTAACAACAAAGAAAAAGACATCACCTCAGTGCAAAATAAAGACAATTGGAACAATATTAAAACAGGTAAATGAATTTAAATATTTGGGAACTTTGTTAACCTTAGACGGAAGATGTACAAAAGAGGTGAGATGCAGAATGGCTCAGGCAAAAACAGCTTTTCCAAAAAATGAGGAAGATACCATGCAATCCATTTTTGACAATAGAAACAAGAAAAAGAGTTCTTAAATGTTATGTAGAGCCAGTCTTAAGATATGGATGCGAATCATGGACAATAGGACAACAGACAAGAAAATCACTGGAGTTTGTAGAAATGTGGTTTTACAGAAGAATATTGAGAGTACCATGGACAGCTATGAAGAGTAATGAAGATGTTCTGAGAGAGGTCAAAGCAAAAAGAGAGCTAATTTCCAATATTAGGAAGAAACAATCATCATTTTTTGGCCATATAATGAGAAGAGACAAACCGGAATATATTCTAACAACTGGAAAAATTGAGGGACGAAGAGATAGAGGGAAGCAAAGAGAAAAAATAACAGACAGCTTAAGAGAATGGCTTGGCAGAAGGTCAACAACAGAAATGATAAATAGCTGCAGAGACCGAAGGTTGTGGAGAGACATAATAACCTACGCCAGTAGGCTTGGTACTTGATGATGATGATGATTGTTGTAGGAATATTTTCATTAATCATTTAGACACAGTCCTAATTAGCAATTTTTGTAAATTCGAATTAATTATTAGGGTTTTCTCAACTGTATTAAAGTCTTTGGTTGATAAGTGGACACGTTGGTATTGTTTCATCAAAATATAATTTTAGTAACTCATCCGGTATTGCGTCATAGGTCAAAATCTGTTTTTAGTAACTCATCAGGTATTGCATTAGCGGTCAAATCTATTTCAGTAACTTATCAGGTCAAAATCAAGACATACTGGACAGCCTGCATACAGCCATCAAGACACAGTAGACAACCGGCATTCAGCCCTCATGACACAGCAGTCAGCCTACCTACACCCATCAAGACACAGTAGACAACCGACATACAGCCAGCATGACACACTAGATAGCCTCCATACAGCCATCAAGCCACACTAGACAAAATACATATCACCATCATGACACACTAGACGACCTCCATACAGCCTTCAAGATACACAAGACGACCTCCATACAGCCGTCAAGACACACTAGACGACATCCATACAGCTTTCAAGACACACTAGATGACCTCCATACAGCCCTCAAGACACACTAGACGACATCCATACAGCCGTCAAGACACACTAGACGACATCCATACAGCTTTCAAGACACACTAGACGAACTCCATACAGCCGTCAAGACACACTAGACGACATCCATACAGTCGTCAAGACACACTAGACGACCTCCATACAGCTTTCAAGACACACTAGACGACCTCAATACAGCCGTCAAGACACACTAGACGACATCCATACAGCTTTCAAGACACACTAGACGACCTCCATACAGATCTCAAGACACATTAGACGACATCCGTACAGCTCTCAAGACATACTAGACAACATTCATACAACCATTATGACACACTAGATAGCCTCCATACAGCCAGCATGACACAATAAACAACCTACGTACACCCATCAAGACCCAGTAGACAACCGGCATACAGCCCTCATGACACGCCAGACAGCCTACATACAGACATCAAGACATACTAGACAACCTACATACAGCCATTTTGCCACATTAGACACCCTACATACAGCCCTCCTGCCACACTATACAACATACATACAGCCAACATGACACACTAAACAGCCTCCATACAGCCATCATTCCACACTAGATAACATTCATACAACCATCATGACACACTAGACGACCTCCATACAGCCCTCAAGACACACTAGACGACCTCCATACAGCCCTCAAGACACATTAGACGACCTCCATACAACACTTAAAGACACACTAGACGACCTCTATACAGCACTCAAGAAACCAACTAGACAACATACATACAACCATCATGACACACTAGACAGCCTCCATACAACCATCATGACACACTAGATAGCCTCCATACAGCCAGCATGACACAATAGACAACCTACCTACAACCATCAAGACACACTAGACGACCTCTATACAGCATTCAAGAAACCAACTAGACAGCCTCCATACAACCATCATGACACACTAGACAGCCTCCATACAACCATCATGACACACTAGACAGCCTCCATACAGCCAGAATGACACACTAGACAGCCTCCATACAACCATCATGACACACTAGACAGCCTCCATACAACGATCATGACACACTAGACAGCCTCCATACAGCCAGAATGACACAACAGACAACTTACCTACACCCATCAAGACACACTAGATAGCCTGCGTACAGCCATCAAGACACAGTAGACAACCGGCATACAGCCACCATGACACACCAGACAGTCTACATACAGACATCAAGACATACTAGACAACCTACATACAGCCATCATGCCACACTAGACACCCTGCACACAGACCTCATTGCCAACGCGTTTTATCTTTGGGCTCTGATGAACCCAATGCCAACAGATTACCCAATTATTAGAAGAATGGAGACCGGATTTAGTGTAGAAAAAGAAAAGATAACTATTATGTCCTACAAAGTAGAGAGTGGTTAACGACGGTCGCTCACTAAAAAAGGGGTGGAGTTGAAAACTCAGTTTAGCGGGAGGGAGTTTCGGTTAGGTGATAGAAATATCCCCGTGGATGGGTGGGAAAAAATGAATATAATAGTGTACTATTTTCATGGTTGTCTGTACAATGGTCACAAAGATTTTCCCCCTCACAAAAGATAAAGATATAAAAAATGTTAATAATAAACCCTTGTTCGAGCTGTTTGAAAAAAACACACGTTAAGAGATACGCACGTGTGAGATACACACCTATTTAACCGAGGAGGTCAAAATCGCAGTTGAAGTTATGTGGGAATGTGAGTGGCAGGCTCTGAAAAGGTCTAAACCAAACATTAGGGCATTCCTTTCTAAAGCCATCCCTCGATCTAGATCCTCTTACTCTCAAGAAGGGCTACCTCTCAGTGATAAACAGATTCTGACTTCTGTTTCAGATGGGATGTGTTTTGGTTTAGTGGAATGTGATCTACACGTCCCCGACCACTTGAAGGAACATTTCAGTGAGATGACTCCAATTTTCAAAAATATTGACGTCACGCGTGATGCTATTGGGCCGTTTATGTGTGAATATGCCCTCAAACATAATTTGTTGTCAACCCCTCGTCGCACCTTAATCGGTAGTTACGTCGGTGACAAACTTCCAAACACCACTGTTAAAATGGTATTTAGATCATGGGCTAGAGGTAACAAAAATATATCAAGTGATAGAATATCAACCGTCTAGTTGTTTTAAAGGTTTGGAGATATGGTCACAGAGGTGCGTCGGGCTGGCGATTTAGACGAAAATAAATCTATAGTCAGTGATACGATGAAACTCCTTGGAAACTCAGCCTATGGGAAGACGAGGAAAAATTGAAAAAAAAATTAAAAATGGTATGTTAGAAGCTTTACGTGATTAATAGACGACACAGATTCGAACGACGTTTCGGCCCAATAGGCCTTCAGCAGGAACAAACAAACAACATACACACACAGATATGTGAATAAATAAAACTAATCCTACATAGCTAATTAGTAATGAAACATCAAAAACAAAATAATCGAAAAATGTTGACTTCCCTGTGTGTCGTGGACAGTGGTCAGGCTATGAAAGGAATTTCTCACGAGTGTAGCTGTAATTTATACCCTGTGGTCAGAGGTGAAGGGTTCTAAAAATGCACGAGTGGGGGGAACGCTATCTAGGTACGTCGACTACAAAGGCACAGGCAATATCTGAAAGTATCTAAGGGCCCATAAATACATGTATACACACACACAGATGCGTGTATACATATGTACACGTGCAAGAACAAGTGCACATACTAATACATATCAACATACACATACATATACACACACATACATGTGTATGCATACAAGCAAGAGCACATATACATGCATGTATATGCGTATACATATATATATACCAATACCAGTGCCTATGGACACATACATGCATGTGCACGTCCTTACGGGGACAATCGTATGTGTGGAAGGGTTCAAACCGGGGTCAGTGTGCAAACTCGAAGGAGAAAGAATAGAACAGTGGAATGACAGGTATTCAAAAGGCGGAAAGAGTGAGATGTATGAGGGTGTGGTGCAATAAAAACATATGAGGGCTAAGTAGCGCAGAAAAAAGGTATATAGGAGAACACCGAAGTGCCTCAACGGGGACTAGTGGAGAAGAACTAAGAATAGCGTGGCATAGTAGATAGACTAAAGAGCCACCACATGGGTGGTAGAGAGGGCTATGCAAGAGGGAAGGAGCAGCCGAAAGGAAACTATGTGTATGAGTGTGATACATTCATGCCTCGTGGGGTCAGCGAACCATACTGGACTATGAGGCGATTTTCCAAAGTATAGCGGCTGCGGTCGCCAGAGTGACAGAGGACAATACCAGTGACACGGATGTCGTCTTTGCCCTTGTGATCTGGGGAGTTGAAATGGGAAGACACTGGAGTGCCAGTATTCTGTTGGACATCACGTAGATGTTCAGAAAATCTATCCGCTAATCTTCTACCAGACTCGCCTATATAGGTCATGTGGCATCGTTGGCATATAATGGCATAAATGATGTTGCGGGACACACATGTGAAGCCATGCTTGATCTCGAACCGTCCATTGGGGAATAAGACCGAGTCAGTAGGGAGCACATAGGCACAGGTGATACAGTTACGACCACAAGGGGCCGTACCGAAGTGCTGAGGGTAGGAGCGAGGGAGACGGCTCCTAACCAGAATGTCACCCAAATTCCTGTCGCGCTTGAAGGCGATCATCGGGGGATCACTAAAAAGTAGACGGGTAGTGGGATCAGAGAGGAGAATGGAACGGTAGCGGTTGAGTATCCTCACAGCTGCTAAGTTGTGAGGATGATATGTGAGGGTGAGTATAGTTCTCTCAGAAGGGGGGCGGTTGGAGGGGTGAGTGCCTCGGGACGAGAGATAAGGAGGACCCGCTTGAGGGCAGACTGGAGGATCGAGTCTGGATAAAGCCGGCGGCTGAAGAAACCTAACATGAGGTGAGAGCCTGTCGGAGGAAATCTTGGTCATCCTGGCAGATGCGACGGAGACGCAGTAACTGTGAGAATGGAATAGAGTCGCGACAAGAAGGTGAATGGGATGAAGTATAAAGAAGGTAGCAGTGGGCGTCTGTGGGTTTATAGAAAACCGAGGTGTGGAGGCCAGAAGTACCCAAAGAAACAATAAGATCTAGGAAGGTGACCGAGGAAGTGGATATACAAGATGTGATCTTGATAGCTTTGTGATAGCTACCAATATAGTCGATAAACTGGAGAGGTCATCCTCAGGTAGATCGGTGAGTCCGAAGCAGTCATCAATGTACCGAAGGTATATGATGGGGAGAGGACCTTGATAAGAATTGAGAATTTGGTACTCCAGGTAACCCATGAATAGGCAAGCATAGCTAGGGCCCATCTTGGTGCCCATGGCTACTCCACTGACCTGGTCATAGAAGTTACCATTAAACTCAAAGGTGTTGAGGTTGAGTACAAGCTCAGTGAGGCGGAGAAGAGTTGCAGTATCAACAGAGGGGTGTTGTCTCTGGTCAAGAAAGAAACGTAGAGCCAGGAGGCCGTCGGAGTGAGGAATAGAGGTGTAGAGAGAGCAAACATCAAGTGTAAAAAGTCGGTATGAGCGACCTCGGGAGAGAGAGATGGAAGAGAAGATACTCAATGCATGGTTAGTGTCCTTGACATATGAGGGAAGACTAACGACCATAGGCTGGAAG
Source organism: Megaustenia siamemsis (assembly GCA_032433765.1). Lineage (NCBI taxonomy): Eukaryota > Metazoa > Mollusca > Gastropoda > Stylommatophora > Ariophantidae > Megaustenia > Megaustenia siamemsis. The sequence goes on from JAVIAB010000073.1 coordinate 11,559,145, forward strand.
ACACTGTCTAGATAGTCAGATATGTGTTCAGTCGGGCAAGCACACGCTGACACGATGGGGCGTCCTGGATTGTCGATTTTGTGAATTTTGGGGAGCATGTAGAAAGATGGTTTCCCAAGACCACTATTATGAATAATGAGGCGGGACGCACTAGGAGGGAGCCGGTTGGTTCGGATCAGTTCCTTGATGGTAGATTTGACCTGCTTATTGTAGAGGACAGTGGCGTCGTCAGGGAAGACTCTAGCCAATAAGTCCAATCATAGCGCTGTCTCGTACGTTCAGGGGATGAGATATCGAAAATGATAAATAATTCCCGGTTTAAAAAGATGACTGAACTAGGGGAGGATCTTTTTGAAATTGAGATGGAGAAAAAGAAAACTGTTTGGGACTTGCCCCTGCAAATCGGTTTCTTCGTGTATCAATATGCGAAACTTCGTATGTTAGATTTTTATTTCGAGTTCTTAGATAAGTTTGTAGCCAGGTCCGATTTTCAGTTATGTGAAACAGATACCGATAGTTTATACTTGGCTTTAAGTGCACCTAAGTTAGAAGACATAGTTAAGTCAGGCATGCAGGCTGAGTTTAATAGAGAATATAAAGACTCGTTTCCTGTCGAGCTTTGCCATGAGCATGTTAGCAAGACAGACTATAAACTGTAAGAGTGTTAAAGCATAAACTAAACGAAAACCCGGTCTTTTTAAATTAGAGTACGAAGGGACAGCTCTTGTTAGCTTATGTAGTAAGACGTACCATTGTAGTGGGGATTACGATAAAATCAGTTAGTAAAGGGTTAAGCAAGCGACACAACAAATTAGATAAAGATATGTTTTTAGAGGTTCTCACCACGCAAAAGGCTAAGAGTGGGAAAAATGTTGACTTCAAGGTCTTAAATAATTCCATATTTTCCTACAGCCAAACAAGAAATGCTCTTTCCTATTTCTATATAAAAAGAAAGGTAGCTGATGATAACGTCTCGACTATACCTCTAGATATTTAACTCTTTACACTACCAGCTTACACTGACCAGCAATCTCTAACAGTTTCACCCCTTATGATTCATTTATGACATATAACTACGCAGACACCCAACTACATAGCTATAAGTAAATGTTGTCCTTGCACTATATATTTACTCAGCGTACTAAACATTTTTGTAATGTTATATAATATCCACTGTATGTTTTATATCTCCTGAGATAATAAAAGAATAAAATATATCTTTTTATTTCTATTTTATATTTAATGCTATTGTTTTTATTGATGTCGTATAATCTACTAACCTATCACTATTGATCCAGTACATGAAGAACTCCAAAGTCAGCACACATCATACATAAACAGGTCACTTCCGGTGTCACCGACACGAGCGGTCATGGTTAACTCAACCTGCGCCGCGCGCGTGTGCGGCGCCTTGCGCGCATAATATAATGTGACCAATAATAATAAATAATAAATATTATTGGTCAGCCACTTCCATAACCAAATTTACAGATGGCCCGTTGACAGAAAATAAAATCTGTAAACATTGCATCCAGCGTGACGTCTTTAGCTATCCGAACTATGTAGACGCCATTCTACCCACAACCGATGCTGCTGAAAAAATCACGCTGGTTGGAGTGTTTTCCATATTTATTTTCTGCCCACAGAGCCATCGCTATAGGTGGCTGTAGCCACCATCAACAAGATAACAATCAATGCAGGTCAGCATATAAGTGCAATAGGGTAACGTCATCAAACAACGGGAATTTACAAATGAAAACCACCGCAATGGCGTATGAAGCCGTCTCATGTTCAGTGGCCACGTCATCGAGACCAACATTAGAGTTCACGTCATTGAGGGATAAGAGATATTTCCTAAATTCATAATGACCGGACATCATTCCACTGCGAAATCATATAACCTCAAACAGCAACTCAGCACCGCACCCCTCTACCAAGTATAGTTTGTTGTTAAAAATAATTAGTATTATTTCACTGTAAGATCTGAACAATCTCTAATCATGCCTATTGTAACACAATTAATAATTGTGTCTTCTTGTCACTTGAGACCTGCATTATTTTATCTACTAATTTACTTATGACAAAGACACGTTATACATCAGTGTTCTTTAACCTGGGCGCTACTGCCCACTAGTGGGCGATTTTGACTTTTAGGTGGGCGGTAGAGAAAAAGTATCTGTGAAAAATTGACACAAGTGGGCGCTAGACATAATAATATAGAAGAGCACTGTTCTACATGCATGTCCTAAATGTGTCTTGGGACAGTCTAGCCGCATATTATGTGTTTGTCTCATCACATTGACTACATGTATATTAGAATTTACTTCAACAGCAGCTGCTTAAGCTCCGACTCCATTTTTATGTCAGTGCTCCTGAAATCAGATTAGCCAGTCGGACCAGGCGAATGTAAATCGAAGCGAGAAGGTAGCCCAGTGCTCAAGTATTCCGTGCAGAAGTCGAATTGTTTGGGCCGAGAGGGTAAATACCACAATCTGTAAACCACAAAATATCAGATCCATATGGACACTATTTAAAGGAGGAAATGCAGTCGGATGATCAAAGTAGAAAACGAAGTAAAAGAAGTAACTTTAATATAGACCGAATAAAAGTGAGACCTCCACAAACACCCGGTGACAAACAATAACATTATTTTTAAAACACTGAAGTATCGACTTGAGAATAGGATACTCTAATTTAATTATTGACAATATAACAAAGAAGTATTTTTGAATCATTGCCTTTATCAACAATGTTATTTTAAATGCTGGCATGATAGGATAATACACTAATCAGCAAATAAAACATACATTTCAAAATGGTTAATTTTGTTGAGAAAACAAATCACGAAGTGTGTGTCTGTACTTGGAACTCATCTAAAATAAACGCAAATATTCACGCTGGAGGTGAAGCTGTCAAGAATAATCAACCCGGACCAGTTGACAAAAAGTAAGTTCTCATATTTACCTCCCACGTTGAATTCTGGGAAGAACACCATTGATATAATGGTCACAGTAGCCGGGACGTAGCAGACTATAAAGATAATGGCAATCAAAGTTATCATCTTGACAACCTTTTATCTTTAACAGAGGAAGTTTCTTGTTTGGTGGATAGTTGTACTACAGCCGCTTCCCGCCATTTTGTTTTATTGTTTAGCTTGACGACCAGAATGGTTGTACAAAAAACGACAGAAATAAGTAATGTTGTTGATAAGAAAACACTGTGAATGAAGGACGTTATCGATTCAACGATCTCTCTGTCTTTAGTAAAAGTGAGTAGCAATATGGATCTGTTTCGAGAGAAACTGTACTTCCATTCTAATTTGTTCACGAAGAAGAAAGGAATGAACAAAGTGATGATTGAAGAAAAGATGCAAACAATGATGACCTTTGTTCTGAACGGAGTAATGATGTTCTTGACCTTGAGAGGCATGGCGATACAGAGACATCTCTCCAGAGTGATAAATGCTGTGATGAAGCTCGTGATTCTGAAAGACAAATTTAACTTAGGGCGTGAGGCATATCATCAATAAATAAAACGTCAAGTAGACCTCGACCTTTGTAAAACTGTCCATGATACACTGTCGAGCTACTTTATTTGTAGTTTTAATAAACAACAACTGCTTTGATCTTTGATTAGAAGCTCATCAGGAAATAATATCAACTCTGATGGGGATGAAAGATTTGGCCTTGCTTTTGTTGCATTTTGTTTCAGCTGTTGTGTTATTTTTTTCTTGCTCTTCGGTAACTCTTCATATATCAATGCAATTTCGTTTTCCTAAATGTTGTTCTCCCGGCACAAACAACGTTTTAATTGTAAAATCTTTTTCCGATCAGTGTGTATGTGACTTTTGTTTGGACTAATTCTTGTTAACTTAAGCTACGAGTATTAACACCAAACAATATGTCTTATTTTGTATCTAATATATAATATTATATTTGAGAGATTTTGAATGAAAATAGATTCTAAACCACACAAATGCTGCTTTTATAAATGCAAATTTCATTTCTGTATCACACCTAGAAATCTCATGACCATATACGTATATTCGTACCGAAGATGTCCTTAATGTCGAACACAAAAGGATTTATAACGTTGAATATGATAGGAACCTATTTGTCGTCTAAGAAAAGCATTCATTCTACAGAATTGATTGAAAAGTACTGTGGCAAAGACTAGCTCAGTTTGGAGTAATTGAACATCTGATGTCAAAACCTGCTCATTGATATCACAACTGTGGTTAGATCAACAGAAACATTCACTTTAACAACCGGACTAAAACAAGAATGTTCCTACACTCCTGCACATTACCTACATCAAAAAAAAAGATGCCAAGTCTAAAAATGAAAATAACACCAGTGTTAAAGAACTACTCCATGCAGATGACCCACCCTAGTAACCACATTTTCCCGGTCACAATATTGTTTTGGGTCGATATTTACATATTTACACTGCACTGAGCACAATAGATGTCCATGGTAGATTGTTTCAGTCTTAAAGTATTTGAGATCAATCAATACAATTTTAAGGTTATAATAGTTTACTATTTTCAGCTCATTTATCAAAGTTATAACACGTCGCTATTTAAATACTACAATCAAGAATATTCCGACTGCTTCAAACTGGAAGTAAACAGAGTGGACTTAGAGTTCGAGGTTAACCCTGAATACGTTGGAGTGACTTCTTCTAAGAAAATCATTCACAAAATCACGTGTCCATGGCCGATGTTGAAATGAACTTCATAATAATAAAAAAATAAAATTAAATGGACAGTCCTACTCTATGATTCAGAAACATTTAAATTTGTGGCGGAACAAAGTCAAATAGCAAGACTACAATCATTCATAAACAGATACATCCGAAGGTTTATTATTATTAGATAGTCAAATCAATTTGCACATATAAACATTTTGGAAAGAACTGTATAGATACAAATGGGTATGGAGATTTAAAAAAAAAGGGAATGGAGATGGATTTACCATAAATGACCACCAAGCAATATTTTAAGACAATGAATGCAGTGGAATCCGCAATGAAAAGTTGGAAGGCCAAAGCACAGCTGGAGAGGAAAAGTCCAGGCACAAGCAGGATGGTCGTGGGCTCAGTTTGAGAAAATAGCACAGAACGGGTCCGTTGGCAGAGTGTAGTTGTAGCTGTTTGGAACAAGAGAAGCTGCAAGTTTAAGTCAAGTAAGTCCTGACATTGAAGTACTGAGTAATTATAACATCACCATTAATTGAGCAAATTTGATGTAAAAATTGCGGACTCTGTCGAGTTTTAGCGTTTAAAAGTAATGATTTTTTTTTCGTTCGCCAGCTTTTACCTCTGACAAACAATTACTGACAAGTAATGATATAGACTGGCCCACTCTACCTGCTGCCGCACACATGAGGCCACCCCCAGTTACATACATGAGGTCCAGTGTTACGATGGGTAAGCCGATATTCTGTAACAAGGGGTTGTAGCATATGCTTGTCCAGAACATGGTGATCGAACATGCAAGATCAGAAGAAGCCAAACCTGGAAGAGATAAAGAAATGCGCTAATCCACTGTGTTAATTTACATACAACTTGAGATGCACTGAAATTATGCAAGACGATGTTTGTTAAATTGATATCAAGCATTTAAAACAAACATAGTTACAGGTTGTTTACTCTCTCAATTAATAAGATTCAGTTAGAGTTATATACAACGATAATACTCGTTATTTTGTCTTTCTTTCCAATGAAGACTTTCCAATGTTCACTTTGCTCTTTAAGTTAAAGTTAATTTTCCCAAATCAGGTGCGTAATTTTATTGATCCAGTTGCGCATTTTGAGTTATTTCTTGCATGGTTAACTATACGTGTGGTGTAAGGAAACATCATCATCATGCAATATGCGTGCTGGTGTCTGCGATCATACATATCCATAATTTATTTTCTTTCACCATAGTTCTCTGTTTCTTGTGGTATAAGAAAGCAACGTGTGGAACACTTACATGCATAAAGTAAAAATGTAACAAGAGCAAGGACATTTTTGTGAGCACATGGAGAGACACAATTATCAACTGAAAATCTTCCTGGTTGAGACAAACTAATGCAAAGGAGGCAGAGGAAAGCAAAAACTAATATGAAGTGACAGCATCAAGAGATAGGAAAGGGAAATTATTACGTTGTGTACTATCAAAGGAAAGTGTAGAGTGATAATGCGCCCAGTAGTAACCTATCTTCGATACATAGAAGACATAACATGACGAATTTCGTGATACTCTTGAAATATTGAAGTGGTTTTCTGACAGTTATGTTGTTGTAAATGTGAAAGTTGGAAGAAGAGACATAAAAGACATACCCAACAAACTGATGTTGATGCTGTCCTTGAATCCTTGTGTAACAAACACATAAATGTTGATGATGTTTGCTCCGATACCAAACAAGCTGATAATACCACTTACGATGACGTTATTAATCAGTTGAACAGTTTGTCGAACCTGGTCTGTGACAGGATCTACCGACAAATCTGCAGAACCATTTACCTCGATAGTAGTGGTAGTCTTCTCCATTATAGAGAAACCGTTTCTTGAAACTAACTTCAGTAACTGAAATGTTATTGAGTTCCTACTTTCAAACTATACTTAACTGATTGATGAGATCTATTTGCTATAATTGCAATTACAAGTATTTTAATTACCATGTATGGCCTACGATGATTTTATACATGTTTCCAGTCACAGGTTTTCCATTTAATTTCTAGTTTTCACACATGAGAAATCTAAATTTAACAGCCTCCTTCTGGCTCCTCGCTACCAGCTTTACCGCAGCATTGCAATTACTTGCCTGTTCCTTTCATTTTTAGCGCTGCTACTTTATGTTTGTTTAACGTAATCCATCTCCGTGTATTTTAGTTAGAACCATTTGCATCTCTCGTCAGTCTCCACTCGATCATCTAACGTGTAGTTATAGATAATTGTGCTTCACCATTTGTTGTCGCTGTCCTTGTATTCTGAAGAAGGCCACAGGCCGAAACGTCAGTATTATGTTGTGTTCCTTCCTTGTAAAGCTGTCGCTATACCTTGGGGTGTTTAGCACACCCCACTACTGGCTCCTTCCTTCTTCTGTGCTGTCTCTCAGTTTTCTAGTATCGTTAAAAAAGACCGATTAGGTTAAAGCAAAACGTGTATTGATTGCGTTGTCTGCTCCAGTCTAAATTTCTTGCTTTTATTATTTGTTTAATGTAAATTATCTTTACTAAAATACGAGCTTTTGTTATTGTTTATGTTACTGCTGTTTATTAACATTTGAGTTAAAGTTGATGGAAGCGTCAAATAAAAGAGACATCTCAGAAAATGTAATTTAAAAAGTGCATCAAGTAAACATATTTTTTTCTTTCAATGTAATTCATGTAAAAGCAGCGAATATGTAAATTATATTATTCTAATTCAATTATTTTATCAGTTACTGGAAAATAGCATGTTTTGTTATATTTAGTTAATGAAATAACATGCTGTGAGGTTATACATTATAACCGCCCATTTCTGGACTGCCCATCATCTCCTTCTGAACAATCGATTCTCAAAATACAGGACCTGTGCTAGATTAATGAAATGATACTCTTTAGAAACCATACTTTCATGATTTGGTCACTTCAACTGGTTTATAGATTAAATAATGATATATTCTAGGTGAATAATCATTCCTTTTCCAGGATATCAATTACCACAGAGCTCTCCATAATCTTGGTGAGAATTCTTGGTAATTTCAAAGAATAATTTTTAAACATTCTAAAACTATTATTGTTAAACACTCCTGTCATTCAGCAGTAAAAAGTTATTTATAACTCCCTACTGACGAAGACAGTACACGTGATGTACTCCACTACCAGTACAATCTATTCTATATGATACAATCTTCAAATTTGTTTCCGTCCATGTTGAGATGTACGAACCGATTATGTTGTTTTTTACTACAGTGGTCGATAATCTGAACTTTATCCATGGCGCTAGTCAGTAGTAGAATGTGTGGAATGATAGAGGATCACATTTCCTTCATTGAACAAATACGAAGTGTTCACGTTGGCACTAAAACTTACACATACCTGGGGTAGCCAGTCTTGACATATGGATGTGAATCATGAACAATAGGACAACAGACAAGAAATTCACTAGAGTCTGTAGAAATGTGGTTTTACTGAAGAATGTTGAGAATAACATGGACAGCTAAGAAGAGTAATGAAAACGTTGTGAAAGAGGCCAAAGCAAAAAGAGAGCTAATTTCCAATATTAGGAAGAAACAATCATCATTTTGTGGTCATGTTATGAGAAGAAAACAGCTGGAATATATTGTAACAACTTGGAAAATTGAAGGACGAAGAGATAAATGGAAGCAAAGAGAAAAGATACCAGACAGCTTAAGAGAATAGCTTTGGCAGAAGGTCAACAACAGAAATGATAAATAACTGTCGAGATCGAAAGTTGTGGAGAGACATGATCACCTACGCCAGCAGGCTTGGTACTTGATGATGCTTGTTTTAATTCATAGAGATTTGCTGTCTGCAATAATACTATTTACAAATTTGATTATTTATCTTAATTTCTCAAAATATTGTTCCTCTTTCCTTCCTCATGTTCCTTTGAGCTTCGAGGAGAGATGTAGTTTACAGTCTTTTGCTTTTCTGTTGGCTTCTCCAGCTGTTAATTTTCCTAGTTGTTCTATTTCCTCACTCTATCTGTTTTCGTGGTCGGTGATCGTGTCTGATGTTCTCATATTGTATATTGAAGGCTTGTGTTTTGATCTTTCTGTCTAATCACACGGCTACACTATTTTGTTTGTTTAGTTATGTATTCAATAGCGGAAATTACTCCTGCTTTCACTCCGTTACGTTATTAGTTTCTGATTGTGTCTAAGACTGTGTTCTATCATGTGTCTAACACATTTCTTATCAGCAGTGATTATTTATTCTTATTGTTTGCGGAGTCTAGAGTCCATGTCGTCAGGCATTGGTATCATAACATTACACAACACAAATTGATAACAATTAATGCAACATTAGACATTATATTATTGTATTAATAAAAGCTATATCTGTGTTAACAAAAACATCATTTTCATAGAGTCTGTATACACTTCTCCCACAGATGGCGGAAGTTTTCTCCGATATAGCGTTGTAGGTTCGGACATTGATGGTATCTGCAACTATCAGCCGTTATTAATCAACAGTTAGTCAATAATGTTCATTACTAAATATATTTATAGCAGCAATGCTTTTATCTCTAACATGAAAATAAACAACAACGGTACACTTTTGGAAATTCAAAGCTCTTTAATAATTTATAATTGTTTTTATAGCAGAATCCTTCAACATAAGACCAGATATTATCGTATAATGTTTTAAAATACGTATTGCTTAAAGTGACATGAGTTTTCTGGGGATTGTTTGGAATTCAATGCGTCAATGGTGATTGTAAATTTATATCATTTCAGGATTGTAGTGACACGTCTATAATTTAAATAACGAACATAATTGCTTCATGCGCCGATATCAATGTTTCATTTGCCTTCAAAAGTTTAGGGGCGTCGCACTGATTGTCGCATGAAAGCTATATAAGAATACCAACTAATTCCTGCTCTTTATATACTTCAATGATATAATATGTTTCTGTTTCTTTGATTATTTAAGATACCCCACAGCGTAAAGACTGGGAGCCGCGATAGTTCAGTGGTTAGTGAGCTGCATTACTAAGTACAGGAGGTCGGGTTCGATCCTGATCGACGGCTTCAGGTACACCAAGCCTTAAATGGGTACATTATTTTTTTCTGGGAACATAAAACGGCACGGGCGTATTACCGACCACAGTACCCTAAAAATCAAGTGGTGAAAATCTGTAAAAATTATAGTCACTAACACCATATTTCCTATACACCACTTGGTGTGACGAAGCTCTTTACATTTTTTACTTTACGGCAAAACAAAAGACTACAACTATTACTTGTTATAGTAAAATGTTATTACTAAATGTGGAAACTGATTTTACCATTTAAGTCCATGCTCAGTGTGAGATCACCCCCCCCCTCCTCCCCCCCCCCACCACCACTGTCTCGCACGAAATCTGGAATTTAATTCCATCAGTTGAAGGGCAGAACGCTAAGAACAACAGCAGTCGAGAGACTGTGTTAACTGGTATAAGTGATCCATTCTCCTCTGCCACTGTCTCCTGTCATGCTGTGTTCACAAACGTCAATATCTGACAGTATCTGAGCCAAAAACACAAGTATATAGACTATCTGTTTGTGACGTCCTGTGTTACTGAATCGGTGCGGATCCTCCCATGATATCAAGGACTCATGTTTAATTAGCACCTCCCTCTAAAATGTTTATCTTGCTTCATTCAAGAACATGAAGTTAAACTAGCAAACTCAGCGAATATTAAGCTGACCACTAACTAACGTTCACAATAACGTGAAGGCGAGAAATTAGGGAAAAAAAACATAAACTGAAGACACGATGACAATTGTATCGGTCGACAGCTGGTGTGGAAAGAATTTTTTTTCATACAAAAAATAGTGACAAATCTATTTTCTTTATTGTAGCATTGTATGAGTTCTTGTAGTTCAAAAATAGCGTTATAGTGGATTCATGTCAATATTTATTATATATAATCATCTCCCAAAAATGCACTTTAAGATATCAAAAGCATCAAAATAAATCAAAACGAATAGCATTAAGTTGTAGCATTGAAGAATAAAGCAAATACCTTATATGTGAAGTTCTTGCCATCTAATGCCCATAACCGTATTGATTGATGGTCAGGCGAAAAAGAAATTTAACGAGTAGCAATAACTCAATATTACACTTCTTTACCAACTCGACAAAATATCTCACGAAGAGTGAGTCTGTACTTTGAATTCATCTTGAAATAAACACAGATGTTCACGCTGGAGTTGAATCCATCAAGGACAAACAACCCTGACCAGATCACGTGAAGCAGATTTTCGTATCTGCCCCCGATATTGAATTCTGGAAGAACACCATTGCCATGATAACAATCGTGGCTGGAACATAGCAACCTATAAAGATGGTGGCTATCAAAGTTATCATCTTGACAACTTTTTTCTCTTTAAGAGAACATGTTTCTTGTTTAGTGGCAACGGTTGCTTCGCGCCATTTTGTTTCTTGTTTAACTTGACAACGAGGATAATTGTGCAAAGTATAACAGAGAGAAGTAAAGTTGTTGATAAGAATACGCTATGAATAAATGAAGTTATAGAGTCAACGATCTCTCTATCTTTGGTAAAAGCGAGGAGAAATATGGATCTATTTCGGGTCATACTGAACTTCCATTCCATTTTGTTCACAAAGAAAAAGGGAATAAACAAAATAATAAGAGAAGTACAAATTGAGACAATAACGACTTTGGTTCTGAATGGAGTAATGATGTTCTTGACCTTGAGAGGCATGGCGATACAGAGACATCTCTCCAGAGTGATAAATGCTGTGATGAAACTCGTGATTCTGAAATAAAGTAAATACGAACTCATTGAAACGATTAATTCCATTCAAATAATATCTCTAACGATCAATCAGCGTAGCAATGTTTATTTTCGCTTAAAGAGTGCGTCTCGGCGAGCTATAGGAACTGGTCGATCTTGAAATGTATTAAATCACAGCTTGTCTTATATTTCATGTCTGGAGTCGTCAGTAGCTGGACACTGCGAGACTTCCTGAGAAGGAGATCTGAGCACATATTGACATGTATAACTGAATACTTCCTGTAGAGGGGTGTCTACTTCCTGAGTATAACTGTGAAGACTTTCACAAAAAATTGTTCTAGTCGCCAGCACCAACTGGCCTAACTTGTCGTTCCTGAAAACCAGTGTGGTCTACAGCTGAAATATAACCAACGATATGATTACTGCTCTCTGTTAACGGCATGCGAAGTACAGGGAAGGTGTCTATTGTATAGCCTTCGTTGATCTCACAAAGACTTTTGATAATGACTGTGAACTGAGCGGGTCTATACAGAGTGCTGGAAAATGTTTTCTGCCCAACTACATCACTGAAGACGATCAAATCATTTCACAACATTATGTCTGCCACTATTCAACTCGACGGCAGATTATCCCAGTCCTTCGAAGTTAAATGTGGGGTACAACAGAAATGTATCTTTGCCCCTACCCAATTAGAAACCTCTTTTTCTGACACATTGCACACACATTTTAAGCCGCCTCTGGAGACATCTACATCTGAAAAAAAGATCTAATGGCTCTTGATTTAATCTACCATGTCTGAGCAAAAGTGACTAATGAAGAAATGTTTTCTAAAAAACTGTAGAGAAACCAGAATTGTTTTCAGAATCCTAAGGAAAAGACAACCTGCATTTATTGGGCATGTGATGCGAAAAGAATGCATTGAGAACACTACAGCAAAGGGCAGAATGAGAAGAAAGCAGAGCAGAGGAAAACCAAGAAAAGAAACTTCAGCAATGGAACTATCCTGTAGTAATTGATTGAGAATCTCGTTAGACTAGGTAATATTTGGAGAACAGATGGATGTGTTCACTTTCTTTGCGGTTTCGCCTTATGTCATTTGGCGTATGCTGAGACTGCTATGATGGGGACTACGGCTACCTTTCTTTGTTTGGGAGATGAGATAGTAGTTTGGATGATTCTACTGGCACGGGCGGTTGAGCAATTATGGATTTTAATTCGTTTGCAGTGATACCAGGGCCTACCATATCCATATAAATCAATGTTTGTGGGCTTCATTGTGAAAATAAATTGTGTTCATTCTGCAGTCTTACCTGTCCAGTAATGGCAAATTTAGCCACAAGAGAAGCTACTCAGTACAGAGCATCCATCATAAGGCACTAATATTTTACCAAACTACTAGCAAATCATATTTGCTTACCACTAGAGGTAAAGGCATCAAGATGCACCAAGATGCGTAGAGATGCGAAGCTGCAGTTGCTTACCACTACCCGTTTGTCAAGATGCCAACAGCAACATGTGTCTTATGACAGTGTAGAATAAAGTGATGATTCTTTTCAGCCGTTGCGTTTGTTAATTTAATTTCTTTAAAATTGTGTTTTATTGTGCATTGTATCTCACTGGCTCTTCATCTAGGAAGTTTGCTTCCTTTAAAGCTGTTATTAGCAGATATTAAAGTAGAAAACCTGATGCAGTCGTTAATGCTACTCCAGCCAAATGTCAATGGTACTCCAATCAATTGTTAATGTTACTCCAACCAATTTGTAATGTTACTCCAACCAATTTGTTATGTTACTCCAACCAATTGTTAATGTTACTCAATTAATTTTAATATTACTCCAACCAATTGTTAATGTTACCCCAATTAATTTTAATATTACTCCAACCAATTGTTAATGTTACTCCAATTAATTGTAATATTACTCCAACCAATTGTTAATGTTACTCCAACCAATTTTGTATGTTACAAGATAAAAAAAAGTGCTCATAGGCAAACATAATTAAATTCAAAAGTAAACATAATTGAAAGGAAGATATCTTTTCTTTTGATCGTAGGATACGACTCTCGTGCCAGGTAAACATAAACTAAATCAGTTCAGTCAGTGTTCACGCTATGGAAAATTGTCACCTTTTTTCCCAATGAAAAACAATCAACCGTTCACATTTATTTAATTCAATAACTTCGGAGCATTAAAAGTAAATATGAGAAGATACAGTCTAACAGCATGGCCATTTAAATGGACCACAATCTGGTAAAACGGTCCCAAAAAATTATTATTTGACATACGAAATTATCAAATGTGGCATTCGTAGAACGATTATTGAAATACTGAAGGGAGGTCAAAAAGTAATGCACACCAATTTTTTTCTCGGAAACTATTCGGGCAAAATGTGTGAAATTTTCACAGATTGTAGCTGAACATCCCCTTTACACTACCTATTTTTCAACATAATCTCCGTCCAAGCGTATTGCCTTACGCCAACGCGAAACTAGGTCATGAATGCCTCGTTTGTACAAGTTTTGTCCTGCTCGCGTAGCCATTTTTTAACTGCACGGATCACATCCTCATCATTGTCAAAGTGTGTCCCACGCAGGAATTTTTTGAGTGGTCCAAACAGATGGAAATCTGAGGGAGCCAGATCAGGGCTGTAAGGAGGATGGGGCAGTACAGTCCAACCAAATTTGTTGATTGCTTCCCGTGTTACCAGACTTGTGTGAGGGCGTGCATTGTCATGTTGAAGCAACAAATCTGCAGATGGCTTATTAGGCCAAACTCTGTGGAACCGATTTTTGAGTTTTGTCAGTGTATTGATGTAAGCTGTCGAGTTGATTGTCTCACCTCTTGTCATTACATCAACAAGAATCACACCATCAATGTCCCAGAAGACAGTGATCATCACCTTTCCGGCTGATGGAGATGTTTTGAATTTTTTTCTTTTGGTGACTGCGGATGATGCCATTCCATTGAATGCATTTTTGTTTCAGGCTCATAATAATGTGCCCACGTTTCGTCACCGGTAACAATTTTTGACAAAAACATTTCTCCTTCAACACCGAAACGCTCCAACAATTCAGAACAGAATGTTTTCCTTTGAACTCTGTGATCATTTGTTAGGCACCGAGGAACCCATCGAGCGCAAATCTTTGAATATCCGAGAGTTTTAAAAATTGCGATTGCACTTCCTTGCTGACTGTAAGCTGCAATGCCAATTGCTGACTAGTGATACGCCTATCCTTACGAATAATGGCATCAGCCCGGTTTAACATGTCTGTGCTGGTAGCCGAGGCAACACGTCCAGAACGCGGTAAATCATGCAGCTCCACTCGTACACTTTCTGCAGCTTTAATTCTCTGAAACCAGCGACTAACTGTGCTCCTATCGACTGCAGAACATTTGTACACTGCACACAGTCGTTTATGAATGTTTGCCACAGTTTCTTTTTCCGCAACCAGAAATTCTATGACAATTCGCTGTTTGTAACGGACATTGTTGACAAGCTCCATTTTAACGGTTCATAGATTGCGTAATATTTATCAGAATGCTGTGCAATTTGGTGCACATAATTGGAACATGTCATATTCCAAGTGTGCAAAATTTCATATTCCTATCTTTATTATTAGCCGAGAAAAAATTGGTGTGCATTACTTTTTGACCTCCCTACGACTCTCGTGCCACCTTTTTTTATTTTGTACGTAGAATGAGTACAAATTAGTCTATTTATAATTAGTCAATTAAACTATATCATTTCAGTTTTTGTTTTGTGTTGAAAGTTGGAGTTAACTACAATTACATATATGGAGCCGCGATAGCTCAGTGGTTAGTGAACTGGAGTACAAAGGACAAGAGGTATGGTTCGACCCCAACCGACGGCTTCCGGGTTCACCCAGCCTTAAATGGGTACCGGATTTTTCATGGGAAAGTAAAGCGGCACGGGCGTAATACCGACCGCATTACCCCAAAAATAATTTTGTCTGTAAAATTTATGGTCACTAACACCATATTCCCTATACGCCACTTGGCGTGATGAGGGCTCTTTACTTTTACTTACAATCAAATATGAATACAGAATGATGACAATATATTTGTTATATGTCTCATCATCCATAATGATTGTCATAATACTAAAGGGAGGTCAAAAAGTAATGCACACGAATTTTTTTCTCGGCTAATAATAAAGATAGGAATATGAAATTTTGCACACTTGGAATATGACATGTTCCAATTATGTGCACCAAATTGCACAGCATTCTGATAAATATTACGCAATCTATGAACCGTTAAAATGGAGCTTGTCAACAATGTCCGTTACAAACAGCGAATTGTCATAGAATTTCTGGTTGCGAAAAAAGAAACTGTGGCAAACATTCATAAACGACTGTGTGCAGTGTACAAATGTTCTGCAGTCGATAGGAGCACAGTTAGTCGCTGGTTTCAGAGAATTAAAGCTGCAGAAAGTGTACGAGTGGAGCTGCATGATTTACCGCGTTCTGGACGTGTTGCCTCGGCTACCAGCACAGACATGTTAAAACGGGCTGATGCCATTATTCGTAAGGATAGGCGTATCACTAGTCAGCAATTGGCATTGCAGCTTACAGTCAGCAAGGGAAGTGCAATCGCAATTTTTAAAACTCTCGGATATTCAAAGATTTGCGCTCGATGGGTTCCTCGGTGCCTAACAAATGATCACAGAGTTCAAAGGAAAACATTCTGTTCTGAATTGTTGGAGCGTTTCGGTGTTGAAGGAGAAATGTTTTTGTCAAAAATTGTTACCGGTGACGAAACGTGGGCACATTATTATGAGCCTGAAACAAAAATGCAGTCAATGGAATGGCATCATCCGCAGTCACCAAAAAGAAAAAATTCAAACATCTCCATCAGCCGGAAAGGTGATGATCACTGTCTTCTGGGACATTGATGGTGTGATTCTTGTTGATGTAATGACAAGAGATGAGACAATCAACTCGACAGCTTACATCAATACACTGACAAAACTCAAAAATCGGTTCCACAGAGTTTGGCCTAATAAGCCATCTGCAGATTTGTTGCTTCAACATGACAATGCACGCCCTCACACAAGTCTGGTAACACGGGAAGCAATCAACAAATTTGGTTGGACTGTACTGCCCCATCCTCCTTACAGCCCTGATCTGGCTCCCTCAGATTTCCATCTGTTTGGACCACTCAAAAATTCCTGCGTGGGACACACTTTGACAATGATGAGGATGTGATCCGTGCAGTTAAAAAATGGCTACGCGAGCAGGACAAAACTTGGTACAAACGAGGCATTCATGACCTAGTTTCGCGTTGGCGTAAGGCAATACGCTTGGACGGAGATTATGTTGAAAAATAGGTAGTGTAAAGGGGATGTTCAGTTACAATCTGTGAAAATTTCACACATTTTGCCCGAATAGTTTCCGAGAAAAAAATTGGTGTGCATTACTTTTTGACCTCCCTACGTATTTGCTGCAACTTCCTTTGCTGAAATGTCACTTTTAGGTCTTGAACAAATAGCTGCAAGTGTTGTAGAGGGATGCACAGCATAAAGGTCAACAGCGTTAGGAGAAGTGATCTACACAACTGCAACTCAGGACATATAACTATTTTCAGTAACAATCAACATGGTCAAAGTATGTGTTTATTATGTCCGTCTTATAATTCAAGAGCTTTAAAACACTGTTGCTGCAGCTTTCTCACTCACAAACAATTCGCATTGTCCTGGTTTTATATATTTAGAAATGGTTCATCACATACGTCTATTAGGGCTCCACTACACACTCAATTGGACTTATTTCAATATCTAGCTTCTTGTTTTTGACGCTCTCATTCTAGGTACACAACAAGATGGTATCAGAATGGGACTGAACTGGCTTTGTCTCTTTATCTACTTTTGCCTTGTTCTCGTTTTCTAACGAAAAATGTGGTCCGAATTTCCTGCCCACCCTCCCTCCCCTCTACCCCTTTATTTTAATTTCGGGGTTTGGCATCTTTGCTTATACGATTCGGTTACCTGTTTTACTTCGTGCATAAGATTATAATATTATTGTCTGGCAGTTCGTGTAAGATGTGCCTAAATATTATGTCTCCTTGTCGGTTTCGTTCAGTGCTCATATCCCAAAGGAAAAAAGTGTAAATGTCTGCTCACATACAGTTCTCATTTTTGTTTGTGTTGTAATCTAGGGAACATCTCCCAACATTGATTTAAACTGGAAATCCCGTTCTAGTTTCACATGTCCTTTGTTAATATCTTCACTGACTTCCACATCTGGTATTACTATGTGTCGCAAACAGGTGCATAATTTTCCCGCTGCAAGGTCATATTTACCTATTCATCATCATGTACCATACCAGTTGGCGTAGGCGATCATGTCCTTCCACAATGTTCTATCTACAGTGCATCGTATCAGTTCTGTTGTTGTTGACGGTTTTCCTTGCCATGACACCAAGCTATCCAGTATTTTCTCTCTTTGTCGTTCGCGATCTCTCTTCCTTTTATTTTGCCAATTGTAACCAAGTATTCCAACTTTCCTCTTCTGATGATGTGCCAGAAAAATGTTTACCTATTAAGAATGTAAAAATCGACTGAAATGTAAAATTTACCTTTCTGTTTTTATCATGTTTATGTTCAATCTAATTCACCTTCTACACAATGTATGTGTTTTTTTTTTATCTTATTGATGAGAAATGGCAAACGTTACAACATCATTTGATTATGCTAGGCCCTCCAGAAATAAGAATATTTCTCACGGTTGCTCTCTTTGCATATCAACAAATGTCCGTATCATCACTCAGTCTATGCGGTCAACATGATAAAAGAAGTGGGCAGGGAAAGGGTGGGTGGGGAACTGATATCTGGCACACAATGAGGCACGTTTATTCTGATACTAAAAAAACGGATACACATTTCATATCAATACAGCACCATTACAGCTGAAGTTATATAGAATATTATAGGATCACATACCTGCTGACACAGACGTGAGGCCATCCTCCTGTTACGTAAACGACGTCCATCGGTTCTATGGGCAATCCCACCTGGTGAAAGAGGGGATTGTAGCATATACTGGTCCAGAACATTGTGACCGAGCATCCAAAATCCGAAACGGCCAGGCCTGGGTAATATAAAGAAATGAGCCGCTGTTATATGTAAATCCCACAATATGTCAATGATACTGGCATTTTTATTTTCGTTCGCTAGCTTTCACCTCTGGCGAAGCGTCTATATACTAGAAACTCAATGTTGTGTGTTAATCGGCTTTTCACTGGCAGCCGTGTGCACAGGGGTCTCTCGCCGTACAGGCAGATAATTCCGATATAGGAGATACTCATATTTTTTTTCGTCGATGAGTAATTGACGTTTCATGCCGGGCCTCGCTACTGAGACCTGGGGTGGTTGCCACAGAGAGAAATCATAAATAAAAATTCCAACTGGTTTAGCTGGGATTTGAACTCACAACCTGTCTCGAGACCGGCGTCTTGCCTCGAGACAAACTAGTCTCCAGATACTGGGACTGTATACATACAACTTACTTTATTTAAGCTCTCTCTAGGTTACTTCTTGTATTTGATCTGATTAGATTTACCACTTGTCATGCGCAAATAAAAATGTAGCAGAAAAATGCCATCATCATCATGTGCCATACTGGTTGGCGAAAGCGATCTTGTTGTTCCGCAGTTCATTATATAAGTTGAGTGTTAACTGTCGTTATTTAACTCTTTACCATGCCCCGACACCAAGCTGTCTAGCAACGTCTATAATGTCGTTCATGATCTCTATTTCCCAGTATTTTGCCAGTTGTAACTAAATATTACGGGTTTCCTCTACTCATGATATCCTCGAACATCACACACGTTTGTTCTATCCTCTTTGATAATTTCTCGTTGGTCATTTTTAGCTGCACTGGGAACTCTCTACAGTCTTCTGCAAATACTTTTTCTGTGTTTTCTAATATTTTAAAACATTTCTTTATCTACTGTCTATTTTCGCTTGCAAAGGTCAAAATTAGCTCCATATAGCCCCGAAGAGTTCTCTTACTGACTTAGTTTAGTTCAGTTTAGTCGACAGGTATCTCGTTGCACATCGGACTCAAGTCCACACGTACTGAGATCTCTTCCAAAGAATATCCATCAACGTGTAGCGACAGACAACATCGATGCTTTGTTTGTTGGCAAGTCTTCTTTGGATTGCTGCACAGGCTCTAGTCTGGCATCTCCCACCTTGATATAATTATTTGTGAAGTCTTTTCGTGGCTGCGGATTCAGACTAATTTTTTTTTTTTTTTTTGGTCCAGCGTCTGTGAAAGCATTCAAAATGTTAGAGCGGCACATTCTGAGCCAAAATGGCAAGTCTGTCAGCACGTTCATTATATTTTATACCCGTGTGTATCTGTCTCACCTCTTTTGACATAGAATAGACTTGACAAGATGTTTTTCATTTTCTGAAATGCTTCTTTGACATATGATATTCTCCTTCAATTCCTGTGTGTATCTTCAGTCTGATTTTATTATTCTTCCCAGTTATTTGACGCTCTGCACTTGTTTCAGATTTGTCCCGCTTATTTTATTGTCCGTGTTGGTGATGGTTGTTACTACGATATGACAATTACTTCTATTTTCTTGCCGTTAGGGTTGAGATTTTTCTTATTGCATTCTTTCACTATTATGTCGATCATTAAGGAAACTAAATCATACATATTTGGTGGATTTGAAAAATGTTTACTCTAAAGGTGGTTTTGGTTAATAGAAATGTATGTATTTGTGTGTGTGTGTGTGTTTGTGTGTGTGTGTGTGTGTGTGTGTGAGAGAGAGAGAGAGAGAGAGAGAGAGAGAGAGAGAGAGATGGTGGGGGATAATAGAAAACATACTCAGTAAACTAATGTTGATGGTATCCTTGAATCTTTGCTTGATAAATACGGAAATGTTGATGGCATTTGATCCGATACCAAACAGACTGATAATGCCACATATGATGACGTAATCAATGACTTGGATCATTTGTCGGACTCGAAGTGAGACAGGGTCGACGAAAGTGTTTGCATGAACAATTTCTTCGGTGGCAGTAGAGTTTTCCATTTCAGACTCACCGCAGTTTGCAGCGCCAGTAACTGGACAATAGTTTAGCACTTATTACGTCTGACCTCTTAGTTGTGTTTGCAGTAAGCTATAGCGGCTATCATCAGCGTAGTGTCTTAGAAGGGCACTGAACCTCGACATACCTATAAAGACATATTTTAGTTTAAACACTCGTTTAGTAATTGTTACAAGATAATCCTAAATAGTAGGTGACCCGACCCTTGCTAAATTATGTTTTGTCTTTCGCTCTTTATGTCGAAGTCAAAGGAAATAGAATAACAGATGCTAATATATAACCATTCAGCTTCATAACTGGATCCCATATGTTCTTATCATTTTCTTTGTAAGGGACACAAATTACAGCTCTTTGGAATCATCTATTTTATTTCATCCGAAGCTAATAATAGTTGTAACGTCGTTATTATCGGGACATTTCTGGGATATTTTAGAATTATGAGCTTCAGTATAGGCATCAAGTTTCAATTATTTCATTTTCTTCAAAATATTTGCCCATCAAGAAATTAGGATGTTTGTGGAATATACAACCAGGAGTCACATAATTTGTCGCTTCTTGAAGTACGTGTTTTAGCTTCCAGCGAGTTCATAAAATAACAGACTACGGGATCAGACGCTAATACCGATAATTTGCTGGTTATCTACATTTGTACGATCGATATCATCTAATTCAAACACAAGTTGAGTCAGTGCACTTGAACTTTCAAGAAAACGGACACACCCATATAATATTAGTGTTCTAGTTGTGCTTTCTTTATTTTCTTTAAATAATTTATTATTTGTATAATTTGTTTACTGGCAATAGCGAATATTAACATCCCCGCAATTTTGTTGATGCAGCAAATGTTACATATAAATAATAATAGTAATAGATTATTATTCTGTCACCCTTATCAGACAATCGTTGAAGTTGTTAGTTTTTCTATGTGACGTGGATAAATCACTGGATGCTATTCTCTAACAACCCGCTTTGTTTGTCAGATCGTTACTTCACCAGGCTTTGTTGAGAGTTGGGCACAATTTCTGCTGTTGCTTTTATCAAACCAGTAAGTGAACTGTTCAGTGTTATTTTCATCTCAGAAGACTAAAAGTGATTATTTTCTTGTGCATTGTGTACAACGATGTGTTTCAATCTCTCAATATGTACATTAATCTAGACTTTCAAATCCTTTCATGAACTATTCAAGAAATAAATAAATGGAAAACTTCATAACATATTAATTTATTCATTATCCGCCAGCGATAACAGCGCCAATACTAAAAGAGTTAACATAGAAAAAGAAGACAATCTCATCCAAATTAGACGTACTCTTTTTAACATTCCGATTTAGAGTAATGAGCAGAAATGGGCAACCTACGGCCAGAACCGGTCCGCCAGGCTATTTTGACTGGCCCTTGTGCATGACTTCACAATTACTATAGCCGCAAATCCCTGAGATAAAAAAAAAATAAAATTAGTGGAAAATAACACAAACATATAACATTGATTAACTAGCACGAAAATAGACAATACACTATGCAATGCTAATAGTCAAATACCACCAAACATAGATAACCTTGTATGTGAAATTCAGGTACATCATCTCATTAAATCGGTAAGCATTTTATTTATATTTTATTACTAAATTTTCTCCTCCCCCCCCCACACCCCCACTTTTCCGTTCTGTCTCAACCCTCTGCCTTTCTTTCCACTCTCTTTTCTGTCTTCCACTTCCCATCACTAAAAATATTTTTACAAAATAACAGCTTGTGAATGCAAATTAGGTAATTTAATTAATGGCTTCATTTGGTGATTGTATCTGGCCCTCAGCGTCTTCATAATTTTCAGAACTGGCCCTCAAAACATGAAAGGTTGCCCACACCTGGCTTAGAGTAAATGTTTTAATTGTTTTCTTGGCTGGTTCGTTAAAACATTCCGCCTCAAAACTTATGCCACGTTTGAACTCACGTTCTTACAATTTCTCATCTTGACCGTTCGCCGCCTCCGATCCAAAATTGGATACCATGAGCACAATTTTATTCAAACTTTTGTCATGATATATACACTCACATGATTTCCTGTCCATTTTCTCATGCTACCAGGCCACTTTAGTCTTTGTCTGTGACTAGCTCAGTTTAGCAGGCAAAGCTCCTGGACCAGATAATATAACTAAAGAAGAGATTGATCCCATGGCTGGTTTTGGAATAGAAATAATAACAAAAATATTGAATGATAGCAACAACAGCGGAATTATACCAGACGACATGCTCAAATCAATATTAATAGCCCTACCAAAGAAATCGGGTGCGATTGAATGGGATGATCATCGCACAATAAGCCTTATGAGTCATATGACTAAAATATTACTAAGAATCATCATAAGAAGAGTGCGAAACAAAATCAGTCCAGAAATTAGCGATGAACAGTGTGGTTTTGTTAGAGATAAAGGAACAAGCAATGCCATTTACATCATAAGATCTTTAGTTGAAAGAGCCATAGAGGTGAAAACATAAATATCCCTATGTTTCATAGATTACACCAAGGCATTTGACAAAGTAAAGCACCAAGAAATAATCAACATTTTAGAAAGCATAAACGTACACAGCAAAGATCTAAGAATAATAAAGAACATGTACTGGCAACAAACAGCGGCCATAAGAACTGGAAACCAATTGGGAATGTTTCAACAAATAAAACAGGGTGTTAGACGAGGTTTTGTGCTGTCATCAGGTTTGTTTAATATTTATTGTGAGATTATTTTAAGAACCATAAGGCCCGGTACTTGATGATGATGATGATCACAATTTAAACTTGACAATCACATTCTTAAGGAAATAAAGAACAAGTAATGACATTGGTAGTTCCTCATTTTCGTTAATTGAAATAATATTTAGAAATTCCTTAATCAATTCACAAACTTTTTGCAGTGAGAGACATGCGCCATAATATTGAAATTTTAATGTTGATGATTTCTGTGGGGTTACCCCTAAATTACATAAAACTGAACCGCCGAGTTTACACTACTACGACGCCCCTGTAAGGTTTACACTACTACAACCACCTGTCAGGTTTACACTACTACAACCACCTGTCAGGTTTACACTACCACTACGCCCATGTCAGGTTTACACTACTACAACCACCTGTCAGGTTTACACTACTACAACCACCTGTCAGGTTTACACTACTACTACGTCCATGTCAAATTTACACTACTACAACCACCTGTCAGGTTTACACTACTACTACGTCCATGTCAGATTTACACTACTACAACCACCTGTCAGGTTTACACTACTACAACCACCTGTCAGGTTTACACTACTACTACGTCCATGTCAAATTTACACTACTACAACCACCTGTCAGGTTTACACTACTACTACGTCCATGTCAAATTTACACTACTACAACCACCTGTCAGGTTTACACTACTACTACGTCTATGTCAGATTTACTCTACACTAGGACGAGCACTCTTCTTACCACACCTATATGTATATATATTGAAAGTTTCTTTGTCCCTTTGACAGACGAGCAAACACTTCAGTAAATGTCAGCATATCGTGTCAGGTGTAGCATGTCCCTTTGACAGACGAGCAAACACATCAGTAAATGTCAGAATATCGTGTCAGGTTTAGTTTGTCCCTTTGATAGACGAGCAAACCCATCAGTAAATGTCAGCATATCGTGTCAGGTGTAGCATGTCCCTTTGACAGACGAGCAAACCATCAGTAAATGTTAGCATATCGTGTCAGGTGTTGGTATCAACGAACAGTTTCTCCCATTGCTGAATCTGCCGAATCCACAGACCCAGCCGCAGTAAGAAACAAGATGTACTTTTATGTCTAATATTGAACCTCTTATCCTTTCTCTTTTGACACACTTCCGCTTAACTTTTTTTATCAACCCAGTTTCCAAAGCTGTTGCACCTCCCTTAATTTCTACTCTCCCTGTGACACATGCTGACTCATTTAGGGATGTTTTTAACACACATATCAGTATCTAAATTTGTATCTGCTCGTAGATCTCACGCCATCACTAAACTCTAAATACAATAGCTGCATCGTTTTGCGGTTTTTGTCTATCCTTCCAACAATACTCAACCACCTCTGATTTCGGTTTCGTAACGTTGTGTGCAGTCATGAAAGCTTAGTGCATTGAAAGAGATGTCAGTGAAATAGTCTGCTCTGCCATATAAAGTTAAACTCCATATCAGAGATGATATAGCTAGTCTCAATTTATGTTTTAATACCAAAGATTGCACACCTCTTGCAAGAAGCACCTCTTGAAAGATGCAGATAACTCCATATATTAAAAATAAATACCCCATGATTTATTTTTGCTAATATATTTATAAAGAAGAGAAAACACTAGACAGAATAGTTTATTCCTTTTCCGCATGAGATAAAGTATATATATTTAAAAACACTCCTACTGGATCCAAATCTTGGAATACCTGCAACTGCTGCAATTAAGGTTAAAATTAGTCAACTCTGATGTCAAATTGGGAGCCGCGGTAGCTCAGTGGTTAGTGAACTGGACTACAAAGCACAAGAGGTAGGGTTCGATCCCAACCGACGGCTTCCGGGTTCACTCAGCCTTTAATGGGTACCGGATTTTTTTTGTGGGAAAGTAAAGCGGCATGGGCGTAATACCGACCACATTACCCCAAAAATCATGTGCCGAAGGTCTGTAAAATTTATGGTCACTAACACCATATTCCCTAAAACGCCACTTGGCGTGACGCGGGTACTTTACTTTACTGATGTCAAATTAAGGAACTCTGATGTTTTCAATGAACCAAAATACCATCTATAATTGTTAAATTTAAGAGTCGGAAATATAATGTGGAAGGGTTATGTGAGAAGATTAGAGAACTATGTTATTGCTAATCAATTATTGTATAAAGGACTTAAGTACGGAAAGAGACCATAATGTAACAGTGGTGGCATATAAGGATGTTTGTAGTACATTGCTGAGTGAGTTGTCTATCAGAGAAACAAACGGGATATCTGGCTTCAGATTATAGCACATGAAGAACAACTTAAAAAAAAAGCGAAATAGCAAAATTCGACGAAGTGATAGTGTCAAATTGAGAAGATAAAAGTCGTCGTAGGAGAAAGATTAAGCCCGACACAACGTATGCATTTAACAGATACAGTGCCTCGTGCGGAGATGCAAACAGAAAACAATACAGCATCTCTTCAATAGACAGGTTATTTTATTTCATTACGGAAACCTTACTTCCTGACTTAATTCAATCAATAGTTTAAAGTTCGCTGATAGGTCATTTCCGGAACGATCAGCCGAGTGATGGTGACAAAATGATGTTTAGGTCAAGTTGTGTTTGCAGTTTGTTTTATCTTTAATTGTCAACAGCTGATTGTCTGCGATTGTTATTTTTATTGTGAAAGTAAATGCTAGTTTTGTGACAGAATAACATAGACAAGTTTCCGTTCTTCAAGGACTGCTGAATTAATTTACAAAGCAAACAAGGCAGTCATTACTGAACATTTTAGTATTCGCGTCACCACCATAAACAAAAAGCAGGTGTATTATTACATTTATTGCAGCTATTCTGGTTTTCAAACAACAGAATAGTTAAGGACACCTTCCTAGTCATAAACTGAAATGGTGCAACCATCGTGAGTAGTCCGACTATTAAGTATTTAGGAATAGCATTTGATGTGTCCCTTTCTTTCAGTCAACAAGTAAGCAATTTCATTCAAAAGGCAAGGAGAGGTGTCAGGGCGATCAAGATCATGGCCAGGACGAACCTCCAACAATCGTTACTATTCTCGCTCATGCAGGCTGTGATGCTCTCAGTACTGGGTTATGGTTTGGGTATACTCACTCTCTCATGTATGTAGGCTGTGATGCTCTCAGTACTGGATTATGGTTTGGGTATACTCACTCTCTCATACATGCAGGCTGTGGTGCTCTCAGTACTAGATTATGGTTTGGGTATACTCACTCTCTCATGAATGCAGGCTGTGGTGCTCTCAGTACTAGATTATGGTTTGGGTATACTCACTCTCTCATGAATGCAGGCTGTGATGCTCTCAGTACTAGATTATGGTTTGGGTATACTCACTCTCTCATGAATGCAGGCTGTGATGCTCTCAGTACTGTATTATGGTTTGTGTATGCTCACTCTTTCATGTAGGACGTGGTGCTTTCAGTACTGGATTATGGTTTGGGTATGCTCTCTCTATCGTCAACTCAGATCGCAAGGTTGGAAATGCTTGAGAATGAGGGCCCACGGGCAGTTGTCCGATGCATCAGCGCTATACCTGTCCGTTCAATTAGATACTTCCTTGACTTACCGAGCATTACAGTGCGACAGAGATCTGCTTACGTCCGAGCTTATTTGAAAGTGGGAGCAACATAAATTATACCCTCTATTCGGAATTTGGCAGGACCAATGACACGCGCCTCAGAGCGTTTAATATTTGGATGGCGAGGCTGAGGAGTCCATAAGGAGATTATATGACCTGAATGAAATTAGGACTGGCAAGGATTGGATAGAAGTAAAAGCGGAAAAATGAGGTAACCCAAGTAATCATTGAGCTCGACAGGGAGTGCCGCAAATTGGGCTTTGGAGTTACCGAGGTCTTATTAAGAAAATTCATCGAAAACGTGTCATTCCCCCCGGATCCGATCATCTTCACGGATGGTTCTGTATCCCGCCGACAGCTCAGAGGTTGGCATTTTGTAGCATACCAACATGGCAGAGAAGTGGCTAGGGAATCTTACATGGTAGGTTACATAGAACGTGGATCACGCAGTGACTGATTCCCAAGCATGCTCCTGAAGAGTGACAGACAGTGTCTGCGGCAGGATGGATGCAGCTATTGGATGGCTCTACATTTAGTGTGTTAACCTGGGTGTACACAGCAGTGAAACAGCCGATAAACTCGCTGGCAGCTCTGGCACTGAGTGTGGCCTTACGCTAGACAAGGAAGACACCGATAAGCTTATTCTCCACTCCTTAAGAGAAGAGCAGGAGAATAGCTGGGACGATGATGTGTGCATTGAGAAACTGAGGAGTCTAAAGGTGGCAAAGGGATCTGGTAAATCCGGAGACAATAGTGGAAAAAACAGATATATCTAAAATCAACACCTTACAGGAACAATAACTCTGCATACGCTTAGAGAAATCCTGGGACGGGTGAGTGAGAGGATATTGGGATGTACTGACTGCAATGAAACTGATTTCATGAATTAAAGTTTTTTTTTTTTAAATTGACCTAAATATGGACGCTGTCCAAGCGTGGTAACTTTTGTGTTTAGTATGCTCGTCTACAATGGGTGCACTGCGCCGTCAGTTTGATCCTTTCAATACTGATAGATTCAGTATCAACAGAAGCTGCTCAGGAAAACAGCAAGAACCTTAAACACTACCAATCTATAAAAAATCATGATTGCTTGCCACCAACCGCCTGTCATGGCGCTAAATATCACCTATGTTTTAAATACACACGCAATATGTATATATATGTTATACTATTATATTAATAAAAAGCTCCGACTTTGCGAATCTAAACATCATGTTCATACAGTTTGTATGCGTCTGTGCCACAGATGGCAGAAGTTAGTCAAATATAACATCATAGGTTCGGATATTGATATCAGTGACTATCACGCACGGTTGTGTCTTATATCTGATAGTTACGTCATTAATCTTCATTATACAAGATATTTCACAACACTAATGCTTATAATTTATTATAAAAACACATCAGTTCTCAGTTGAAAATAAAGGCTCTTTAATTTATAGTCGTTTCTAAAGGAGACTGCTTAAACATTATCATGTAACACAGATACCCTATCTGACCATGAAGTGACGTCAACATTCGGGATTGAGTTTCCATTTATAAATGAGTCACGTGTTTGGGTATAAATTTGCATAAACTCAGGATTGTGGCGAGATGTTTATTATTTAAATGATGAACTTAAAGTGAGTTAGCAAAAATTGATGAGCCAATATCAGTGGTTTATATCTTCAATACTACACGGGGGCCACGCTCTGATTGTCATATTAAACATATATGGGAATAACAATTAATTTGTATTTTTTATATATTTTATACAATTTCTTTTCTTACTTTTCTGATTCAATGGTCATTTGAAGTGCCCCTCTCGTGCGAGAAGCCACAACTTTTACTTGTTCTGTATAAAATATTATCAAGTCCTTGTTTAATGTGAAATCACTTGCGCTGCCTGGCACCGAATCTGCTATTTAATTCAATCAGTTGTGGGGGTGGGGACAGTGTACAAAGCAACAAAAACAGTTTATCGACTGTGTCTGTATCTGAACCACAAACAGATTGTATTGAATGGCTGTGATGAACTATGTTGTCGAATCTTTGCGAAAACCCCCAAAGTAGATTTTTCTCATAAATTTCTCTTGCTCCAACAACTTAAAATTATGATGACAAATTGATCCTCAGCAGACATTAAGCTGGCCAGAGACTAACTAGAAAAGGCGAAGGATCAACTCAGTCGACAACGGTTTTAAAAGCAAAAGTTGGAACAGCCTGATGTCGAGCTCAGTGAGAAACATGAACCTAAGGTGTTAAATGGTCAGAATCAAACAACAAGCAACGACAAACTACTGATATTGTAGACTGCAAAGAAGTCGTGATAGGAAAAATAATAATCTCAAAAATCTGATATTACGACCCTCAGGCCAAGCAGATCAAACACGCAAACAGAGTAAGTGATCAACAGTAAAACAAGTACAAGTAATTGTAATGACGGCTAAAAGCCTAACTGTATTATTCAGTAAAACACTGTCGCTGGGCAATGTAAATATAAATGTGCAAAAGGAATAAAAGAGATAAATGAGTGTGTTAAAAACACAGTGAAGAAGGAAAGCTCTACCTAAATATACAGATAACCAAAATAAAATGGCGTGGTAAGCCAAGCAACAATCATCATCAACAGCGTAAGCCTTGGCTTTGTAATAAACTATGATTATCTGGAAACCACAACATCTAACAGTAGATAACGCCAGAAAGACATCAAAATAAGATTAACTATCTTCTTCTTCTACCTTTTTAGCTCCCAGTGGAGCATAGGTCTTCAAAAACACTTTCCAATTCGTTCTGTTTTTTGCCATTGTTTTAAGATCATTCCATGTCTTCCCCATCATCTTCATCTCTGCTTCTATCTGTCTTCTCCAAAAATTCCTTGGTCTTCCTTTTTGTCTTTTCCCCTGGTGATTCCAAAAAAGGCCTGTTGTGTAATACTCTCAGTTGGCTTGTACAGTGTGTGTCCTATACAGCGCCATCATCTTCGATGTATCTCTTTATCCACTGGTATTTGACTGGTAAAAGTTTTTTTTAAAAAGATTAACTATAGTAACACAACAATTAAACACCACAAAGAACCTGTGCCGCAATACCAGCAAGGTGTAACATTACAATTACGGAGCAATTGAATCGTCTCCATAGCAACATATGCTACTGAATAATGGACAATCTCGTAAAGAACATGGAAGAAAATTGATTCAATCAAAGCAAAATGCTACAGAAAATGCTTAAGATACTCTGGATAATGAAAAACAACAATGAAAACATGTCAGAGACTGAAACATTACAAAACAAAACTTTCTTATTTAACACTATTCTAAGGATGAGACTAAAATACTGTAGCCACGTCAAAAGAGACAGCGGGATGGAAAGAACAATAATTGAATGCATGCTTCCAGGACGGCGCGTCAGGGGTAGACCAATAAGAAGGTTATTTCATCGTGACATTGAAGACACCTTGAACATGTCAACAGAAGTGGAAGAACTGGCTAGAGGTAACGATTCTTTCAGACGGAGACTGTGGTGAGTGCAATGTTCTATAAAGGACATGTGAACTGATATTGAAGAAACTAACTACATTTTGTAGTAAAGTGATTATGGTTATAGTTATGGTTATGGAAGGCCCGGTATCACTGCAAACGAATTAAAATCCATAATTTCTCTAAATCATCCGAATTACTATATCATCTCCCAAACAAGAAAGATATGCGTAGTCCTCATCATAGCAGTCTCAGCACACGCCAAATGACATAAGGCGAAACCGCACAGAAAATGAACACAACCATCTGTTCTCCATCATACGATATCATAATTCATCGTAAACAATCGGAGTATCGAAGCACGATCAAAACTGATGAAACGCACAGCTCACAGTGTGCATAGAGTACTTAACTCAGTAGCTCCTGCAACAAGCCGGACTTGGAATATGGGGAAACTGCGATGTAGTAAAGTGAATGCGGAACAAGGGAAAAAAAGAACATAAACCCAAGACAATGGAGAGCTAGTGGAGAAAGAAAAAATGTGCAACTTGGTGACCTATTTATTGAGTTTATTGTAGTATAATGCCTGTTGTGGTGTTATAAAAATCATTATAGTGGACACTTATAAATATTTATGTTATAAGCTCATAATAAATTCTGAGACATCTGAATGATCAAATTAGATTTGAATGAACATTTTTATTAAAAGATCTTCAGCAATAAAACAAATATATTATACGTGAAGTTATTGCCACCAATAACCCAATACCATATTGAATGATGTTCATACCAATTTTACGAGTAGTAATATATTAGCGTCAATTTGATTTACCAAATCGACAAAATATCTTTCGAAAAACGAGTCTGTACTTTGAATTTATCTTGTAATAAACACAAATGTTCACGCTGGAGTTAACTGCATTAAGAACAAACAAACCTGACCAGATCACATGAATTAGATTCACGTATCTGCGACCGATATTAAATTCTGGGAAGAATACCATTGCCGTGACAGCAACTGTGGTTGGAGCATAACAGATTATAAAAATGGTGGCTATTAAAATTATCATCTTGACAATGTTTTTCTCTTTAAGGGAACATGTTTCTTGTTTAGCGACAATGGTTGCTTCTCGCCATTTTGTTGCCTTGTTTAGCCTCACAATGAGGATAATTGTACAGAATGTAACGGTGAGAAGTAAAGTTGTTGATAAGAATACGCTGTGAATAAATGAGGAAATAGAGTCAACGATCTCTCTGTCTTTGGTAAAAGTGAGAAGAAATATTGTTCTATTTCGAGAGAGACTGAACTTCCATTCCATTTTGTTCACAATGTAGAAAGGAATAAACATAATAATAATGGAAGTAAAGATTGAGACAACAATGACTTTGGTTCTGAATGGAGTAATGATGTTCTTGACCTTGAGAGGCATGGCGATACAGAGACACCTCTCCAGAGTGATAAATGCTGTGATGAAACTCGTCATTCTGAAATGAAGTAAAAACGAACACATTGAAAAATGTAATAATTGGTAAATATAACCTTCAATTATTGTATCAATTAAAAGTGTATTGTTGATTAATGTATGTGTGCGGGTGAGCTATTGTTGCTTAATGTGTGAATGCAGGTGAGTGTATTGCTGCTTAATGTGTGAATGCAGGTGAGTGTATTTTTGCTTAATGTGTGCATGCAGGTGAGTGTATTGCAGCTTAATGTATGAATGCAGGTGAGTGTAATGCTGCTTAATGTGTGAATGCAGGTGAGTGTATTGCAGCTTAATGTATGAATGCAGGTGAGTGTAATGCTGCTTAATGTGTGAATGCAGGTGAGTACATTGCTGTTTAATGTATGCATGCAGGTGAGTGTATTTTTGCTTAATGTATGCGTGCGGGTGAACTATTGCTCCTTAATGTGTGAATGCAGGTGAGTCTATTGCTGCTTAATGTGTGCATGCAAGTTAGTGTATTGTTACTTAATGTATGCATGCAGGTGAGTGTATTGCTGCTTAATGTGTGCATGCAGGTGAGTGTATTGCTGCTTAATGTGTGCATGCAGGTGAGTGTATTGCTGCTTAATGTGTGCATGCAGGTGAGTGTATTGTTGCTTAATGTATGCATGCAGGTGAGTGTATTGCTGCTTAATGTGTGCATGCAGGTGAGTGTATTGCTGCTTAATGTGTGCATGCAGGTGAGTGTATTGCTGCTTAATGTGTGCATGCAGGTGAGTGTATTGTTACTTAATGTATGCATGCAGGTGAGTGTATTGCTGCTTAATGTGTGCATGCAGGTGAGTGTATTGCTGCTTAATGTGTGCATGCAGGTGAGTGTATTGTTGCTTAATGTGTGCATGCAGGTGAGTGTATTGTTGCTTAATGTGTGCATGCAGGTGAGTGTATTGTTGCTTAATGTGTGCATGCAGGTGAGTGTATTGCTGCTTAATGTGTGCATGCAGGTGAGTGTATTGCTGCTTAATGTGTGCATGCATGTGAGTGTATTGCTGCTTAATGTGTGAATGCAGGTGAGTGTATTTTTGCTTAATGTGTGCATGCAGGTGAGTGTATTGCAGCTTAATGTGTGCATGCAGGTGAGTGTATTGTTGCTTAATGTGTGCATGCAGGTGAGTGTATTTTTGCTTAATGTATGCGTGCGGGTGAACTATTGCTCCTTAATGTGTGCATGCAGGTGAGTGTATTGCTGCTTAATGTGTGCATGCAGGTGAGTGTATTGCTGCTTAATGTGTGCATGCAGGTGAACCATAATAACTGGTTGGTGTTAAATGTTAAAACATAGCTTGTCATATCTCTCATGTATAGGAGTATCTACTTCCTGAGTATAACTGGAAAGACATTCGCTAGAATTGTTCCAAAGCTCTTGCACCAACTGGCAGAACATACCCTTCTTCGAAGACAGTGCGGGTAAGACTGAAATGTCAAACACCGAATTTATCTTTGCTCTCAGTCAAGGGTAGGAGAGATGCAAGAAATAGAGGCGATCTCTGTGTGTATTGAATTCAATATTAAATTTGATCTCTCAAAGACTTTTGTTTCACTGTGAACTTGAAAAATACAAATTTCCATCAGAAATCGAATGTAAGTGTGAATGACGATCGAATGTAAGTGTGAATGAAGATCAAATGCAAGTGTTAATGAAGATCAAATGTAAGTGTGAATGAAGATAGAATGTAAGTGTGAATGAAGATCAAATGCAAGTGTGAATGAAGATCAAATGTAAGTGTGAATTAAGATCAAATGTAAGTGTGAATGAAGATCGAATGTAAGTGTGAATGAAGATCGAATGTAAGTGTGAATGAAGATCAAATGCAAGTGTGAATGAAGATCAAATGCAAGTGTGAATGAAGATCAAATGTAAGTGTGAATGAAGATCAAATGTAAGTGTGAATGAAGATCGAATGTAAGTGTGAATGAAGATCAAATGCAAGTGTGAATGAAGATCAAATATAAGTGTGAATGAAGATAGAATGTAAGTGTGAATGAAGATCCAATGTAAGTGTGAATGAAGATCAAATGCAAGTGTGAATGAAGATCAAATGTAAGTGTAAATGAAGATCGAATGTAAGTGTCAATGAAGATCGAATGTAAGTGTGAATAAAGATCGAATGTAAGTGTGAATGAAGACCAAATGTAAGTGCGATTAAGATCAAATGTAAGTGTGAATGAAGATCGTATGTAAGTGTGAATGAAGATCGTATGTAAGTGTGATTGAAGATCGAATGTAAGTGTGAATGAAGACCAAATGTAAGTGTGAATGAAGATCAAGTGTAAGTGTGAATGAACATCGTATGTAAGTGTGAATGAAGATCAAATGTAAGTGTGAATGAAGATCGAATGTAATTGTGAATGAAGATCGTATGTAAGTGTGAATGAAGATCAAATGTAAGTGTGAATGAAGATCGAATGTAAGTGTGAATG
This sequence comes from Megaustenia siamemsis, assembly GCA_032433765.1. Lineage (NCBI taxonomy): Eukaryota > Metazoa > Mollusca > Gastropoda > Stylommatophora > Ariophantidae > Megaustenia > Megaustenia siamemsis. The sequence continues at coordinate 11,593,395 of JAVIAB010000073.1, forward strand.
AAGATCGTATGTAAGTGTGAATGAAGATCGTATGTAAGTGTGAATGAAGATCGTATGTAAGTGTGAATGAAGATCGAATGTAAATGTGAATGAACATTGTATGTAAGTGTGAATGGAGATAATGTAAGTGTGAATGAAGATCGAATGTAAGTGTGAATGAAGATCGTATGTAAGTGTGAATGAAGATCGAATGTAAGTGTGAATGAAGATCGAATGTAAGTGTGAATGAAGATCGAATGTAAATGTGAATGAAGATCAAATGTAAGTGTGAATGAAGATAGAATATAAGTGTGAATGAAGATAGAATGTAAGTGTGAATGAAGATCGAATGTAAGTGTGAATGAAGATCGAATGTAAGTGTGAATGAAGATCGAATGTAAGTGTGAATGAAGATCGAATGTAAGTGTGAATGAAGATAGAATGTAAGTGTGAATGAAAATCGAATGTAAGTGTGACCCATCCCTCATACCCTTTTCTACAACTAGCATCAAGTTATAGCTAAAATAAAGGCATCATCAACAAGTCACATTTCATTTGCAGAACGTTGCATTCACCACAGGCAGTTTGAGAGAACCTCCATCTCGAGCCTGATCTCGCACTTCTTCTAATGTTGTCTTCAAGGTCTTCCTGATATCTTGATACCACCTTCTTCTTCGTCTGTCCCCGATGCGTGGTCCAGGAACCATGTCTTCCATTATTGCTCTTTACAGCCCGCTTTGTCATTTGACGTGGCCATATTAGATTAATTGTATCTGTAGAATGGTGTTTATAAGCCAGTTCATGTTAATATTTAAATTTGTTAGTATGTCTTCATTGTTCCTTTTCATTTTTAAAGGCATGTTAAGGATTTTTTTGTAGCATTTTATTTCGAATGAATGAATTAAATTTCCTTCCTTGCTGTTTGCAAGAATGCCCATGATTCAAAACCATATGTTGTTATTGGAGAGATACATGCCCTCAGTAATCTTAATTGTTCCGTTTCGCTTGTGTTTTGCCACATGTTCTTCATGATTTTTAATTTTAGTTTTGCTATTGCTAATCTTTTTTTGATATCTTTCTGACAGTCTTCATTTGTTCATTACAGCAGATCTGAGATGTTCATTGTCATTGAGTGTCGTCTCCACATCGAAGGTTGGCTACTATGGAGCGCCTTTCTGCTCTGTCTCTTACTTTGATGGTGCAGGTTGTCATAGACTGACGTGTCCATCTTTTAATGTTACTCGTCCATGTTAGTCTTGGTCTGCCTCTGTCTCTATTACCCTGTATTTTCGCTTTCAAGATTACTTTTAGTAGGCTGGTGTATCTGTTAACATGCCCCAAAATTTCAACTTTTCTTGTTCAAATTGTGTTCAGTAGTTCTCTTTTCATTTTTATTTGTTTTTTAAGACTTCGTCATTTGTTTTCTTTGCCTTGCATCCAATTCTTTCTATTTGTCTATAAATCCACATGTCAAAGTCTTCAATTTTCTGTTGTTTTCGTGCTTAATGTTCAGGTTTCTGCACAGTACAGGAAAGGTGAGAAGATATCACATTTTGCTATATTTTGTTTTAGCCCTGGAGTTAATTGTTTTGATGTTAGTATATATTTCCTGGCATTACTTGTTGCAATTCACGTTCTTTTATATATTTCAGTTTTACATTTTCCATTTCTAGTTATAGTGTGTCGAGGTTAATCGTAGCTCTGAACTGTCTCCAGTTCTTGTCCTTCAACATTGATATCTACTTGTAGGTTTTGAGTATAACCTTTGTTTATGATCACAGTTTTAGTCTTTTCGATATTGATATCTAATTCATATTTTTCTTGTTATCTCTATTTCATTAAATAATAAGTGTAGATCTTCAGGCCTTAAATAGAGACCGAATTTTGGGGGGAAAGTACAGCGGCACGGGCGTAATACCGACCATATTACCCCATAATTCATGTGCTGAAGGTCTGTACAATTTATGTTCACTAACACCATATTCCCTATACGCCACTTGGCGTGACAAGGCTCTTCATCATCATCATCATCATCATCACAACTTAATATCTACAGCTAACAGCGTTAATGGGGACTCCACAGCCACCTGGTGCAGTTTATATATACTGGTACAGAGAATATTCAGGAATTTGCTAAGATCTGTTAAAACAAGGCCAGGAGCAGATTGTTATAGTGACCAAGTATCAGTAGTTGGAAAGTTAATAAAATAAAACTGCGGAAGACACAGAAATCCTCAAGAAATATAAAATTAGAACTAGATATGCTTAGAGTAGATAAACAGATGAGTGATAAGTACAGTACAATAGTAAAAAATAGTTATAATGCTATTGAGAAAATAAAGAACATCGAGGAGCAGTGGAAAATGCTCACACAATCGATTCGGCAAACATCAAAAGAAGTAATACCAGTGACTAAAAGAATCAACAAAACGAAATGGATGGCAGAAGAAATATTAGAATTAACAGACGAAAGACAAAAACATAAGAAAGAAAATCGGACATACAAAATATTACACAAAGAGATCCAAAACAAATGCAGAGAGGAAAAGGAAAGATGGTTAAAGCAGAAATGTGAAGAAATGGAGAAACTAGCAATAGAAAGACTCAAAATTTATGAACAATCAGTTAAATGAATTAACAGGAAGAAAAGAAGTCATACAAGGCTGTGTTCTGTTGCCGGATATGTTTTCACTTTACAGCGAACATATGAGATCAATAATAGTTTTAAAAAAAAGGAATTAAAGTCAACGGTCACAACATAAATAATTTACAATATGCGGATGACACAGTCTTAATAGCAGAGACAGAGAATGATCTACAGGAAATGATTGACATAAAAGTAAAAGAAAAAACAAAAAAGTTCTCAGTCTGAATTGTAAGAAAACAAAAGTAACGGACATATCGTAGAAAAAGTCATCACTTACATGCCGCATAAAAATAAACAGGGCAAATATGAAACAAGTGCAACGTTTCAAACACTTGGGAGCAATAATAACATCAGATGGAAGATGCACCACAGAAATAATAAGCAGAATAGCTGAGGCTAAAATAGCATTTGAGAAAATGAAAAATATCTTATGCAACAAAACTATGTCAATAGAAGTGAGAGAGTTCATCAGTGCTATATAGAACAAATTCTGACCTATGGAAGCGAATCATGGACAGAAGACAAACAAATGAAAAGACAATTAGCGGCCACAGAGATGGGATTTCTCAGAAGTATGTTTAAAGTTTCCTGGACAGCTAAAAGGACCAACGAGGAAATTCTCACAGAGGCCAACACAAAAAGGGAGCTCTTAAAAACATCAGAAAGAAACAATCAACATCTTTCGAGCACATCGTGAGAAGAGGAAAGTTGGAATACTTGGCAACAATGTTAAAAATAAAAGGAAAGAGAGATCGCGGACGACAAAGAGAGAAAATACTCGATAGCTTGGTCTTATGGCATGGCAAACCGTCAACAACAGAACTGATACGATACACTGTAGATAGAAGATTGTGGAAGGACATGATCGCTCACGCCAACCGGTATGGCACTCGATGATGATAGGCAGCTGTTTGTAATGTGTTATATCGGATACTTAGGTGTAGTCTTAGAAGCAGGCATATATTGGCTTGTTTACTTCTATCTACTTTTCTATTAATGTACTCATGCATAATATGGCTTCTTTTGTCCCACTGTTTTTCCTAAATCCAAATTGTCGTTCTTAAGATTCCATACGTTTTATTCTGAAACCTTCCTTGTATAACCGTTATCAATATTTTTCTTACATTGCTCATTATGTTTATTATGCGAAAATCAATTAATGCATTCAACTCACCGTTCTTTTTTGGCAATATAATGAAAATTGTTCAGATTTTCAAATTGTATGGCTTGACTTGACAAGAGACACGTCTGGCGCCGCGTTTGTTCTTATACCAGGAAACAAAAGAAATTTAAAATCATAATGGCACATTACAAGCGATAATTATACAATATTCTAACACAATCTACCTGCTGACACAAAGGTGAGGCCACCCTCCTGTCATGTAAACGACGTCTATGGGTTCTATGGGCAATCCTACTTGGTGAAAGAGGGGGTTGTAGCATATACTGGCCCAGAATAATGTGACCGAGCATCCAAAGTCTGAAACAGCTAGACCTGGGGAAAATGAAGAAACGTACCGCTGTTCCATGTCAATCTCACTAATTTAACTAATGTTTACAAGACTTTGGTTAATGTCTGCTAAGATACTTCCTTTAAACTGTCATCATGTCATGATTGATGATTGCATCAACATATTTACAAATTGTCATCTCTACAAAATGATAACGTATAAAGAATACATAAATAAACCAGGAAAAGTGAACTAGAAACATGTGAGGTAATTGTAATTAAAATAAATGTGTGGAGTTAAATTTAAATAATAAAAAACGTACTCAGTAAACTGATGTTGATGGTGTCAGTGAACCCTTGCTTGATAAATACGGAAATATTGATGGTGTTTGTTCCAATACCAAACAGACTGATAAAACCACTGATGATGACATAATTAATGACTTGGACAACTTGTCGCACTCGATGTGAGACCTCGAAAGTGATCGCAGAAAATATTATAATGGTGACGGTAGAGTTTTCCATTATAGACTCACCGCAGCTTGTAGTAACTGGACATCAGTGTGGCACTTACTGCGGACAAGTCTGACCTATTTGTTGTGTTTACTGCAAGCTATTGAGGTTTCAGTTTGTGTGTCTGAGACTGCCAGTGATAATCTACATGTTTAAAAAGGCAGACATGTATTTTCTGTTGAATTTGACCGTTTTAAATATAAAATAAAGCACCTGATAAGTTCATTCTATTTAACCCTCCCTTCCAAATTATGTTCAGTCTTTTAAGCCATTATGTCAACATCAAAAGTAAACTGAACAACTGCTACTATGATATAACCCTTCAGTCTCATACTTGTATCAGAGATCTTCTTGTCATTATCTTTGTAAGGAACACAAATTAAAACTTTTAAAATAATCTACTTTGTATTCATTAGCGAATGATGGCAGTTGTAAAGTCGTTAACGACGTGCAATCTCTGCGATGTTTTAGAGTTATGATCTTCAGTTTAAGACATCACGTTTTAATTATTTCGTTTCCTTGATAACGTTTGATCATTATGTAAGAGGAAATATATGAAATATATGGCTACGTGTCAGATAATTTGTCGGTACTTGAAGTATAATTTTTAGTTTGCAGCGGTTTTATGAAATAGCAGACTACTAGACCAGACGCAAATGGCGACAATTTCCTGGTTAACTACATCTGTACGCTCGATATCATCGAATTTAAACATAGGTTGAGTTCAAGGACTTTAGCTTTTCAAGGCCATGGTTATATCCACGTTAAGTTAGTGTTCTGATTTCTTTTACTTCATTTTTGTTGAAGAATTTATTATTTTGATAATTGTTTGTTAAACATTATAAAGAAGCAAAGCAAACATAAAGTATTCAGCCTTAATAGCAAAAGACAGAAGTAATGGTAACAACAACAAAAAAAGACATCACCGCAATTCACAATAAAGACAAGTGGAACAATATTAAAACAGGTAAATGAATCTAAATATCTGGGAACAATGTTAACATCGTATGCGTAGGGAGGTCAAAAAGTAATGCACACCAATTTTTTTCTCGGAAACTATTCGGGCAAAATGTGTGAAATTTTCACAGATTGTAGCTGAACATCCCTTTACACTACCTATTTTTCAACATAATCTCCGTCCAAGCGTATTGCCTTACGCCAACACGAAACGCCATTTTTTAAGTGCACGGATCACATCCTCATCATTGTCAAAGTGTGTCCCACGCAGGAATTTTTTGAGTGGTCCAAACAGATGGAAATCTGAGGGAGCCAGATCAGGGCTGTAAGGAGGATGGGGCAGTACAGTCCAACCAAATTTGTTGATTGCTTCCCGTGTTACCAGACTTGTGTGAGGGCGTGCATTGTCATGTTGAAGCAACAAATCTGCAGATGGCTTATTAGGCCGAACTCTGTGGAACCGATTTTTGAGTTTTGTCAGTGTATTGATGTAAGCTGTCGAGTTGATTGTCTCACCTCTTGTCATTACATCAACAAGAATCACACCATCAATGTCCCAGAAGACAGTGATCATCACCTTTCAGGCTGATGGAGATGTTTTGAATTTTTTTCTTTTTGGTGACTGCGGATGATGCCATTCCATTGACTGCATTTTTGTTTCAGGCTCATAATAATGTGCCCACGTTTCGTCACCGGTAACAAATTTTGACAAAAACATTTCTCCTTCAACACCGAAACGCTCCAACAATTCAGAACAGAATGTTTTCCTTTGAACTCTGTGATCATTTGTTAAGCACCGAGGAACCCATCGAGCGCAAATCTTTGAATATCCGAGAGTTTTAAAAATTGCGATTGCACTTCCCTTGCTGACTGTAAGCTGCAATGCCAATTGCTGACTAGTGATACGCCTATCCTTACGAATAATGGCATCAGCCCGGGTTAACATGTCTGTGCTGGTAGCCAAGGCAACATGTCCAGTACGCGGTAAATCATGCAGCTCCACTCGTACACTTTCTGCAGCTTTAATTCTCTGAACCCAGCGACTAACTGTGCTCCTATCGACTGCAGAACATTTGTACACTGCACACAGTCGTTTATGAATGTTTGCCACAGTTTCTTTTTCCGCAACCAGAAATTCTATGACAATTCGCTGTTTGTAACGGACATTGTTGACAAGCTCCATTTTAACGGTTCATAGATTGCGTAATATTTATCAGAATGCTGTGCAATTTGGTGCACATAATTGGAACATGTCATATTCCAAGTGTGCAAAATTTCATATTCCTATCTTTATTATTAGCCGAGAAAAAAAATTGGTGTGCATTACTTTTTGACCTCCCTTCAGTAGATGGACAACAGAGGTGAGATGCAGAATGGCTCAGTCAAATGCAGCTTTCTACAAAATGAGGAAGATGATGTACAATACATTTTTTACAATGGAAACAATAAAACGAGTTCTTAAATGTTATGCACATCCAGTCTTAACATATGGATGGGAATCATGGACAATAGGACAACAGACTAGAAAATCACTGGGAGGCTGTAGAAATGTGGTTTTACAGAAGAATGTCGAGAATACCATACAGAAGAGTGAAACGTTCTGAAAGTGACCAAAGGAAAAACAGAGTTAATATCCAAGAATAGGAAGAAACAATCATCATTTTTTGGGCCAAGTAATGAGAAGGGAACAGCTGGAATATATTGTAAAAAGTGGGAAAATTGAGGGACGAAGTTAAACATGATCACCTACGCCAGCATGCATGGTACTTGATGATGATGATAATTTGTTTAGTAACAGCAACGATTCAGTTCTCAACAATTCTGTTGATTCAGGAAATGTTACTTTAAAAACAAAGTCCCAAGATGTTTATCAAATTCTAACCTACAGTTTATATTAGTCTTCTACCTCTTCTTCTTCTAAGTATTCAGCTCCCTGTGGAGCATAGGTCTTCAATAAACACTTTCCAAGCCGTTCTGTTTCTTGCCATTCTTTCAACATCATTCCTTGTCTTCCCCATCATCTTCATCTCTTCTTCCATCTATCTTCTCTAAGAATACCCTGGTCTTCTTCTTTGCCTTTTTCACTTGTCCATGTTTCTGACGGTTTTCAGCTATTTTTTTTTTACAGTACAGGATAGGCAGTTCCATGCCCAACACTCCTTAGTCGCATTTTACGAACATGCCTTTTATAATTATATTAGTCGAATGACTTGCAAATGACGGAAATTCAATTGTATTATCTCAGTGCAGACAACTAGTGTTATAAGGTGTCGTATTTAGCAGCGTGTATCAACAAATAAATCAGAACTGAGAACCCCGATTCCAAAGCTAGAGGAGACCATATATGATCGTGCCTCACTAATTACTTTAGATATAGACAGACAAGCGTATAAACTTAGAAGGTAACAACTGTGTAGTTAAGTTAAGGCTTAGAAGATCTCCGCATCAAAGTTGGCTACCATGGAGCGGCATTCCGCTTTGTCTCTTGCTTTGACGGTGCAGGTTGTCATTGGTTATTGGTTATGGAAGGCCTCTGTATCACAGCAAACGAATTAAAATCCATAATTGCTCAACCGCCCGTGCCAGTGGAATCATCCGAATTACTAACTCATCTCCCAAACAAAGAAAGGTAACTGTAGACCCATCGTAGCAGTCTCAGCACACGCCAAAAGACATAAGGCGAAACCGCGCAGAAAGTGAACACAGCCAACTGTTCCCTGTCATACGATATCATCATTCATCGTAAACAAGCGGGATATCGAAGCAGGATCAAAACGGATGAGACACACAGCTCACGGTGTGCACAGAGCACTTAACTCAGTAGCTCCTGCAACAAGCCGGACTTGGAATATGAGGAAACTGCAAGAAGGAACACTTTTCAGACATAGCCTTCAATGGTTCCTGCCGCCTATCCACCATATACCATGGGAGTTCACGTCCTCCCGAAAATGATGATCGTCATAGCACTTGATGATGTTAGGCCATCATTGATGACTCCAATTCCAAACATATAGACACACAGTGGTGGTAAGTTATCATTTCCAATCCAACAGAAGCCACATGACCTGTAGTTAGTAAAACCACAGAGAGAATATGATTTTGTGACCTTCACTGATTCACTCTTAGATGTGAATGTGTAGTTTACACAAGAGGAGAAGTTTTCAACTACAGTGATCCCATTTAAGGCAATTCTGGGATAGCAAGGCAAGTCTCCTTTATAGCAGCAGAACTTGATGTTCTCCGCTTCCTTCTTGTAGCTGCCGCCACACGATTCTGATGTCTCATTAACTTGGACATCATTCAAGAACAATGTCTGATTAACATTCCATAGATATGGCTCTGCTGATGAAATGCTTGGTGCAACAGTTGTATCAATCATACTGGAGGCTCCTGGTCTGTGGTCATTAATATCACAGACGGCACATGATGTTGTTATATTCAGTATTTCTTTCTGGGGTGTAAATATGTGGCACACACATGGAGAGTGGTTTGTGGTCACAGTAATCCCATTAAAGGCAATTCTTGGGTAGCATGGTATAGCTGTTTCAGAACAGCACAATCCTCTGATGTTTTCTGTGTTCGCTATAAAGCTGCTGGTGCTACACAATCCTGACCAATTATAGGTGTGGACATTATTCACTTGCAATGACAAAACTGCTTTGTTTACATCATAAACCCCTGGAAGCGAATCATTTATGGAACTAATAGTACAATTTATTCTTCCATCGGGGATATCTTCATTGAGTCCCCAAAAAAAAAAATCTTTGGTTAAAAAGCACATATGCTTTTGAGTTAAACACAAAATGAGCCCACTTCATAGATTCAAAATGATCCTTGCAAATGCCATCCGTTTGCACAAGTTAGGTCCTTAACTACCAAGGTCACAAACGTCCGAAATGAATTAACGACTTTATCTACAGCGAAGGTTAACGATCTGTGAACAAACATTTATGTTCAAACCCTTGAAAACATTTTTAAAAATCTGCCACCTCGCTGCAATAACATATATCGTGTTGTTCAATGTAAACATTGCTTAGTCCATAGCTCGAATATAAATAAGCTGTCATTTTGGTGGTCCATGTTAGTCTTGGTCTGCCTCTGTCTTTTTTACATTGTATTTTGTTCCCTCTAAGATTACTTTTAGTTGGCTGCTGTGTCTTTTAACATGCCCCCCAAAAATCTCAATTTCACAAATAAATGTGGTTTGTTGTTTGTTAATCAAGCGTTTAGAAGATGTAAGATGTGGAACTGAAGCACACACAAAATATCATTGTGACACAATCAAGTGTTGCTCTTATTGATAATTTTTAAAAATACAGTTTACAACGGTGTTTTATTATTTCCCAACTATGTTTTAATGTGTCAGTAGTTACAAATATTGATACCATTTCGACAAATGTGGAATATCCTAAAACGTATGCTACGTTTTAGACATAAAGTGTCGACAATAACATATATTTAGTTTCTAATGTGTTCTTATCCAATCTTTGATCAACAAATAATAACGATTCACGGAAGCCCCGTGATGTATTTTAGGGAAATACAAGAATGTCCACACTACGTGCTACCTGTAACCATCATTCTCGTAGTACTCTATCGTCGTTGTCATCGTGTGCCTTCTCCGCAATGAAGGTTGGCTACCATGGATCACCATTCTACTCTGTTTCTTGCTTTCATGGTCATAGATTGACTTGTCCATCTTTTGATGTTAGTCGTCCATGTTAGTCTTGGTCTGCCTCTGCCTCTTTTACCTTGTATTTTCCCTTCCAATATTACTTTTAGTAGGCTGTTGTGTCTTTTAACATGCCCCAAAAATTTCATTTATCTTGTCTTAATTGTGTTTAGTAGTTCTCTTTTTATTTTCAGTTGTTTTAAAACTGTATCGTTTGTTTTCTTTTGTTTCCATCCAATTCTACCTATTCTTCTATAAATCTACATTTCAAAGGCTTCAATTTTCTGTTCTGTTTTCTTGTCTAATGTCCATGTTTCTGCACCATACAGGAATATTGAGAAGACGTAACATTTTGCCATTCTTAGTTTCAGCCCTGCTGATATTTGTTTTGTTGTTAGTATATTTTTATGGCATTAAAATTACTTTTTGCCATACCTATTCTTTTGTTTATTTCAGTTTTGCATTTTCCATCATTGGTTATAGTATGTCCCAGGTAGTTGTAGCTCTGAACTGTCTCCAGATGTATTCCCTCAACTGTGATATTTAATTGTAGGTCTTGAGAATTTTCTTTGTTTATGATCATAGTTTTAGTCTTTTTGATATATTTCTAGTCCATATTTTTTGCTTGTTATGTTTATCACATTAAGCAATTGTTGTAGGTCTTTAGGATTTTCTGCTAGTAGAACAGTATCATCAGCATATCTTAGGTTATTGATTATCTTTCCATTAATGTTTAGGCTTGGTATCTCTGAGATGTTTTTAAAGATTTGCTCAGTGTATAGATTGAACAAGCTTGGTGATAGGATGCATCCTTGTCTTACTCCTCCTTTTATGTCCATGGGTATAGAGTTCTCCTTGTTATATCTTATTATTGCTGTTTGCTCCCAGTACAAATTACATATTAGTCGTATGTCTGTGTCGTCTAGATTTATATCCTTTACGCAGTCTATGAGTTGGTTATGGTGTATTCTATCGAAAGCTTTGGTGTAGTCTATAAAGCAGGCATATATTGGTGTGTTTACTTCTGTGTACTTTGCAATCAATGTTCTCATGCTGAATATGGCTTCTTTTGTCCCACTGTTTTTCCTGAATCCAAATTGTTGCTCATCTAATTCAGTATTGATTTTATTCTGAATCCTTCCCTGTATAACTTTTTTTTGTTACCTGGCTCATTAGGCTTATTGTTCTGAAATCACTGCGTTCAACTGCACCGTTCTTTTTAGGCAATGCAATGAAAGTTGATGTTTTTAGATCGTTTGGTATGTATCCTGTATGGTATATGTCATTGCATATGTCTGTGATCACTTCGACGCCAAACTCTTCTAGAGCCTGTATCATCTCTATCTGTATATTGTCAGGCCTTGCTGCCTTTCCCTTTTTCGTTGTTTTTATAGCTTTTTTCTACTTCAGATTTCAGGATTTTATAGTTGTATGTACTGGCTTTTTGTCCCTTTCGTCATGAACTATTTCTGTTATATATTCTTGACATCTATCTATAATATCTTTGTTGTTTGTTAGCATTCTTCCCTCTTTGTTTGCTATACATCCGTTTCCTGCAGTTTTTTGTCTTTATTCGTCATTCTCTTTATTTCTGTGTGCATCTCTCTTAAGTTTTGTTTACTTTCCATAGTTTCGACTTCTAGACATCTTTGGTTGAGCCAGTCTTCTTTTGCCTTTTTGCACATTCTCCGTATTTCATTGTCTATATCCTTGTATCTGGCAGTGTTTTTCGCTTGTCTTCTTTTTTCCATTTTTTCTAAGATTTTGTCAGTTATCCATTTTTGTTTTTTGTTACTTTCCTTTATGGGCAAGGTGTTGCAGGATTCTTGCATGCTGTTTTTTATGCATTGTCATTTTGTTGTGACTTTTTCCTCAGGATTTTCTCTTCTGTACTGCTCAATCCCCTCTTCTAGCAGCTTCTGATATGTGTTCTTTACTTGTACAGTATAAGTTTCTTTTACATCTTTCTGGTTTAACGCTGTTACATCTATTGGTGTTGCTGAATTAGTTTTTTGTTTGTTTCTCTTTAATTTGATTTTCATTTTTATCATTATAGGATTGTGGTCTGAATTAATATCTGCTCCTGGGTAGGTTTTGGCTTTCTTGACGCTGTTCCTGAATCTGTCTTTTATCATTATGTAATCTATTTGATTTCTCTTCTTGTCTCCAGGGCTTTTCCATGTGTATAATTTCCTTTTCTCTTGTACTCTATACACCGCAATATTGGGATCGGATTGCACTATCTTCTGTCAAATCGTCTTTTATCTTATCCACTTTCTCCATTACCCAAGAGTCCACTACATATCGGTTCTTGACATGTTGTGTCTGGATTGCTTCTAAGGGAGGTCAAAAAGTAATGCACACCAATTTTTTTCTCGGAAACTATTCGGGCAAAATGTGTGAAATTTTCACAGATTGTAGCTGAACATCCCCTTTACACTACCTATTTTTCAACATAATCTCCGTCCAAGCGTATTGCCTTACGCCAACGCGAAACTAGGCCATGAATGCCTCGTTTGTACCAAGTTTTGTCCTGCTCGCGTAGCCATTTTTTAACTGCACGGATCACATCCTCATCATTGTCAAAGTGTGTCCCACGCAGGAATTTTTTGAGTGGTCCAAACAGATGGAAATCTGAGGGAGCCAGATCAGGGCTGTAAGGAGGATGGGGCAATACAGTCCAACCAAATTTGTTGATTGCTTCCCGTGTTACCAGACTTGTGTGAGGGCGTGCATTGTCATGTTGAAGCAACAAATCTGCAGATGGCTTATTAGGCCGAACTCTGTGGAACCGATTTTTGAGTTTTGTCAGTGTATTGATGTAAGCTGTCGAGTTGATTGTCTCACCTCTTGTCATTACATCAACAAGAATCACACCATCAATGTCCCAGAAGACAGTGATCATCACCTTTCAGGCTGATGGAGATGTTTTGAATTTTTTTCTTTTTGGTGACTGCGGATGATGCCATTCCATTGACTGCATTTTTGTTTCAGGCTCATAATAATGTGCCCACGTTTCGTCACCGGTAACAATTTTTGACAAAAACATTTCTCCTTCAACACCGAAACGCTCCAACAATTCAGAACAGAATGTTTTCCTTTGAACTCTGTGATCATTTGTTAGGCACCGAGGAACCCATCGAGCGCAAATCTTTGAATATCCGAGAGTTTTAAAAATTGCGATTGCACTTCCCTTGCTGACTGTAAGCTGCAATGCCAATTGCTAACTAGTGATACGCCTATCCTTACGAATAATGGCATCAGCCCGGTTTAACATGTCTGTGCTGGTAGCCGAGGCAACACGTCCAGACCGCGATAAATCATGCAGCTCCACTCGTACACTTTCTGCAACTTTAATTCTATGAACCCAGCGACTAACTGTGCTCCTATCGACTGCAGAACATTTGTACACTGCACACAGTCGTTTATGAATGTTTGCCACAGTTTCTTTTTCCGCAACCAGAAATTCTATGACAATTCGCTGTTTGTAACGGACATTGTTGACAAGCTCCATTTTAACGGTTCATAGATTGCGTAATATTTATCAGAATGCTGTGCAATTTGGTGCACATAATTGGAACATGTCATATTCCAAGTGTGCAAAATTTCATATTCCTATCTTTATTATTAGCCGAGAAAAAAATTGGTGTGCATTACTTTTTGACCTCCCTTCAGTATATATGTCACGGGTTACCAGACTTCCAAACTTCATATGATACATCCTTAATGTTTGTCCAGCGTCCCGACCAGATTTTGTAAAAATTCATAAAATGTTCAGACTGTAATGCTGTCAATGTTAGCTCGTAATTGTGACGTATGGCTCTTTCTTAAATCAATTTGCCTACGTCACTATACTTTTATGAAGTCAAATTTACAGTAAGATACAAGAGCGTATAAGACCGCATTAGTTCACACTATCTATTGAAGGACAAGCTCGACCTATCGTGGTGTTTCTATGGTCCGCAGACATCTGTCGATTGTAATTCACAAGATTTCCCTTTGGTTGTATTGTTGTATTATTATTATATTGTATTAAGGGAACGAAAGTGAGGCTCAGTGTGTTTTCTGTTATTGTTTTCGATTTTTGGGCACAGGGGTGCAGAGGGTTTGCAAAGATATATATTGATACACATTTCTATAGAGTGAGAACACACGGTTGGTTCGGGGGCCTCGGTAACCTAGTTGGGAAAACCACCCGACTGGACTACCGACGTTCAGACAACCCGTGTTCGATTCCCGCTGGGAGCAGTGTGAGTTGTACTCGTGGTTGGAAAAAAAAAATCCCCCCACGGTCGACCCAGCGTTGGCAGAAATGGCTACCAGGGTGAAATGTGAGGAATGTCGCCTCGCATCTGAGTTTCGATGCTTGAGGCGACACTATCCATATATCTCCGAACATTTCTGGATAGGCGACCGAGCACATATGGGTGTAACCTCGCGTGGTAAAAGTCTCGTATTTTACCTTTACCTTTACACGGTTGAATGATTTGTAATTGAACCTGAGGACCTTTGGGTTGGTTGAGCTCTTGTTCCTGCTCATCGGTGATATGAGCTCTATACAACATGTTCAAGATTTTTCGCCATCATCTCATATCCAGAGCCGGTATTCTTCTTTCAAGATCACATGTGAGCGCCCACGTTTCGCAAATAAATATGAATACAGAGGTCACTACCGTTTGTAGTAATCTTATCCTTATTCATAAACAGATGATTTTACTTAATCATATGCTGTTTGGTATCATCAAGGCTGCCATTGGCTGTGTAAGTCTAGCTATTACTTATAACTTTGAGCCTTCTTTAATTACAATGAAACCCAGATTTGTTAAATGAATGGACTCTTTCAAGAGCTTCTGCGTTTGTTGTTGCGATAATGTTTTATGTCCGGGGTCTTATTTATCAATAGTTTGGTTTTGTCAGTAATGATCCCCATACATATGCTGTTGATAGCTTATCGACGGGCTAAACTTATATCTTTATTGCATCAACTAACCTATCTATATTTATATCGTTATTTCATCAACTAATCTATCTATATTTATATCTTCATTTCATCAAAAAATCTATCTATATTTATATCTTTATTTCATCAAATAATCTATCTATATTTATTTCTTTATTTCATCAAATAATCTATCTATATTTATATCTTTATTTCATCAAATAATCTATCTATATGTATATCTTTATTCCATCAAATAATCTATCTATATTTATATCTTTATTCCATCAACTAACCTATCCATATTTATATCTTTATTTCATCAATTAATCTATCTATATTTATATCTTTATTTCATCAACTAATCTATCTATATTTATATCTTTATTTCATCAACTAACCTATCTATATTTATATCTTTATTCCATCAACTAACCTATCTATATTTATATCTTTATTGCATCAACTAACCTATCTATATTTATATCGTTATTTCATCAACTAATCTATCTATATTTATATCTTTATTTCATCAACTAATCTATATGTATTTATATCTTTATTTCATCAACTAACCTATCATTCCGTCTACTAAACGAACCGTCTTTTTAGCTAGCCTTTGACTCAAAAGTCTCACCCACAAGGCAGTGGGGTTGTTTAACTTCGGGGTACCCTCCCTTAGCCTTTTACTCTCCCGAGCTTATCTGCAAGGCAGCAGGGCAGTTACAGGTTGTACTGTTTATTGCACACAGTAGCAGGTAAAATTACCTGACCTGAGACAATTGCAGACTGCAATAGTAATCATGTATCAGTTGTGGGAAAGCGTAGAGTAAAATTAAAAACAATAAAACGAGCCTCAATTAACACCAAGTTAAATTTAGATTTACTCAAATCAGACAAGAAGCTGCAAGACAAATATAAAATCACAATTCAGAACCGGTACAATGCAATAACGAAGATACAAAGCATTGATCTTTAGTAGAAAGAGACATAGAGGTGAAAACAGATCTATACCTATGTTTCATAGATTACACCAAGGCATTTGACAAAGTAAAGCACCAGGAAATAATCACAATTTTAGAAAGCATAAACGTAGACAGCAAAGATCTAAGAATGATAAAGACAGTACTGGCAACAAACAGCGGCCATAAGAACTAGAAACCAATTGGGAATGTTTCAAGAAATAAAACACGGTGTTAGACAAGGTTGTGTGCTGTCACGAGATTTGTTTAATATTTATAGTGAGATTATTTTAAGATTCATTAGTGGCATGCCTGGAATAACAATCGGAGGCCATAATATAAATAATCTAAGGTATGCTGATGATACACTCTTAATCGCTAAGAGTGAAAATGAGTTGCAAGAAATGTTGGATATTATAGTGAAGGAGAGCAAAAATAAAGGACTCAGCCTTAATAGCAAAAGGACAGAGGTAATGGTAACAACAAAGAAAAAGACATCACCGCAGTGCAGAATAAAGATACGTGGAACAATATTAAAACAGGTAAATGAATTTAAATATTTGGGAACTTTGTTAACCTCAGACGGAAGATGTACAAAAGAGGTGAGATGCAGAATGGCTCAGGCAAAAGCAGAAAATGAGGAAGATACTATGGAATCATTTTTTTGACAATAGAAACAAGATAAAGAGTTCTTAAATGTTATGTACTAAAGTAAAAAAGTAAAGTACCCCCGTCACGCGAAGTGGCGTATAGGAAATTATGGTGATAGTGACCCTATATTTTACAGACCTTCAGCACATGATTTTTGGGGTAATGTGGTCAGTATTACGCCCGTGCTGTTTACTTTCCCAGAAAAAAAATCCGGTACCCATTTAAGGCTGGGTGAACCCGGAAGCCGTCGGTTGGGATCGAACCCTTGTCCGTGGTATTCCAGTTCACTAACCACTGAGCTATCGCGGCTCCCCTAAATGTTATGTAGAGCCAACTTTACATATGGATGTGAATCGTGGACAATAGGACAACAGACAAGAAAATCACTGGAGTTTGTAGAAATGTGGTTTTACAGAAGAATGTTGAGAATACCATGGACAGCTAAATAGAGTAATGAAGATGTTCTGAGAGAGGTAAAAGCAAAAAGAGAGCTAATTTCCAATATTAGGAAGTAACAATCATCATTTGTTGGCAATGTAATGAGAAGAGAACAACTGGAATATATTGTAACGGAAGCAAAGAGAAAAAATAACAGACAGCTTAAGGGAATGGCTTGGCAGAAGGTCAACAAGAGAAATCATAAATAGCTGCTGAGATCGAAAGTTGTGGAGAGACATGATCACCTACGCCTGTAGGCCCAGTACTTGATGATGATGATGTCCTTATATTGTATAATATATATGTATGTATATATATATATATTTGTTGTTGTTGTTGCGTTCGCCAGCTTTCATCTCTGACGATATCCCTAGAGACTAGGAACTGCATTTTGCGTGTTAATCCATTTTTCCCTGGCAACCGTTTGCACAGGGGTCCCTCGCCGCGCAGACAGATAACTCCGACTTCAGAGGTATTCATGTTTTTTTCCGTCGATGAGTAACTGACGTTTCAAGCCAGATCTCGCTGCTGAGACCATGGGTCGTCGCCGTAGAGAGAAATCAGAAATAAAAATCCCAACCGGTGTAGCCGAGATTTGAACCTACAACCTCTCTGTCTCGAGGCCGGCGTCTTGCCTCGAGACCAAGTCCCCCATGGACTGGGAATATGAGGAAACTGAAACAAGGAACACTTTTCATGCATAGTCTTCAATGGTTCTTGCCGCCTATCCACCATATACATCGAATTTCACGCCCTCCTGAAAATGATGGTCGTCATATTTTGTTTTAAATGAATAGCGCTTGATCACGTTAGGCCATTGTTGTTGACTTCAATTCCGAACATATAAACACACGGTCGTCAGATTATCCCGTCGCACATCAAACAACAGACCGTACGATTAGAGTAAGGCCGGTCTAGGGATTTACGATGAGCCATTTCGAGACGTAGAACACATACCAATGTCTCACTCACAGCAATGAAGCGCCCTTTAGATTCTTGATTACTCTAGTGAATGAAGGCTACGAAGAACAAAACACAGTGCAAATTCCCTAAAGAGATAAAACTGCGGCTGACGAAGCATTTCACATTAATAAGCAACATGTAAATAACTTGCGTCAAGGAATTCCAACAACGGTCATGAACAGCACTAATGTGACGTAAAGCGGAGAACAAGTCTAGACGTTAGCTAGCTGCGCTGTCGTTGAGGACGGGCAACCGATGGATCGGGCGGACATCATCAATGCCCTTCGAGATGTTGGAAGAGCACAGGACTTCGACAAACACAGATCAACGTCACTTCTTCGGATGATGGAAATGGGAGTTAAGATGGGCACGACCAGAAATGAGAAACTTGGTGGCCGTGTAAGAAGACTTATCAACCAACATAGAACTGGAGTCGTCAGTCGCTGGACACTGAGGGAATTGCTGAGGAGGGGATCTGAGCACCTATGGACATGTTCGGAGTGCAATGATGATGACCCGCAAATAACTCAATAACTCAATAACTCAATAAGTCTAGACGGTGGAAGGTCGCAATCACAACACTTAATTTATCTAAAAAGTGACTGTTGCCGGCGTACGACTTCGCTTTAGCGGCGCAGATGTATTAAGTAGATCATCATTTTTACTTTAACGCAGAAAAGTGCAACGGAGAACCCAAATTAATCAGACTCCCGATGCACTTTCTGCAAGGATCGAGAGGACGTGGACTAGATCCGCCATCTTGGAGACGGAGCATATATATATATATATATATATATATATATATATATATATATATATATATAATTTGGCTGGAAAGAACAATAACTGAAGGCGTGATTCTAGGACGATTCATCAGTTGAAGACCAAGACAAAAGTGATTTCTTCGCAACATTAAAGAGTCCTTGAACATACAGAAGAAGTGGAAGATCTGGCTAGAGACAGAGGTTCATTCACACAGAGACTGTGATGAGTGCTACATTCTGTAAAGGACACGTAACCTGATATTGAAGAGACTAACTACAATTTGTAATAAGTGAATGCGGAAAAATGAAAAAAATAATCGTAACCCAAAGACAGTGAGAGGCATATGGTTGCATAGATGGGCAGCTAATGGAGGACAAAATATTACACAACATGGTGACATATCTATTAAGTTTATTGTAGCATAATGTCATGTTATGATAGATTATAAAACAACTATAGTGGACACTTATCAATATTTATGCTATAAGCTCATAATACATTCTGAGACATCTGAATGATCAAATTAGATCAGAATGAACAGTTTTATGAAACTATCTTCAGCAATAAAACAAATATCTTATACGTGAATTTATTGCCACCCATAACCCAATAACATATTGAATGATGTTCAGACCAATTTTACGAGTAGTAATATATTAGTGTCAATTTGATTTACCAAATCGGCAATATATCTTTCGAAAAGCGAGTCTGTACTTTGAATTTATCTTGTAATAAACACAAATGTTCACACTGGAGTTTACTGCATTAAGAACAAACAAACCTGACCAGATCACATGAATTAGATTCACGTATCTGCGACCGATATTAAATTCTGGGAAGAATACCATTGCCGTGACAACAACTGTCGTTGGAGCATAACCGATTATAAAAATGGTGGCTATTAAAATTATCATCTTGACAATGTTTTTCTCTTTAAGGGAACATGTTTCTTGTTTAGCGACAACGGTTACTTCTCGCCATTTTGTTGCCTTGTTTAGCCTGACAATGAGGATAATTGTACAGAATATAACGGTGAGAAGTAAAGTTGTTGATAAGAATACGCTGTGAATAAATGAGGAAATAGAGTCAACGATCTCTCTGTGTTTGGTAAAAGTGAGGAGAAATATTGTTCTATTTCGAGAGAGACTGAACTTCCATTCCATTTTGTTTACAATGTAGAAAGGAATAAACATAATAATAATGGAAGTAAAGATTGAGACAACAATGACTTTGGTTCTGAATGGAGTAATGATGTTCTTGACCTTGAGAGGCATGGCGATACAGAGACATCTCTCCAGAGTGATAAATGCTGTGATGAAGCTTGTGATTCTGAAATGAAGTAAAAACGAATACATTGAAACATGTAATAATTATCCTTGGTAAATCTAACCATAAATCATTGTATCAATTAAAAGTGTATTGCTGCTTAATGTGTGCGTGCAGGTGAGCTATTGTTGAGTAATGTGTGCATGCAGGTGAGTGTATGCTGCTTAATGTATGCGTGCAGGTGAGCAATTATTGCTTAATGTGTGCATGCAGGTGAGTGTATTGCTGCTTAATGTATGCGTGCAGGTGAGCTATTGTTGATTAATGTGTGCATGCAGGTGAGTGTACTGCTGCGTTATGTGTGCATGCAGGTGAGTGTACTGATGCTTAATGTGTGCATGCAGGTGAGTGTACTGCTGCTTAATGTGTGCATTCAGGTGAGTGTACTGCTGCTTAATGTGTGCATGCAGGTGAACCTTAAGAACATTTTGGTGTTAAAATCATAGCTTGTCTTATGTCTCATGTCTCATAGTATCTACTTCCTGAGTATAACTGGAAAGACATTCGCTAGAATTGTTCCAAAGCTCTTGCACCAACTGGCAGAACATACCCTTCTTCGAAGACAGTGCGGGTAAGACTGAAATGTCAAACACCGAATTTATCTTTGCTCTCAGTCAACGGTAGGAGAGATGCAAGAAACAGAGGCGATCTCTGTGTGTATTGAATTCGATATTGAATTTGATCTCTCAAAGACTTTTGTTTCACTGTGAACTTGAAAAATACAAATTTCCATTACAGATCGAATGTAATTGTGAATGAAGATCGTATGTAAGTGTGAATGAAGATCGTATGTCTGTGTGAAATAAGATCGTATGTAAGTGTGAATGAAGATCGTATGTAAGTGTGAATGAAGATCGTATGTAAGTGTGAATGAAGATCGTATGTAAGTGTGAAATAAGATCGTATGTAAGTGTGAATGAAGATCGAATGTAAGTGTGAATGAAGATCGTATGTAAGTGTGAATGAAGATAGAATGTAAGTGTGAATGAAGATCGAATGTAAGTGTGATCCATCCCTCATACCCTTTTCTCCAACTTGCATCAAGTTATAGCTAAAGTAAAGGCATCATCATCAAGTCACAAGTCATTTGCAGAACGTTGCATTCGCCACAGGCAGTTTGAGAGAACCTCCATCTCGAGCCTGATCTCGCACTTCTTCTATTGTAGTCTTCAAAGTCTCCTTGATGTCTTGAAAACAAACCTTCTTCTTGGTCTGCCCCTGATGCGTGGTCCAGGAACAATGCCATCCATTATTGCTCATTCCAGCCCACATAGTTGTTTAATTTTCTCTGTAGAATGGTGTTTATAAGCTGGTTCTGTTTAATATTTAAATTTTGTTTCTTCATTATATATGTCTTCATTGCTCTTTTTTCATTTTTCAAGTCATGTTAAGGATTTTTTGTAGCATCTTGTTTTGAATGAATGAATTAAATTTTCTTCCTTGCTGTTTGCAAGAAATCCATGCTTCGAAACCATATGTTGTTATTGTGAAGATACATGCCCTCAGTAATCTTAATTATACCGTTTTGCTTGTGTTTAGCCACATGTTCTTCATGATTTTTAATGTTAGTTTTGCTATTGCTAATCTTCCTTTGATATCTTTCTGACAGTCTTCATTTGTTCATTACAGCAGATCTGAGATGTTCATCGTCATTGAGTGTCGTCTCCGACTAGAAAATTGGCTACTATGGGACGTAATTCTGCTCTGTCTCTTACTTTGATGGTGCAGGTTGTCATAGACTGACGTGTCCATCTTTTGATGTTACTCGTACATGTTAGTCTTGGTCTGCCTCTGTCTCTATTATGAGACTGTATTTTCCCTTTCAAGATTACTTTTAGTAGGCTGGTGTGTCTATTAACATGACCCAAAATCACACCTTTTTCTTGTTTGAATTGTGTTCAGTAGTTCTTTTTTAATTTTTATTTTTTTTTTAAGATTTCATCATTTGTTTTCTTTGCGTTGCATCCAAATCTTCCTATTTGTCTACTAATCCACATTTCAAGGCTTCAATTTTCTGTTCTATTTTCTTGTCTAATGTTTATGTGTTTCTGCACCGTACAGGAAAGGTGAGAAGATATCACATTTTGCTATATTTTCTTTTAACCCTGTTGTTGATTGTTTTGATGTTAGTATATATTTCATGACATTAAAATTACTTGTTGCAATTGATGTTCTTTTATATATTTCAGTTTTATATTTTCCATCTTTGGTTATATTGGGTCGAAGTTAATTGTAGCTCGTAACTATCTCCAGTTCTATTCCTTCAACATTGCTATCCACTTGTAGGTGTTGAGTATAACCTTTGTTTATGATCATTTTAGTCTTTTCGATATTGATATCTAATTCACATTTTTCTTGTTATCTCTATTTCATTAAGTAATAAGCGTAGATCTTCAGGCCTTAAATAGGCACCAGATTTTCTTTTGGGAAAGTAAAGAGGCGCGAGCCTAATACCGACCACATTACCCCAAAAATTATGTGCTGAAGGTCTGTAAAATTTATGTTAACTAACACGATATTCCTTATACGCCACTGGGCGGGACAGGCCTCTTCATCATCATCATCATCATCACAACTTAATATCTACAGCTAACGACGTTAAAGGGGGACTCTACAGCCACCTCGTCCGGTAGGGAGCATCATGTGCTACAGGTGACATCCGATCGTCATCATGCAACTGTTTGCAAAATCAAAAATAAAGAGACACTAGCAATAGGAACTTGGAACATTAGATCAGCATTCCAAGTTGGCAAACTAGAAAACATCACCCAAGAAATGAAGAGAATGAATTTGAATATCTTGGGACTATGTGAAATGAGATGGAAATGTGCAGGATTATTACAAAAGCGACAGTGGAAATGTAATTTACTCTGGGCGAGCCACACACGAAAGAGGAGTAGGCATCATGTTAAATAGAGAAAGAAGCAAAAAAGTTAAAAGATTTTGGCCATTATCAGATATAATTCTGCTAGTAAAATTGAGAGGTAGACTAATGGATATCAACATAATTCAAGCTTATGCACCAACAAGTAATAGCGAAGAAGAAGATATTGACACTTTTTACAATGAGCTAGAGATAACCATGGAACAGTGTAAATCCAACGAAATAACTATTATATTAAGGTCTTTCAATGCAAAGATAGGAATAGTTGAAGTGTAAAATGTGACTTTGGGACATGGCCATCGGAGAGACAAATGACAAAGGGGATAGATTGTTAGATTGGGTAAAGACACATGAAATGATTATAGATAACACTTGGTTCAAACAACACCCTAGGCGACTATGGACAAACAAAAACCCAGACAAAAAAGTACACAATCAAATTAATATTATACTGGTACAGAGAAGATTCAGAAATGGGCTAACATCTGTTAAAACAAGACCAGGATCAGATTGCAATAGTGACCAAGTACCAGTAATTTGGAAAGTTCATAATAAAACTGCGGAAGACATATAAATCCCCAAGAAATATACAATTAGAACTAGATATGCTTAGAGTATATAGACAGATGAGTGATAAGTACAGTACAATAGTAAACAATAGATGTAATGCAATTGAGAAAATACAAAACATCGAGTAGAAAATGCTCAAACAAAAGATTCTCTCTCTCTCTCTCTCTCTCTCTCTCTCTCTCTCAGTCTCTGCGATCAAGACTCAATCAGAGTAGGATTCCAGACTCTCTTATGAAGTCAGCTGTCTGTTAAAGCGATTCAATTGCCCCATATAGTTTCTCTTCCAGGGAGGTGGCGTGGACCATCACATTGTCCCTTTCAGGTCTGTGTACTGGGGGTAGTCCTGTAGAACATGTTTTGTTGTCATATTGTCCAGTGTACAGTGGCATTGGCTGGTAATTCCTATTTTGAGTTTGGTGAACATGTGGTTTCTCATTCTGTTGTGGCCAGTGCGTAGGCGAAGTATGATGACCTCATCCCTCCGTGATAGTTGGAGGTATCCGTCCCTCTCGTTATGCTTTGGGTGTTCTTGTTTCCATTTTTCATGATACAGACCTTTGAGGATAAATTTGGCTTCATCATAACTGACCGAATGGTTCTCTTGTGGTAATCTCCCTCCCTCTTTAGCTAATTTGTCTGCGCGTTCGTTCCCGTGTATTTTACAGTGTGATGGTATCCACTGAATGACTACTCTCTGGAAGTTATTGAATAGTTGGACTAGGGTTGTTCTCAGTGCGATCTATTGCATTGTTCCTGGGACTTTGTAGAGCTGATATTACTGAGAGTGCATCAGTCAGTATCACCATTCAGCAAACATCAAAAGAATTAATACCAGTGACTAAAAGAATAAACAAAACGAAATGGATGACAGAAGAAATAGTAGAACTAATGGACTAAACACGAAAACATAAGAAAGAAAAACGGACATACAAAATATTGCAGAAAAAGATCCAAAACAAATGCAGAGAAGAAAATGAAGAATGGTTAAACAGAAATGTGAAGAAATGGAAAATCTAGCATTATAAAGACTCAAAATTTATGCACAATCAGTTAGATTAAATAACAGGAAGAAAAGCAGTCAACGTTTCAGGATGTGTGAAATCAAAGGAAGGAAATATAATAATGGGACAGGAGAAGACAATGGAAAGATGGACATAATATATCAGTAAACTCTATGATGAAGAAAGGCCAGAGCTAAACAATTCAAACAAAGACACGGGACCACTAATAATACAGAGTGAAATGGAGCAGGCAATTCAACACATGAAAAGAGGCAAATCTCCAGCTCCCGACAATATAACAACCGAAGAGATAAATGCATTATAAGAGCTGGGAGTACAAGTCATAACAAAACTAATCAATGACATATATAACACTGGACACACACCCGAAGATCTACTAAATTCTATCGTTGTAGCCACACCGAAGAAGTCAGGAGCCACTGATTGTGAAGACTATCGCACTATTAGTCTCATGAGCCATATGATGAATATATTACTAAGAATTATTATGAGACGAGTAAGGAACAAAATAAAGCCAGAAATAAATTAAGAACAGTGTGGATTTGTGGAAGGAAAGGGCACAAATAATGCAAAATACATCATAAGAACATTTATAGAAAGAGCTACAGAGGTAAAGAAAGATCTATATAAGTGTTTTATAGACTTCAGAATGGCATTTGACAAAGTAAAGTACGTGAAAATAATCAATATTCTGGAGAAATTAAACATTGATGGCAAGGATCTGCGAATCATTAAAAACATGTACGGGCAACAAACAGTAGCTATACGAATTAACAACCAAACAGGACAATTCCAATATATAAAACAAGGAGTCAGACAAGGCTGTGTTCTGTCGCCGGATTAGTTTTCACTCTACAGCGAACATATTATGAGATCAATAGTAGACAAAAAAGGAATTGAAGTCAACGGTCACAACATAAATAATTTGCAATATCCAGATGATACAGTCTTAATAGCAGAGACAGAGACCGAACTGAAAGAAATGATAGACATAAAAGTAAAAGAAAGGTACAAAAAAGGTACAAAAAAGGTCTCAGTCAGAATAGTAAGAAAACAGAAGTAACGGACATATCGAAGAGAAAATCATCACCATCATGCAACATAAAAATAAACAGGACAAATTTGAAACAAGTGCAGCGCGTCAATTACTTGGGAACAATAATAACATCAGATGGAAGATGCACCACAGAAATAAAAAGCAGAATAGCTCAGAATAGCATTTCAGAAAATGAAAAAAATATCTTATGCAACAAATCTATGTCAATAGAAATGAGAAAGAGAGTCCATCTGTGCTATATAGAAATAATTCCGACCTATGGAAACAAATCATGGACAGTAGACAAAGAAATGAAAAGATGATTAGAGGTCACAGAGATGGGATTTCTCAGAAGAATGTTGAAAGTTTCCTGGACAGCTAAAAGGACCAATAAGGAAATTCTCAAAGAGGCCAACACAAAAGGGAACTCTTAAAAACTTCAGAAAGAAGCAATCAACATTTTTCGGGCACATCGTGAGCAGAGGAAAGTTAGAATACTTGGTAACAACTGGAGAAATAAAAGGAAAGAGAGATCGCTGACGACAAAGAGAGAAAATACTGGATAGATTGGAGTCATGGCATGGCAAACAGTCAACGTCAGAACTGATACGATGCACTGTAAATAGAAGATTGTGGAAGGATATGATTGCTCATGCCAACCGGTATGGCACATGATGATGATGATAGACAGCTGTTTGTAATGTGTTATATCGGAAACTTTGGTGTAGTCTAAGAAGCAAGCATAAATTTGTTTGTTTACTTCTATCTACTTTTCTATTAATGTACTCATGCATAATATGGCTTCTTTTGTCCCACTGTTTTTCCTAAATCCAAATTGTTGTTCTTTTAATTCCATATCTGTTTTATTCTGAAACCTTCCTTGTATAACTTTTATCAATATTTTTCTTACATGGCTCATTATGTTTATTATTTGAAAATAATGCATTCAATTGCGCCATTATTTTTAGGCAATACATTGAAAATTGTTCAGATTTTCAGATTTTATAGCCTGACTTCTCTCTCTTTGTCTGCGATCAAGACTTAATCAGAGTAGGATTACAGACTCTCTCATGAAGTCAGCTGTCTGTTTAAGTGATTCGATTGCCCCATATCGTTTCTCTTCCAGGGAGGTGGGTGTGGACCACATTGCTCTTCTCAGGTCTGGTTACCGGGAGGAATCCTGTAGAACATTATTTGTAGTCATATTGTCCAGTGTACAGTGGCATAGGCTAGTTGTAACTAATTTGAGTTTGGTGAACATGTGATTTCTCATTTTATTGTGGCCAGTGCGTAGGCAAATGATATACACATGTATATGCCAGTAGCCTGACTTGACAAGGGACACCCCTTGCGCCGCGTTTGTTCTTATACGAGAAAACAACAGAAATTGAAAATCATAATGGCACATTACAAGCGAAAATTATAAAATATTCTAGCACAATCTACCTGCTGACACAAACGTGAGGCCACCCTCCTGTCATGTAAACGACGTCTATGGGTTCTATGGGCAATCCTACTTGGTGAAAGAGGGGGTTGTAGCATATACTGGCCCAGAATAATGTGACCGAGCATCCAAAGTCTGAAACAGCTAGACCTGGGGAAAATGAAGAAACGTACCGCTGTTCCATGTCAATCTCACTAATTTAACTAATGTTTACAAGACTTTGGTTAATGTCTGCTAAGATACTTCCTTTAAACTGTCATAATGTCATGACTGATAATTGCATCAACATATTTACAAATTGTCATCTCTACAAAATGATATCGTATAAAGAAAACATAAATAAACCAGGAAAAGTGAACTAGAAATATGTGAGGTAATTGTAATTAAAATAAATGTGTGGAGTTAAATTTAAATTAAAAAAACGTACTCAGTAAACTGATGTTGATGGTGTCAGTGAACCCTTGCTTGATAAATACGGAAATATTGATGGTGTTTGTTCCAATACCAAACAGACTGATAAAACCACTGATGATGACATAATTAATGACTTGGACAACTTGTCGCACTCGATGTGAGACCTCGAAAGTGATCGCAGAAAATATTATAATGGTGACGGTAGAGTTTTCCATTATAGACTCACCGCAGCTTGTAGTAACTGGACATCAGTGTGGCACTTACTGCGGACAAGTCTGACCTATTTGTTGTGTTTACTGCAAGCTATTGAGGTTTCAGTTTGTGTGTCTGAGACTGCCAGTGATAATCTACATGTTTAAAAAGGCAGACATGTATTTTCTGTTGAATTTGACCGTTTTAAATATAAAATAAAGCACCTGATAAGTTCATTCTATTTAACCCTCCCTTCCAAATTATGTTCATTCTTTTAAGCCATCAAAAGTAAACTGAACAACTGCTACTATGATATAACCCTTCAGCATCATACTTGGATCAGAGATGTTCTTGTCATTATCTTTGTAAGGGACACAAATTACAGGTCTTGGAATAATAATCTTCTTTATTTTCATCCGAGGCCGATGGCAGCTGTAAAGTCGTGAACGACGTGGAATTTCTGCGATGTTTTAGAATTATGATCTTCAGTTTACGACATCACGTTTTAATTATTTCATTTCCTGCAAACGTTTGATCATTACGTAACAGGAAATATATGAAATATATGGCTACGTGTCAGATAATTTGTCGGTACTTGAAGTACGTAATTTAGGTTGCAGCGGGTTTATGAAATAACAGACTACTAGAACAGACGATAATAACGAGAATTTGCTGGTTACCTATATTTGTACGCTCGATATCATCAAGTTCAAACACAAGTTGAGTTCAAGGACTTTAGCTTTTCAAGACCATGGTTAAATCCATGTTAATATTGTGTCCTCATTTCTTTTAATTTATCTTCGTTAAAGAATTTATTATTATCATAATTTGTTTGGTAACAACTAAGAACCTAATTGGTAACAATTGTTACAAATTATTATTCTGTTATCCTTCTGGGCAACAGCCCAAGTTGTTAGTTTCATTCACGGATAAATCAGTCAACGTTGTGCGCTACCAAGCGGCTTTATTTGGCCAGATCGATGCAAGTGTTTCACAGACTTCGCTGACAGGTGGGCACACTTGTCATTGAATTTTCAAACCGGTAAGTGAATTGTTTTGGGAACACTGAAGTGATTGTTTTCTTGTGTAGAGCGTTCATGGATGCGATGTATTATGTATAAATGTTCATTAATCTAGTTTGTACAATTGTTTCATTAATCTAGTTTGTACAATTGTTTCATTAATCTAGTTTGTACAATTGTTTCATTAATCTAGTTTGTACAATTGTTTCATTAATCTAGTCTGTACAATTGTTTCATTAATCTAGTTTGTACAATTGTTTCATTAATCTAGTTTGTACAATTGTTTCATTAATCTAGTTTGTACAATTGTTTCATTAATCTAGTCTGTACAATTGTTTCATTAATCTAGTTTGTACAATTGTTTCATTAATCTAGTTTGTACAATTGTTTCATTAATCTAGTCTGTACAATTGTTTCATTAATCTAGTCTGTACAATTGTTTCATTAATCTAGTTTGTACAATTGTTTCATTAATCTAGTTTGTACAATTGTTTCATTAATCTAGTCTGTACAATTGTTTCATTAATCTAGTCTCTACAATTGTTTCATTAATCTAGTCTGTACAATTGTTTCATTAATCTGGTCTGTACAATTGTTTCATTAATCTAGTCTGTACAATTGTTTCATTAATCTAGTTTGTACACTTGTTTCATTAATCTAGTTTGTACAATTGTTTCATTAATCTAGTCTGTACAATTGTTTCATTAATCTAGTATCTACAATTGTTTCATTAATCTAGTATCTACAATTGTTTCATTAATCTAGTATCTACAATTGTTTCATTAATTTTTAAAGAAATCAATAAATATAAAACCTCATAACATCAGCGATACAGCGGCAATTCTTTAAACGCTAACCTAGAAAGTATTGAATGATCCAAATTTCACGGATACAGACATATGTGAGCAAAAAAAATGACATATATCAATAATAATACGACGGTGGTTGTAGTTTCTTGACTAGACAGGAGATCTGACATTTTAGCAAAAGAGACACACACTTTATAACCTACGGATATAGTGTGATGAGTACATGTTTGGACAGCTTTCGTGACTCGTTGCTTTAAATCACAATATTTCCGTCTCTTCATTCCGCCTCCTTCATCTTCTTCTTTTCTCTTTTCACTGATACCTAAAAGGTGTCGTGGTTTATATATCATTTGTCGTTCTTGAGCGGCTCGAACTGTCTGAATTAGTGATTTTTCTTTGTTGTTACATGTCTTGGTCACTGCATCTATCCATCTTCTTATGGGTCTTCCTCTTGGTCTTTTTCCATGCATTCTCGAGAAGAACGCCCTTGATGGTGATTCATTCTGACCAGGTGGCCAAACCATTTAAGTTGTTGTTGTTCTATATATTCTTGGCAGGGTTTAGTTCCTACCATTTTTCTTATGGTCTCATTTGATATTCTATCTCTTCTTGTGTTGTTTGTTATTTTTCTCAAGCATCGCATCTCACATGTATTGATTTTTCTTAAATCCGAATTCCAAACGAATTACGCCTCCAAACGTGTGCAAACCTGAACTCACATTCCTACAAACTCTCATCGCGATCGTCCATCGTCTCTGCATCAAAGGTTGTATACCATGGACAGCAATTTCCCTCAATCCTTTGTCTGGATACATACACTCAGAGACTTTCCTGTCCTTCTTTCCATGCTACCAGTCCACTTTAGTCTTTGTCTTTGTCTCTGTCTAATTTAAACTTGACAGTTACATTCTTAACGACATGAATGACCACCTCATTAGTTCCTCATTTTATTGTACAGAACTGGCACGTTATTTCAAAATGTCCTATTTCATTCGCACACTTGCTGCAGTGACAGACATACATCACTATACTTCACTTTCATTCTGCGATACGTGTCTATCAATTTGAGACCTTTACAATTCAAAAACTGAAAACCACAAATATACTCCTCTATGGAGCACGTTGCTTGTGGAGCAGCCATATTGACACTACTGCTACGCCCCCATGAAGAGTTCCAGGGTGGCGTTGCCAAGTCCCTGTCGCTGATGAGGAAATCGTGTAAGTATAGCAGGGAATGTATAGCTGGAAGTGAATGGTCGTTAGTGTGGCCACGACCAGCACATGTTGGAAGCGAGTTGTATAGCAGGAGAAATAGTATGACCGAGAATTGCACACCAAGAGATGAAGGATGGGGAAGAAAAGATTAAGCACAGAAGTATACTGAAGAAGAAATGACGAAATGGGAATCCATGACGGAATCTGTATGACGTGGGAAACGGTTGTTAGGAGATTAAGAAGGAAATTTAGTTAGAGATTGGCAGCCCAAGAGAGAGGATGTACAGTCATAGCCAAGTTGAAGATTAGTGGTCATGACGAGAGATTGGCCACCCAAGAGAGGATGTGCATTCGTAAAGAACAGTCGGACAGTCGTAGATAACGGATGGGCAGTTGAGAATCCAAGAGAAGAGAACAGCCGAGATGGAAAACCATAAATAATCCAAGTTGAGGAAGAACCTGAGGACGGAATGGACCGGCATTCGAAATAAACAAATGAATTCGGCAATCGACATTTAGGAAATGGAGTAGTGACATTAGAGCCGGCAATAGAAATAGAGTGAGGAGAGGCCGTTCGATGGGGAACGGTCTCACATAGGTTACTGCTGAGTCCGAACATAAATGCTAGGATAGAAGAGAATAGATTTAGTGGAGAATGAATGCAGTGTAATTAGAGTGATGAAGTGAACTAATATGACGACATGTTTGAATTTGCAAGTGTAAATAAAGGCTGCCAATCATTTGAAACCTGAAGTTGTTTTCGTGACGTTATTAATAGCAGTCATACGTTTCACGAGTTGAATGTTTGTTCGTGAAACGGCACGAAAGTTATAGAAGACAGAGATTAATGGTCAACGGATCACTGCATTTATTTGTTTATTGAATCAATAAAAGAGGGTCTTCCCAGGAGAGGACTTTTCAGGAACGGGCACAAAATAGACGAAGAAGACTTATGAAACAAGGAAGAAAAGATAAAAGATACGATACAAAGTGGATTCTTTCAGAGCATACATTCGTCAAACGTTTCGTGAAGAAACAAACGACAGTTATATATCGACAGTGAGATATAGTGATATATTGAGGATAGGCTCAAAATGTGAAAGGGCACATAAGGAAACTCTTCAAACATCTCAGTACCGAAGCTTTATTTACTGCCTGTAGATCCTTAGCCATTATTAAGCTCTCCAAAACAGTAAATACGTGCTTCTTTTTCTTCTTTGCCTCATTTGCGTTTAACAGTCGAGAGGAGATATAATTTGTTTGCTTGTCTTTTGGCCTTTGTGCCTGTTATGTTTCCTAGTGTTTCTAATATTCCATCAATCCATCTTGTTCGCAGTCGACTCTTAAGTCTCGTGATCTTGTGACGTTTATTGAAGCCTCAATGTACTGTGTTTTTGGTATGTCTATCTTATCACGTGGGCAAATGATTTTATCTGCTGTTTCTTTGTTTACTCTATGGCGTACTTATTCCTAGCTTTTTTCTCGTTTCTTCATTTCTGATCGTATTTCTCATGCTGTGTCCTGCCACAGTGGAGCAAAGTTTAATCAAAGTGTAGCATCTAGTTTGCAAAATATGTCTCTTTGATATTATTTGTTTAATAGCGTTAGCTCGACATTTACGCATCACTGAGGTTCGCCTTTATTTATAGTATGTTTGTGGGCCATAGCAAGATGCATCATCTCAGCTTTTCTGCATAAACATCCGTTAGCAGGGAGGCATTTGCTACTGAGTGAGTATCCCTTCCACCTCTTTTCACCTGACCAGACTGGTGACTGTTTCCATAAAAGAAAATAAGAAATGCATTATAGCTTGTTTCATAAGTCGTGCCCAACTTTAAAAATCAATATCTTTTAAACCGCTTTTTGTATTTTTTTTTTCAAAATTTGCATGTATAGTTATAATGATTAGAACCCAACAGGGAATTAATTTCATTAACAACAAACATTTGGTTATTATTATTGCTTATTTGATTTATATAAATTTATAACGACCCATTGATGTAGTCAAAACTTAGTGTTTACAGTATTTAAGTTAAAAATAGCGATTACAAATCCATACACGCTCAAATTTACGATTTTGCACACTTTCCGCGTGAGTTTCTCTGACACAATTAGACACTTGTAGTAAACACGAGACATTGTGTGTTCCATTTCAGTTAATTCAGCGGCGTAACGTGGAACAATAACATTTATCATGAGTCTTAAAATGAAATTCTGCAGTTTACAAAACATCGCAATAAAAATGTATGACTATTTTTGCAAAGAGGCTAAACGAGGAAGATTATTTCATTCTTTAGAAAACCCTGAGAATAGGACAAGACACATTTTGGATTTATCTAAACGGTCATTTAATCGCTGGATTCAAGCACGTGACCATCAATGTTCAAAATATACAAAATCACAAGGAAGAGCAAAATGTTGGATAATTTCGACAGTGAACTTTTTAGAAGTGAAATTCGCAAAATGTTGGGTATGAATGAAACTGTTACAATAAGAAAATTAAAAGTATCGCTGAAAAAGAACAACAGTATTGAAATATCAAAGTCTACATTATGGAGGAATGTGAGAGCTGCATGCTTTACATTCAGAAAGTATTCCAATGGACGAAACATCATCTGTGAGAAGCCACATATAGTAGTCATGAGAAGCAAGTACTTACGTGGAGTAAAAGAGGTGCGCAAGCAAGGTTATGATATTGTGTACTTGGATGAAACATGGATCAATGCTCACCACACTAACCAAAGGGAATGGCAGTCATCAGATGGAAAGATTAAGAGATTAATACCTAGCAGCAAAGGACAGCGCTTGATAATTGCTCATGCAGGTAGTCGACAACATGGACTAATACAGAATGCAGAGCTCATTTTTCTTTCAAAATCCATAGACAATCGGGATTATCACTCTGAGATGAATGGTCACATATTTAGACATTGGATTGAAAATTCTGTTCTCCCATCACTAGATCGACCAGCTTGCCTAATAATGGACAATGCAGCGTACCACAACATTGTTGCACTTGAAGATAAAGTCCCGACGTCATCCAGTACAAAAGATGCTATTAAGATATGGCTCACAAAGGAGCACATACAATTTAATAACATGTACTTAAAACCTGAATTACTATCTCTAGTAAAGCAAAAACAGAGGACAAAGATTTTTCAAATAGATAAGATTATCCAAGAGCACGGTCATATAAGTTTGAGGCTGCCACCTTACCATGCTCATTTAAATCCAATAGAACTAATCTGGGCAAAATTAAAAGGACAAGTGGCAGATGAAAATACAACATTCAAAATATGCGATGTAAAGACTCTTGCTAATCTCGCTTTATTAAATATAGACAAAGATTATTGGGCTAAATGTGAAGACCACGTCTTAAAACAGGAAGAGGAATATTGGAAAAATGATGGTTTGTGGAATGTTCAACCCCAAACAGTTATTAATCTTTTAGACTCGTCTGATTCAGAATGAAAGTATATAGCCCCCTCAATGTTGGCCCCTATATTACCTTAAATTATTTCAACAAACGGTCCTTTTCAGGACCACACAACTATGAAAATTGGACATACAGGTATACCTTGATATTATTATCGTCCGTCCTCAAACTGAGCAGACAATAATTCTCCTGGTGTTTTGTTGTATCCAGTTATTTCCCCATTACGGCCACGCCTTTACCTATTGAAAATTAATCGTAGACCAGCAACTACGGTAATTTCTATTCTTTAGGGCTTCACAATTTACAATTTTGACAAACATCAAAGAAATATCGCCGCTTTAAGAAAACTGCAGCTGCAAGATATTTGTTAAATATACATTTAAAGGGTCTTTTGCATTCTAATAACATTTGGAAAATTTCAAAAGTATTTAACAAACGGTTAGAGAGTAATAGAGTTTTGAAGTTGGGCAAATGTTTTGAAACGAGCTATAGTCTCAGTCGTGGTTAACGGGCCTTAATGCATGAAGTCGCTTACCCAGTTCCCAATCGGCTATAAATTGACAATTCAATAATTTCGTGTTCTCTCCATCTGATTCGATGAAGGACTAAAAAACACTTACAATCTTTTAATTTAACTCAATTTTCTACCGTTGATATGAAAATAAAAAGAGGGGACATTTGTGAATGTAATGTGATTTACGGATTCATCATTAAGTCATTTCTGGTCTGAACACAATAAGAGCCATTGTTACTGCATTTGTAGACTAAAACAAAGTGTTTTCCCGTATAGAGAACAATTGCTACCTCAAATATAATTATTCGGTATCTAATTAAAACAAAAAATGCCTCAATTCTGATGTCTCATCCCTAGCTGATGGTTTCAAAGGAAAGTGTTAGAACAAATAAATGAGATTTAGTTCCAAGTCGATACCGCCAATATGTGGTCAGTTTAGATTATATGTGGACAGTAAAATAAATGGTAAGGTGGGAGCCGCGATAGCTCAGTGGATAGAGAACTGGACTACAAAGGACGAGAGGTAGGGTTCGATCCCAACCCATGGCGTTGCGGGGGTAGTATACTTTCTTTTTATTTATAATAGTAAGGGGCTGTATTTCTAGAGCACCTCATATACAAAAACGCATGCTTATGAGAGTTCACTTCAAACTTCTGAAGTGCATTATGTGTAAATATCTCAATACTGATAATGAAAATATAATTTTGTTTTGTGATTCATAGTTGTAGTTATTCTATTAAGGTGACTAGACGTCCCTATTTATCCAGGACAACCTCGATATTTTACTGGTTTTTTTCAACCTTTGTCCCGGATTTGTTACTATCTCTAATTTGTCCCAATTTTGGCCGATTTTTTAGCTTTTCTCCGGAATTTGTTAAAATACATTAGGGACACAAACGTTTACCAATTTTGCCAATATGGTAAACGTCTCTTCGACTTCAAAATTTGTCATATACAGAGTGTTTTTAAAGTCGCAGTGCAGTGAATTTATACTCTCGGAAGAAAAAACGTTACCAGAAATGCGGTTAACTAATGCGTCACACAAATTGTAAAATATCAAATATTCTTGACTGCTATCGGCGAGCTTATAATGGGTAATGTTGGTATTAACACAATAAAGTTGTGCCTAAAGCATATGTTGAAAATGTCCACCACGGGCCTCAAGACATGTCGTGATTCGTCTTTCCATATTTGCGAAAACCTTCAGAATAATGTCTGGTGATATTTGTTTAATCTTGTCTACTATTTCAGTCTTTAGGTCATTAATTGTCTGCGGATTATTTTCATAAACTTTCCCCTTCAATGCCCCCCACAGATAATAATCTGGGGTAGTTAGATCTGGTGAACGAGCAGGCCAGATTCCACGTGAAATAATGCGATTTGCAAATATGCTTTCTAAATAATTGAGTGTTGTTGTGGCTGTGTGTGCTGTTGCCCCATCCTGCTGAAACCAGGATTCCATAATTTCCCGTTCTGTAAGGTGTGCTATGAACGGTTCCAGAATTAAAGTACGGTAACGTTCTGCATTTATTGTTTCATTAAAAAATATAGGTCCTATTATCCGCATACGACTTATAGCGCACCACACTCCGACTTTTTGATCGTAAAGCGGCACTTGATGAAATTCATGGGGGTTTTCACTGCTCCACAGCCGATTGTTCTGACTGTTCACATAACCGGATAAATGAAACCAGGCCTCATCAGTGAAAAAAGTGACGTCAAGGATGGCAGCGCCATGTTCATAAATAAAATTCTGAAACCACATGCAGTAGTTTAAACGGGATTCATAATCTCTCCCTTGGAGTTGAGACACTTCAGTTAATTTGTATGGACGATAGTGTAGTTCACTTCTTAAAACCTTGTGAACAGAACTCTTAGATATTTGCACCTGTTGAGACAAATGGTTTAAAGATGCATTTGGACTCATTGTAATTCTGTCTTGGAGTTCCATAATTTGGTCTTGTGAAATTGAAGGTCTTCCAGATCGGCGGGTGTTTCTTTAATGACTGTGCATTATTTGAAAATCTAGTTGTTCCAATTTATTTATGTAAATCACGCATCATGTACTGCTGTAGCTTGTTCCTTTTTCGGTAAAGTTAAACATATAACATCACTATTCACAAAAGGTATTCGAAATATCCACCACGTTTTAGTTGGCAAATGTTGATACGTTTTTTCATATTGTCAAAAACCTTACGCAGTATGGGCTGTGTAACATTATTAATGTTTTTGGCGATTGAAACCTGCAGCTCATCGAGTGTGTGGGGATTGTTTTCGTACACTTTTCCTTTCAGTTCACCCCAGAGATAGTAGTCCATGGGAGTAAGATCAGGAGATCGTGCAGGCCAAATTCCGCGAGAGATTATACGATTAGCAAAAATTTCATATACAAATTCCAGTGATTTTACAGCAGTGTGAGCAGTTGCGCCATCTTGTTGAAACCAAGCTTTTTCAATTTCTGGCTCAGAAAGTTGGGTTACGATTCGCTCCAGTATGTTAATCCTGTATCTTTCTGAATTTATTGTGTCATAGAAGAAAATTGGGCCGATTATCCGCTGACGACTCATTGCACACCACACTCCTACTTTCTGATCGTGGAGAGGCACTGGGTGCAATGCATGTGGATTTTCATCACTCCAAAGACGATCATTCTGCCTATTCACGTACCCAGACAAATGGAACCATGCTTCATCCGTGAAGAAAGTGAAATCAAGGATTTCCTCACCTTCTTGGGCTTGAAAATTCTCAAACCACATACAATAATTAATTCTGGATTGGTGATCTAATTCTTTTAATTGAGGAACGACGGAAAATTTGTACGGATGTAACTTTAATTTTTTTTTCAGAACTCTATGAACAGTACTGCTTGATTTGTGTACTTGTTGAGCCAGCTTTCTTATTGATTTTCCAGGACTCATTAGAATGCTGTCCTGGATGTTGAGAGATGTTACTTCAAGAACAGATGGTCTACCAGGACGGCTAACATCATGTACACTACCGGTGTTTTGAAATTTGATTATTAAATTACTCACAGTATTTCGATGAGGCACTGGTGTATCAGAAAATCTATTCACAAATTGTTCAACAACCCCATTCGAATACTTGCCGCCGTTACGGAACACATGCTCCACAATAAATACTCTTTCTTCAATCGTTAACACCATTGTAAGCCAGATCTATCATGTAGAAGTGATGTTTAAATGAACACGTAAATGGTGCTTGAACTATTACGTCATACATAGATAAAATTTAGGTGCGTAATTATTTCAACAACAAAAAATGCACAGTCATTAAAGAGACACCCTATATATATTTCATATCCTTGTATATTCATTATGTTACTTTCGTTTACCGGTGAACTAATTGTTTTTGTTGTGTTGTTTAGTGATAGAGGTTACTGCATTCATAGGATTTTATTTACACTGTGTGACTATAAGCTACCCTTTAAATTTGTTCAAATATTCTGTATTACATAACTTTGATAAAACGCTGAATGTGTAATAGGGAAAATGAGTGAGAGATGGAGAGGAGATTCAACTTGAAGAAGAATGCTGTTTGGAACCTCCAATTTGTTGATAAATTATTAACCTGACCAGTATAAAAGGAAAACACTTGAAGATAAACTATTTTCTCAATTGGATACAATCTTATCACCCTCTACATTGAACTGAGGTAGAGATTTGTAACAATTAATTTTTTTATTTTTTTAATGTTAAATTTTTAATATGTTTTATTCATATTATTTATATGTTATTGATATATTAATGTTATTTATTTATATATTTAATTTTTAAATATAAAAAAATTAAAATGTTTTATTTATATTATTTTTTAATTTTAAAAAATATTTTTTTTATTATTTTTTTAAAATTTATATTATTTTTTTAATTTTTAAATATTAAAAAAACTTATTTATTTATATAATATTTTTAAAATATTTTTTAAATTAATATCTTATTTACATATATATATATATATATATATATATATATATATATATATATATATATATATATATATATATATATATTTGTTTATTCTTAAAATATTTTTTAAAATTAATTTTTAAAACATTTTTATTCATATTTTTTTTTAATTATTTATTTAATATTTATTACTTTTAAAAATATTTTTTTAAATTAATTTTTAAAAATATATGTTTAACAATTTTAAAAAAAAATTAATTTTTGTATTATATTATTATTATTATTTTTTTTTTACTTTTTCCTCCCCTTAGAGTGCAACTATCTTTGTTATAGTTTAAAACCAAATTCTCCTGAAAAAGTACCAAATTTAAAATAGGGTCAAACTGTAACAGTGGAGTCGAAAATGTGTAACAATGAGGTGAATGAGTGATGAGGAGCACGTGGGAACTTCCCGGGAAGAAAGTGGGGAAGTGAGCTCAGACAAAATAACGGAGTTCCCGTGATTGTTATGAGGGTTCAGTTAGAAATGGGCAGAGGATGTAAGGGGATTTGTGATTGGTTGGAGGTGAATGATATAGTCGAAGTACAAGGTTAGGTAGAGGACATTTCACTCATGCGGACGGCCTAAGAACAGTGTCGCCGGGAAGCGGTAGCCGTACTGGCTTACCAACCTCCATAGTGTTAGTGTTTAACTGTGTTCGAGCAAAGAGTTCGACAGATAGTTTTAATTGGAGAATTTGAGTTGTAGATAGGGAGATTTTTTCACTCAGGTGGACGACCGGGGAGGTGACTGGGGAAGAAACCTCAATTTTAGATTAGGCGGTAGGCCAATGGCTCATGGAAGCCAAGAAGGACTAAGAGTTAGTCCAAAGAGTGTCTAAACATTAGACTAGAATAGAAGTATGTCTCATGGTTAAGTCGAGACAACATCGTGTTCAATTAGGGATTAGATTAAGTTCCAGATTAAGCGGAATTTCAGTGTGGATAAATAGAGTGCGAGAGTTGGTGGAAGCATAGTTGTAGCGAACTATACAGGACATTTCGTTTATATGAGCAGACGAGCGCAGTGTAAGTCGCCGGTTGGCTTTCTTTTTATCATTGTGTTACTTGACAAGTTACACGTTAATAAAGTCAAGTTCATATTATGATTGGACATTGTGGACAGTAAATTATCGTCAGTGTGTAGTTGTAGACGGTGTGGTGAAGTACGAACGTCAGGGTCGCGGTGAAGACTTTGTTCTCAGATTTCTGCGCGGCTGTTATATCAGAAAGTCAACGCGAAGTACACCACATATAACGATCATGAAGGGAAGCTGAACCAGTTTTCTTGGCCATTCAAGAGCTGCCGTCTCAGTCATGTAGGAGGCAGTAGTCAGCAAGCAATTCACGGTTCCAGACCAGCATGATTTGTCAGGGGCGATAATTAGTTCAGAGGCGGTCAGACTCAACGAGGCAGCGAAACAAGCAGAACACAGCCACAGTTGCAGAATCTGCAGAAGAGTAGCAGAACATTGTATCTAAAGAGGCATTGCTGTTATAGCCCTTTACTGGGATGACATCAACAACAACAGCGAATATTATACAATCACCTGAACAGAACAACAAGAAGGAGCGAGAAAGAAGACGGACAAATAAGACGGATACATTTTATTTTAGACTATATGTGGCGTGCACAAAACCCGGTCTCCAAGAACCTCTGTACATCGAGATGTTCAGGGAGAATATACTCAACCCTGGGAGAGGATCTTGTAGATGATGACCGTCCACCATTGTAGCAAGAGGTTTGTCCGGTCATCAGGAAGGACAGCGGAAGGTGACGTTCACCCGGTCTTTGAGCTCCTTTTGCCCTACGAACTATGTTTAGACAGCGCCGGCAACCGGCAGTCTACACTCAACTGCTACCTCACAATCGCCGTGTTCTTGTTCTTCTGACGACCTGCAAGTATTCCACCATTGGCGAACCAGCCTTCAATGTTATTTTGGCCGCTGTACAGGTTGCAGATAACAATGACAGATTTTGTAGGATAACACTATAGCTCGTTTCAAATCACGTGCCCAACTTCAAAACGCTATTACTCAGTAACCGTTTGTTAGAAACTGTTGAAATTTTCCAAATGTTATTAGAATGCAAAAGACCCTTTAAATGTATATTTAACAAATATCTTGCAGCTGCAGTTTTCTTAAAGCGGCGAATTTCGTTGATGTTTGTCAAAATTGTAAATTGTGAACCCCTAAATAATAGAAATTACCGTAGTTGCTGGTCTATGATTAATTTTCACTAGGTAAAGGCGTGGCCGTAATGGGGAAATAACTGAATAAGACAAAACACCAAGAGAATTATTGTCTTCTCAGTTCGAGGACGGACGATAATATCAAGGTATACCTGTATGTCCAATTTTCATAGTTGTGTGGTCCTGAAAAGGACCGTTGGTTGAACTAATTTAAGGTAATATAGGGGCCAACATTGTGGTAGCTATATACTTTCATTCTGAATCAGACGAGTCTAAAAGTTTAGTAACTGTTTGGGGTTGAATATTCCACAAACCATCATTTTTCCAATATTCCTCTTCCTGTTTTAAGACGTGGTCTTCACATTTAGCCTAATAATCTTTGTCTATATTTAATAAAGCGAGATTAGCAAGAGTCTTTACATCGCATATTTTGAATGTTGTATTTTCATCTGCCACTTGTCCTTTTAATTTTGCCCAGATTAGTTCTATTGGTTTTAAATGAGCAAGGTAAGGTGGCAGCCTCAAACTTATATGACCGTGCTCTTGGATAATCTTATCTATTTGAAAAATCTTTGTCCTTTGTTTTTGCTTTACTAGTGATAGTAATTCAGGTTTTAAGTACATGTTATTAAATTGTATGTGCACCTTTGTGAGCCATATCTTAATAGCATCTTTAATACTGGATGACGTCGGGACTTTATCTTCAAGTGCAACAATGTTGTGGTACGCTGCATTGTCCATTATTAGGCAAGATGGTCGATCTAGTGATGGGAGAACAGAATTTTCAATCCAATGTCTAAATATGTGACCATTCATCTCAGAGTGATAATCCCGATTGTCTATGGATTTTGAAAGAAAAATGAGCTCTGCATTCTGTATTAGTCCATGTTGTCGACTACCTGCATGAGCAATTATCAAGCGCTGTCCTTTGCTGCTAGGTATTAATCTCTTAATCTTTCCATCTGATGACTGCCATTCCCTTTGTTTAATGTGGTGAGCATTGATACATGTTTCATCCAAGTACACAATATCATAACCTTGCTTGCGCACCTCTTTTACTTCACGTAAGTACTTGCTTCTCATGACTACTATATGTGGCTTCTCACAGATGATGTTTCGTCCATTGGAATACTTTCTGAATGTAAAGCCTGCAGCTCTCACATTCCTCCATAATGTAGACTTTGATATTTCAATACTGTTGTTCTTTTTCAGCGAAACTTTTAATTTTCTTATTGTAACAGTTTCATTCATACCCAACATTTTGCGAATTTCACTTCTAAAAAGTTCACTGTCGAAATTATCCAACATTTTGCTCTTCCTTGTGATTTTGTATATTTTGAACATTGACGGTCACGTGCTTGAATCCAGCGAATAAATGACCGTTTAGATAAATCCAAAATGTGTCTTGTCCTATTCTCTGGGTTTTCTAAAGAATGAAATAATCTTCCTCGTTTAGCCTCTTTGCAAAAATAGTCATACATTTTTATTGCGATGTTTTGTAAACTGCAGAATTTCATTTTAAGACACATGATAAATGTTATCGTTCCAAGTCTCTACCTCTGAATGAACGGAAATGGAACACACAATTTCTCGTGTTTTTTACAAGTGTCTAATTGTGTCAAAAAACCACGGTGAAAGCGTTCAAACACGTCAATTTTACCGTGTATGGATTTTTACTCGCTATTTTTAACTTAAAATACTGTAAACATTAAGTTTTGAATACATCAATGGGTCGTTATAAATTTATATAAATCAAATAAGCAACAATAATAACCAAATGTGTTTTTTTAATGAAATTAATTCCCTGTTGGGTTCTAATCATTATAACTTTACATGCAAATTTTGAACAACTTACAACAAGCGGTTAAAAAGCTATCGATTTTAAAAGTTGGGCACGAGTTATGAAACAAGCTATACTTCGAAATTCTACGTTGAACGCCTGAATGATTGTTAGGCCTGCTCCCTGTAGAGAGAGCTCCGTAATTCACGAGGCCTGCCACTGGAGAAACAACAACACTAATGTACTAGCAGCGCGGGCTATCAACAAAGCAACACAATCCTAGTGACGTAATTTGTGACGCACTAAAAACCTTGACCCGCCTTATTTCTGTTTTATGTCGGGAAAACCCGCAGTTTCTGGAATCGTTGAATTTCAGCAATCGGGGAAACAGATGGGTATGTTGCTGGGCACGTACGGAGGTCGTATGATTTCATGGTTCATGTTGGAGGTACAACTGTGAAGGAAGAAGTGATGCTTTCATGGCTCATATTGGAGGTACAACTGTAAAGGAAGAAGTGATGCTTTCATGGCTCATATTGGAGGCAGAACTATGCTCCACATTGGAGCTGAAAGGAACAAAGACTATAATGTCCCACAATTTCACAAAAATTTTAACTGCACATCATAATGATGAACACAGAGTGCCATATCCGCATCGAAGGTTGACTGCCATGGTTCGCCATGCCGCTCTGTTTCTTGCTTTGTTGGTGCAGGTTGTCATAGACTGACTTATCCATCTTTTGATGTGACCCGTCCATGTTAGTCTTATTCTGTCTCTTTTACTTTGTATTTTCCCTTCCAAAAATTACTTTTAGTAGGCTGCTTTGTCTTTTAACATGCCTCTAAAAATCTCCAGAATGGTTTCGCATGTGTGTCCCGCAACATTATTTATGCCACCATATGCCAACGACGCAACATAACTTATTTTGGCGAGTCTTTGAGACGTTTAGCGGGAAGATTTTGTGAATATCTCCGGGATGTTCAACAGAGAACAGATCTCCTTCAACTTTGAGATCCACAACTAACACCCCGAATATATGTATGTATTATGGCCAGCAACCCGTGCAGGTCGTTGTGTTTGGCCCTCGGGTAACGAACTTTCTGACCAAACTGACCCAAAACCTGCTGACAGCGACCAGGTATCTGTTGTGGATGGAGCAGTTATTTGAATCATCGCTGAGACGTATGTCTCACTTGAGGACCAACTATCTGCTCTACCAGTTTGTCGTAAACACAAGACATTACACGTGTCACTGCAAGATCTTGACAGATTGGCTTTACGATCTAGGACCTGAAGAGTTCATAGTTGCTGCCATGACTTCGTTTAGGCACAGATTTCACTTCACACGAGTCTCATGCTCTTCTGACGAGAAATATGTAGAAGCAAGGAGGGATAGAGAGATTATAGAACTTATGCGGGAATATAAGAAAGTTAGAGAAACAGAAAAGAAAAGAGGAAGAAACAGGGAGATAGAGCGAGGGAAACAAAAGCGATGTGGGAAAAGAAGACAGACACATCGAGTGAGATTTATATGTATATATATATATATATATATATATATATATATATATATATATATATAAATTAATGAAGCTAGAGAAAAAGAGAAGATATGAAAAAGAAAAACAATGAAAAACTGAGTAAGAGAGAGAGAAGTGGGCTGGGTGGTCAAGTCGTGAGGCGTCGAGGTCCGGACAAAACTGTCCTGTGTTTGAATCGCACCACAGACGGTGAAATTTCTTCACTTCAAGTCCGTGGTTTATTCGTGGCTTTATCCTCCCTGATCTCTGGGCAGTGAGAACCGATGTCTAACCCTCTCTGGATATTGAGATAGATTACTTAGCCCTCTTTGGGTGGTGAGATCCGATGTCTAGCCCTCTCTGGGAAGTGAGATCTGATGTCTAGCCCTTTCTCGGTAGTGAGATCCGATGTCTAGCACTCTCTGGGTAGTGAGATCCGATGTCTAGCCCTCTCTATTCAATCACTTGACATCTTAATGTTTAATAACTTATGCTATGCGTATGGTTTAGTCATAGACAGTTATTATTTAAACTATAATTAGTTTGTAAAGTTTGTAATTGTTGCAACAAATTGCATCAACACGTAAATGCAGTTTCAATCAAGATTTACAATTTCCTTCACTGTAGGATGCAGTATATGGGCCCCTCTGGGTTTTTG
Source organism: Megaustenia siamemsis (assembly GCA_032433765.1). Classification (NCBI taxonomy): domain Eukaryota; kingdom Metazoa; phylum Mollusca; class Gastropoda; order Stylommatophora; family Ariophantidae; genus Megaustenia; species Megaustenia siamemsis. Next base: position 11,638,332 of record JAVIAB010000073.1, read on the forward strand.
ATTAACCATAGTGGACGTGGTGATATTAAGAGTCTCATAAATAGTGCACGAGAGCCGTCGCTACAGCTGCATCAAGCTCGTCGTTAACACTTTTTTTTGAGCTGAACAGATTGGTGACAAGAAGAACAATTAGCTGCTACAGAAGGTGCATTTGCCTATCATACAGTGATACACAATCATACATTTATATGTATGAACTTCACATCAAAATTACTTCAGGTTACTTTTGAACTAAAATTTGCTTGTGCACGTATGAAAACAGAAGCCACTATTCGAAATGTGTTCGCAACCCATGTTCCAAACGAGTTGAGATGTGACCTAGAAAACTCAACATTTATTTGCCTACTGACAGATGCTTCCAACCATAAGGAAATCAAGATTTTTTTTGCTTGTCAAATAGTTTGATCACAATAAGTTGCTGAAAGTTAAAATATCAGAATTGATGTCATTGCCATGAGAAACTTATGATACTGTTAGTAGTTTTATTAATGACTGTCTAACGGGAAAAGGTTTAGAAAGGATTTTTTTTTTGGGGGGGGGGAGGAGGGGGTGGACGCAGATAGGAAAGGAAAGAACAATGTTTTCATAAAGCTGAAAGAAAACCTTGGACATGGTTTGATAGGTGTTGGTTGTGCATGCCATATTTTCCACAACACTGTTCGAGCAGCTGCAGATGTATTATCTATTTGATGTTGAGATGATTATTGCTAAAATTTATCTGCACTTCAAATCATACACAGTTAGAGTTGAAAGTCTCAAGGAGTTTTGCCAGTTTGTGGACACAGACTTCCAGATGATTTTAGGTTATGCACAGACTAGGTGGCTTGCACTGCTGCCTGCTGTTGAAAGGGTTCTTCACATGTTCCTGCTTTTAAAATCATATTTTCAGTCTCTAGACAGATGCCCAGTCTTTATACAGAATTTCTTTGAAAACCTCCTGTCTGAAGCATGGCTTATTTTTGTTCACAGTCAGGCATCCCCTTTCAACGAAGCAGTGCAGAAAGTAGTAGGACAGGTGGTCACTGTTTTTGCAATAATTGACAACATCAATGGGTTGATAATTATCTTGGAGTCTAATTCTTGACCAGCTGGAAATGGAAGGAATTCCACAGGATTATGTAAACAATTCTAAAGCCAATGTTTCTTCATTCCATAAAAAAGCTTTAAGTTATTTGAAGAAATGGGTTGCAAATAATTTTCAAAATCTTTAAATAAAATACCCTTGGTAATGTTGAACAGAACACAAACTTGAGAAGATATTCAGAAATCTTCATCATTAGTGAATCAAACAGTACCTTTTAGTCGACTTTCCAGAAAATGAAATGTATGACGAATATGTTTTCATGAAGCAGTTTGTTACTTCTCAGAAAATTAATGAGTGGAGTATTAATAAAACATTACCAGGGCAGCGTTGGATTGAAATGGCTTCCCACTTCAAAAACAAGCATGTGCCAATTTCACATATTCTGAAGCTGGCAGAGTTCTTTTGTGTCTACCGGGAACAAATGCTGCAACAGAAAGATTGTTTTCACTGATGAACAGCTTGTGGACAAATGATAAAACACATCTAAATGTGGACACTTTGAAGGGCATGTTGATCATCAAAGGGAACAATGAGCAAACATGTGTTGAATTTTTTAAGATGCTCCAAACAAAGAAAGATCTTTTTTTTTTTTAAAAAGAAACCCACTCATCAGAAAAGCACGGCAACTCAGCTTCACTTTCCATTTAAGTGAGTATCACTTGTAATAAAAAAGGTGAATGAATGTATGGGGCAGGTAACTCAGCCGGTGCCCATTTCTTAATAGACTATGACAGTAGTATAGAATAGCGGTCATCAGTATTAGTGACAGAATAACAAATTGTGGTAATGGAAAGTTCATAGCAGGTAGTGGACAAGCCACATAGGATGGTGGTGAAGGAAAGGTGCAGAATAGTACTGGACATAATAAGTTTAGGGAGAATGAAAATTTTCCAAGCGTTGTAGTGGAATCTGATGGGTCCATGGGGTTGCAGGTTGCCACTTCGCGACGACTTAACGAAATTTAATGGCTAGAGATATTCTACACGAAAGGTTATGTTGGGGTATTTAACTTCGACTCAATAGGTTTTCAGTCAGTTAGGAACGCCATTCAGTGAGTTAGTAGTTAGGAGTTTAGTGGCCAGGAAAAGAAGTTAAGTTGGTAGTTTAGTAATCAGGAAAGTAATTAGGAATTTAAGTTAGAACCGACAAGTAATTAGGAATCTCCACGAGTTCAGTAGTCAGAAATTAGTTAGGATCGCAATTTAGGACAAAGAAGTAGTCAGGAAATGTTGTTAGGAATTTAAAGTCAGAAAGTAGTTTGTGGTTCTAAGTTAGTTGAGAAGTAGAAAGTAGATAGAACAAGTGAATTAGAGCATTGAATATTTATTTGTGAAAGTGTTTTTTAGAGTGTTTCCAAGTTGTGTTTCATATTTCTTATAAGAAGTCGTAAGTAATATGTGTGAGAGAGTAATTTATAATATGCACTTATGGACATTTCAAATATTCATCGGCGATAGTCTCTTGAGTGTCCAAAATTTAAAAAAAAAACATTAATTCTTAGAGAAGTGCATCCACTATTATGTATCACGTGCCAAGTTATAGATAATAAACTTGATTATGATTATGTATTATGAAAATAGTTTGTGATGATTGTGTTGACAACGTTGTGATCAATGTGATGTGCTATGCTCTGGCTCCATCTGTAATATAATAACAAAAGTAACATCAAGATACATAAATAATTCAAACTCATTTACACACTGATGTTTATTTTTTTTTAATCTCCTGATTTCGTTTTGTGAGCCTATATTTCGGAAGAAATTTCATTTTATTGATGGATTTTTATATCAAATTAGTCCATCCCGGATTAGGGTTTCAAAAATATGGTCACCTTAATTCTATGAGCATAGATTAATTCTGACACTTTATGTTTGTAACTATAGTGTTGTTTGTTCATCACAGGCGATGAAGACCACAACTTCACCGAGTTCCTGGCTTAGTCTGTGTCTCCCAATATCGATGTTCAGTCCTATGTGGACCTGGAGTAAAGTAGGACCAATTGAGCATGATATAGCTGCCGATGTTTTGGGATGCATTACGTGAGTCTTTCTTGTCTGTTCAATTGATACTCCTCGTATTTTTCATCACAGAATGTAGCGTGTACGTCAAAGAGATGTGCGCTAGATTGTTCATTCGTGTGCGATATGTTCACGTGTTTCAATAATAATATTGAGGTCTTGAACGCATCTTTAAAGTGAATTTTGTAAAGTATTCTTTCAACATGTGTCGCCCTATAGCGTGGCGAATAAACTTTGACAGTCAGTGTTAGAGCATCAGGACTATAACACTCGCCCATTGCCTCTATAGCGTGGCCAATAAACTTTGACAGTCAGTGTTAGAGCATGCGGACTATAAGACTCGCCCATTGCCTCTACAGCGTGGCCAGTAAACTTTGACAGTCAGTGTTAGAGCATCAGGACTATAAGACTCGCCCATTGCCTCTATAGCGTGGCCAGTAAACTTTGACAGTCAATGTTAGAGCATGCGGACTATAAGACTCGACCATTGCCTCTACAGCGTGGCCAATAAACTTTGACAGTCAATGTTAAAGCATCCGGACTATAAGACTCGACCATTGCCTCTACAGCGTGGCCAATAAACTTTGACAGTCAGTGTTAGAGCATCCGGACTATAAGACTCGACCATTGCCTCTACAGCGTGCCCAATAAACTTTGACAGTCAGTGTTAGAACATGCGGACTATAAGACTCGACCATTGCCTCTACAGCGTGGCCAATAAACTTTGACAGTCAGTGTTAGAACATGCGAACTATAAGACTCGCCCATTGCCTCTACAGCGTGGCCAATAAACTTTGACAGTCAGTGTTAGAACATGCGGACTATAAGACTTGCCATTGCCTGTATGCGGACATTAGGTTAGTTAATGTTAGGCATATCCGGTCTGTCTAATTTGACGGAATCTGTTATTTTGTCTAGCTATTTTATTGTTATCGGTTATGTTATTGCATACCTTGTACCTATAACGAAGTAGACGATAGACCTCTTGCATAAGGAAAGTTAGTAACAGACCGTAGATGAATGGTGGCCTTTAAAAGAGGTTCATGTCTTTATTCTTACAGAAGCCACAGGTCAATAGATACTTGATATCAAACTTGATAAACATTAATTGTATAAGTGGAGCGGGCAAAGGAGCAATGTAAACTAATTTGATAATCATTCTTGAGACGCGTCCAATTTCAACTATTTTGATAATAGGGAAGTTAAACTGAGGTCAATATGTTTATCTAATTGTACCCCAGAATTTATGTCAGGTGGGGTAATTTTACCTGCTACTGTATGCAGTAAACAGTACATCCAGTTGCTGCCCCGCTGCCTTACAGGTAAGCTGCGGAGAGTAAAAAGGCTAAGAGAGAGTACCCCGAAGTAAAAGAACCCCACTGCCTTGTGGGTGAGACTCTTTAGTCAAAGGCTAGCGGAGCCAACCGTAAACAAACCGACGGAAGGCAAAAGAAAGCCACCGTCGTAATTTCTTTGTATAATCATGAATCGCCACACCATTAGATATAACGACAACAACGTTAAGGGGGTTCCCTTGGAAAACCCTCGTTCTGTAGGGGAAATCATGTGCTACAGGTGATACCCGATCGTCATCAAGCTAATGTAAGCAAAATAAAGATTCAACAAACTCTAAAGATAGGTACTTGGAATGTGAGAACACTCATGCAGAAGGGAAAACATCATAATAGAAATGAAAAGAGTGGATTTACCATTACTGGGACTTTGCGAATTGAGATACACCGGATCAGGGAGATGTATTCTGATAAACATACAATAATCTATTCTGGAGGTACTGAACACCAAAGAGGAGTAGGTAGCATCTTGGATGCAGAAAGAGCAAGAACAGTGAAAGGCTTTTACCCAATATCTGACAGTCTTTTTAGTGAAATTGAATGGAAAGCCAATAGACATAAATCTTATACAAGTTTATGCACCAACAACAGACAGTCTAGAGGATACAATTTATACATTTTACAACGAGTTAAATGAGGCACTTCGTGAATGCAAACCATATGAAGACACCATAGTTCTAGGGGATCTTAATGCAAAAGTAGGAAAGGAAAGAGTTGATTGGGGAAGTAGTTAGTCATTTTGGCTTAGGCGAGAGGAATAAAAGAGGTGAGAAACTTATTTACTGGGCAAGAAAGTACATCATGATGATTAGAAACACCTGGTTTCAGCAGCATCCAAGACTTCTGTGGACATGAAAAGCCCAGGAGACAACGCAAGTAATCATATTGATTACATAAAGATAAGCAATAGATTTAGAAACAGTCTGGTGTGTGTAAAACTAGACCAGGGGCAGATTGCAATAGGGACCATGTACCAGTTATGGAAAAGCTTAGAGTAAAATTAAAACAACAAAACGAGCCTCAGTTAACATAAAGTTAAATTTAGATTTACTTAAATCAGACAAGAAGTTGCAAGACAAATATAAAATCACAATTCAGAACCGTACAATGCAACAGAGAAGATACACAGCAATGTACAGAGGGAAATGATAAAAGAATGCATGCGTTGAAGAGTGGGAAATGCTAAAAGAATACATGCAACAAACATCAAAGGAGTTCATACCATTAGTTAGGAAAAATTCAAGAAAGATATCGATAACAGATTACATTTTATAGCTAATTGATACAAAATGAGAAAATAAAGACAAATATAAGAGACTAAATAAAATAATGTAATAAAATGCAATGAAGTAAAAGAAGCATGGCTAAAAGAGAGATGCAAAGAGAATGAAATGCAACGAAAAGGAGATTCCAAAGCTATACACACAAACAAAATGAAAAATTAACAAGAAAAAAAACGCAATTAAAAAAAAGGATGTTTAAGTTTAAAGGAAGAAGTACTGTTCATTGAACAAGAAGCCATAATGGTACGATGGACTGAATACATTAAAGATCTTTATAACGATGAACGAACAGAAGTAAATATTAAAGATAATGGAGAAGTACCAGAAATAATCATAGAAGAAGGGGAAGACGCCTTGGGCAATATAAAAGCAGGAAAAGCCCCTGGACCAGATAATATAACTAAAGAAGAGATTGAAGCCATGGGTGATTTTGGAATAGAAAAATAATAATAATATTGAAAGATATCTACAACAGCGGATATATACAAGACGATCTGCTAAAAATTAATATTCATAACCCAACCAAAGAAATCTGGTGAGATTGAATGCGACGATCATCGCACAATAAACCTTATGAGTCACATGACTAAGATATTACTAAGAATCATCATGCGAAGAGTGCGAAACAAATCAGTCGAGAAATTAGCGATGAACAGTGTGGTTTTGTTAGAGATAAAGGAACGACCAAGGCCTTATATATCATAAGATCTTTAGTAGAAAGAGACATAGAGATGAAATCAGATCTATACCTATGTTCCATAGATTATACCAAAGCATTTAACAAAGTAAAGCACCAAGAAATAATCAAAATTTTAGAAAGCATAAACGTAGACAGCAAAAATCTAAGAATAATAAAGAACGTGTACTGGCAACAAACAGCGGCCATAAGAACTGGAAACCAATTGGGAATGTTTCAACAAATAAAACAGGGTGTTAGACAATGTTGTGTCTGTCACCAGATTTGTTTAATATGTATAGTGAGATTATTTTAAGATCCGTAATGTGTATTGAGTTATTGAGTTATTTGCGGGTCATCATTATTGCACTCCGAACATGTCCATAGGTGCTCAGATCCCCTCCTCAGCAATTCCCTCAGTGTCCAGCGACTGACGACTCCAGTTCTATGTTGGTTGATAAGTCTTCTTACACGGCCACCAAGTTTCTCATTTCTGGCCGTGCCCATCTTAACTCCCATTTCCATCATCCGAAGAAGTGACGTTGATCTGTGTTTGTCGAAGTCCTGTGCTCTTCCAACATCTCGAAGGGCATTGATGATGTCCGCCCGATCCATCGGTTGCCCGTCCTCAACAACAGCGCAGCTAGCCAACCTGTCCGCTCTCTCATTTCCCCGTACTCCCGTATGTCCAGGGACATAGACAAAGGTGACCTTACGTATTTTGGATTTCTGCAACGACTCTACCCATTGCATGCGTACATAGCCCGCCTCCACTTTTTTAATCATGCTCATCGAATCACTCAGTATACATGCGTGGATGTAGTCTTGTGACTCTAACCATTTGAATGCCTTGGTCACTGCCATCACCTCCATTGTCATGCTACTCGTGGTCATGGCGTATGCACCACTGTCTTCCTTGGCTATTCTGCCTGCTGAGCGTGCTGTAAATGCCCATGCACTTCTTTCGTGTCGTCTTACAGATCCGTCTGTATAGATGATTGCATCTTTCTCATCGGTACTATCGCAGATGAGACCGTTGACCTCAGCATTAACCACGACCGGGTTCTGTTCCCTACTTTTCCTGTCGAGTGTGACAATACATGAGAAAGTTCCCTTGAATGACGTAGGCACCGGTATCCACTCCTCACCAACGCTGATATTGGTAAGCCCACAGACCTGTTTGATGACATCTTCTGCCCGGCCCACCCATGATTTGCCTCTTTTTAGCCTGGTACCTTTCTCTGTGTTGAGCACGTGGTGCAATGGATGCTCTGTATCTGTACTAATCTTCAGGTATGCTCGTGCTCTCCAGATCTTAATTCTGTCATCCATGGTTGGAAAGTCAAGAAGATACCTCATTGCTACACAGGGAGTGTCCCTCGTACATCCTAGGATAATGCGCATGGCTTCATTTTGTATTTTCTCCAGCCTATCAATTTGAGTCGTACTGACAGTAAGAATGGCTAGGGCATACTCGATTGGTGCGAGGACTAATCCCTGGAACAGAAGAATAAGTAGCCTCTGCTCGATGTTGGCAGCTGCCATGACCTTCAAGGCGGCTAATCCTTTGGGGGATTTTGTTATCACATGGTCGACGTGGTCCCGAAAACACAGGCTGCGATCAAACTTAACTCCGAGGTATGTCATCAACTTGTCCCTGGTCACCTCATCAGCTCCCATTCGTACTAACGGTGTGGTTGTATTAACGATATGATTGTTAAGGGAGAACCATGAAACTGATGCTTTATTAGGATTAACCAAGGCACCTGAAACCCCACACCAGGAAGAAATGCGATCGAGTTCGTCTTGCATTGTGGAGGCGATTCCCCGTCTGTCTCTTCCCTGTCGATATACCAGAATATCATCAGCAAAAGTCATAGTTCTTCCCCTCCCATCCAGATGTTGGGCCGTGATCGTTATTGTGTACACGTTAAATAGAACTGGTGACAATGGTGAGCCTTGTGGCAGCCCAGGACAAATGGATGTTGGCTCATAAGACCAATTCCACATCTGAGTATCACCTTCCTCTGAAATAGTGCCGCGGCGATCCATCTAATGAGGAAGGGGTTCACCGCCAGTTTGAGAAGCATATGCATGAGATATTCAAATTGTACCCTGTTGTATGCATCCTCTAGATCTATAGCAGCAGCACATGTCTCCTCTCGTCTGTGGAAGCCTTCGAAGACATCATAGGCAAATACTGCCGCATTGAGCCATGTCTCTTTGTTATATCTATAACCTCCGAGTGTGGAAGGGAATACGCGTTTCTGTTCAAGGCGACAGGTGAGGACACGGGCAACTATTTTCTCCAGCAGTTTGCCCGCAGTGTTCTGCATTGTGATGATTCTGTAGGCACTGATCTGAGAATGGTCCTTGTTTGGCTTCAGTAGCGGTAGTAAGTAGCTGTGTAGCCACTCCTCCTTAATCTGGCCACTCCGAATACTGGCATTAAACTCATTGGCCAGTGTTGTCAAGTCATCGTCAGCTAAATCGCCTATGTCATCATACCGAACACCATCTGGACCAGGAGCAGTGTTGTGTGACCTTTTAAGTGTCGCGCGAATGGTATCGGTTGTGATTGTGAGATCTTCTTCCAGCCCTACATCCTTACACAAATTTGACAAAGATCCCCGTATCCTCATTCTTACAGCCTCATTTCTTTGGTCCGTCTGCTCAATGTAGCGGGCAAGCAGGGCCTTCCCTTTACTCTCATCAGATTTGTGCCATATCTGGCCTGTGCTCTGAAAGTCTGGTATACCTCTGTGTCGTGGTGTGCCATTCATGCACTGATGAAGGCGCCAGAATGTGGCGAGCGATTTTTCTGAGCACACTTTTTTACAGAAGTCATCCCATTTGGCATCCTTAGCCTGCTTAGCGCGTAGTTTAAAGTGCATCATTTTAATGTGTATACCTGTAATAACAACTGGAGGTCATAATATGAATAATCTAAGGTATGCTGATGATACAGTCATAATCGCTGAGTGACAATGAGTTACAAGAAATGTGGGACATTATAGTGAAAGAAAGCAAAATAAAGGACTCAGCCTTAATAGCAAAAATACAGAAGTAATGGTAACAACAAAGAAAAAGACATCACCTCGTGCAAAATAATGTGAATCATGGACAATAGGACAACCGACAAGAAATCAATGGAATCTGTAGAAATGTGATTTTACAGAAGAATGTTGAGAATACCATGGATAACTAAGATGATTAATGAAAATGTTATGGAATAGGTCAAAGCAAAAGAGAGCTAATTTCCAATATTAGGAAGAAACACTCAACATTTTTTAGCCATGTAATGAGAAGAGAACAACTGGAATATATTGCAACAATTGGAAAAATTAAGGGACGAAGAGATAGAGGGAAGCAAAGAGAAAAAAATAACAGACAGCTTAAGAAGATGGCTTGGCAGAAGGTCAACGACAGAAATGATAAATATTTGTCGAGGTGGAAAGTTGTGGAGAAACTTGATCACCTACGCCAGCAGTTCCGGTACTTGATGATGATGATGATAATGATGACCCCGAAATTTCATCATCATCGTGTGCCTTCTCCGCAACGTAGGTTGGCTACCATGGATCGCCATTCTACTCTGTTTCTTGCTTTGATGGTGCAGGCTGACATAGATTGACTTGACGATCTTTTGATGTTACGCGTCCATGTTAGTCTTGGTCTGCCTCTGCCTCTTTTACCTTGTATTTTTCCTTCCAATATTACTTTTAGTAGGCTGTTGTGTCTTTTAACATGCCCAAAAAATTTACATTCGTCTAATTACTTGCGAAAAGTGGAACTGCTCTTTGATTATCTCAGCTCAGACGACTTATGTTAATGAGGTGTGAGTATTCAGCGGAGCGTATCAGTTAACAAATAAGAAATAAGAACCCATAGTCCCAAACAGGAGGAGACCGTACATGATCGTGTCTCACTAATTATGTTAGGTATTAATCAAACAGTTGTAAGGACTTAGAAGTTATCAACTGTGAAGTTAAGTTAAGACTTAGAATTCGTGATTACAGATGAGTGTTTCCATTAAAGTGACATCGAAAAGTCTAAATTGCATAATACAGATTTGTACATCTCAAGCCGAATTATAGTGCCAGCAAGTCTTGGTGAGAAACGACTAGCTGATATAAAGATGCTAGTCAACAGATAAAAAGTAAAGTAAAGTACCTCCGTCACGCCAAGTGGTGTATATGGAATATGGTGTTAGTGACAATAAATTTTACAGACCTTCGGCACATGATTTTTGGGGTAATGTGGTCGGTATTACAATTAATTAGTGGCTCGCGCCGCTTTACTTTCCAAGAAAAAAAATCCGTACCCATTAAAGGCTGGGTGAACCCGGAAGCCGTCGGTTGGGATCGAACCCTAGCTCCTGTTGATATTATTACAAAGTCAAACTTTGTCTGTATGTTGATATTATAGCAAAGTCAAACTTTGTGAGTTGATATTATAACAAAGTCAAACTTTGTAAGTTGATATTATAACAAAGTCAAACTTTGTAAGTTGAAATTATAACAAAGTCAAACTTTGTCTATAAGTTGATATTATAACACAGTCAAACTTTGTCTGTAAGTTCATATTATAACACAGTCAAACTTTGTCTGTAAGTTCATATTATAACAAAGTCAAACTTTGTAAGTTCATATTATAACAAACTTTGATATATAATCTGTCAAATGTGTTGCTCGCTTTGAGCGACATACACTATGGTGATATGTAAATATAACATTTACTTGCCTCTTGTCGCTTAACAAGATTTTCAGTTCAATAAGGGTTTTCCCCACGTTGGTTTTACCATGATTGTCGTTTTGTTTATGGTGAGTTCGAAGTAGAGACAGACATTTGAGAACCTGTCTGTGTTGTTTTGCTGATCAGGTTCTGAACTAGCATTTTGTTTGTTTAAAGTTTATTGATCAACAAACATTATTCATCAACATTGTTCTTCAACTTACGAACTTGTAAGTCTAACAACGACATGTAATATATGTGAAACACTTCAAAAATGGAAACACATATAACACAATTCTTGGTCACTTGTAAAAAAAACTTGCACAGCACTAATGTTCATATGTTCATTAACTTCCACTGATAACTTCTCCTCTGTCTTAATAATCTATCACTGACTTCTGACTGTAACTCAAATATTCCTAATAACTTTGCTAACTCAATAACAACTTATTAACTAAATTTCTAACTGTTCTGACTCTATCTAGCTAACTGCCCTTAGCAGTTCGGCCGAAGCCGTTCTAACTGACTTAGTCTACATTCTGTCTTCTCTTCTCCTCTGACTTAACTTAAAATTTCCTTTTCTCTGTTGTGCAGGACATTAAGTACTCAACAACTCCCTACGTCCGAAAACCAGTGACCCATAAGATCATCGCAAATTGACCACTCGCGACTCTCATGGTCAACTGAGTTTTTCGCTTGCTCATTATCTGTGATTCAACACCTGAACTTTCCGCCAGATTGATGACAACAACCTGTTTCCACGAAATCTCTATGACCTATTTGGAATAACATTACCTCATGACACCGACCTCTCCTGGTGGCTAATTACCTGGCAGAGTAACACCATGAGTTCAGTGCATAGTATCCGTGTGGTGGTTACTTACAATAACAACAACTTGTGAGCGTGGAAATTTGACAGTAACGCCATGAGGTCGATGCGTGCTACCTGTGTGTTGGTCACTCTCACAACAAATGGGCAAGTGGAGATTCATGGAAAATCCCCTCAACTATTATGTCCAGGCCAATTCTTGACCCTCTCTAACTTAGTTCGGTGGGTGACATTGTTATGCCTGAGGACCCTATCCCCACGGACTGCGTCATCTTCTAATTTCCACTTCTGTTGCATGGAAAATTCCATGTAACTAAACTTTTCCATGTCGTCCAATCATTCTACCTCTCTCCTTCGGTGGGTGTCCACTACCCACTCTCTACAACTAGTTATCCTAACTTGTTTATTACCCCTTACCTGAACCTCTACTCTCCCTATATTTCTACCGTAACTTAACTTGTGATTAACTTGTATTCTGGAAAATCTAACTCAACTCTATTACAATCTGCACTAGATATTAAAAAAAAAAGTAAAGTACCCCCGTCACACCAAGTGGCGTATAGGGAATATAGTGTTAGAGACCAAAAATTTTACAGACCTTCGGCACATGATTTTTGGGTTAATGTTGTCGGTATTGCGCCCGTGCCACTTTACTTTCCCAGAAAAAAAATCCGGTACCCATTTTAGGCTGGGTGAACAGCCGCCGTCGGTTGGGATCTAACTCCACCTCTTGTCCTTTGTAGTCCAGTTCACTAACCGCTGAGCTATCGCGGTTCCTGGTACTAGATGTACTGGCGGAAAATTATTTTAGTTAGGAGACTTCAAGCAAGTGAAGAGAAAACATGCAACAAGAGAGAAGTATTGTTTGTTGACCATTATGCTAGTTCAGAACCTGATCGGCAAAACAACACAGGCAGGTTCTCAAATGTTTATCCCAACTTCGAACTCACCATAAACAAAAGCAGCAATCATGGTAAAACCAACGTGTGGAAAACTCTTATTGAACTGAAAATCTTGTTAAGAGACAAGAGGCAAGTAAATGTTATATTTACATATCACCATAGTGAATGTCGCTCGAAGCGAGCAACACATTTGACTGATTATATATCAAAGTTTGACTTTGTTATAATATGAACTTACAGACAAAGTTTGACTTTGTTATAATATCAACTTACAGACAAAGTTTGACTGTGTTATAATATCAACTTACAGACAAAGTTTGACTTTGTTATAATATCAACTTACAGACAAAGTTTGACTTTGTTATAATATCAACTTACAGACAAAGTTTGACTGTGTTATAATATCAACTTACAGACAAAGTTTGACTGTGTTATAATATCAACTTACAGACAAAGTTTGACTGTGTTATAATATCAACTTACAGACAAAGTTTGACTTTGTTATAATATCAACTTACAGACAAAGTTTGACTGTGTTATAATATCATATAAAATATTATTATCTTCATTATAAAAAAAAGACTAAAACTATGATCATAAACAAAGAAAATACTCAAAACCCACAAATGGATATAAAAAAATGAAGGAATAGACCTGGAGACAGCTCATAACTACAACTACCTTGGACATATTATAACCAGGGATGGAAAATGTATAAGTGAAATAAAGAAAAGAATAGGAATGGCAAAAAGTAATTTTAATATCATGAAGAACATACTAACATCAAAACAAATAAACACCAGGGCTAAAACTAAGAATAACAAAATGTTATGTCTTCTCAATATTCCTATATGGTGCAGAAACATGGACATTAGACAAGAAAACAGAACATAGAATTGAAGCCTTAGAAATGTTGATAAATCGAAGAATATGTAGAATTTGAATAGTAGTTGGAAAGTAAAGAAAACAAATGATGAAGTCTTAAAAAAACAAATAAAAATGAAAAGAGAACTACTGATCACAATTCAAACAATACAAATGAAATTTGTGGGGCATATTAAAAGACACAACAGCCTACTAAAAGTAATCCTGGAAGGGAAAATACAAGGTAAAAGAGGCAGAGGCAGACCAAGACTAACATGGACGAGTAGCATCAAAATAGACAAACCAGCCTATGACAACCTGCACCATCAAAGAAAGAGTCAAAGCGGAATGGTGATCCATGGTAGCCAACCTTCGTTGCGGAGATGGCACTGGATGATGATGATGATAACATACTTGCATACATAATGCTATTTAAATTTGTGTTTTATCTTTAATTAAACTTGAAACACTGAGTAATTAATTTCACTAAGTTCGACCACTCATACAATAACAGAACAGATTACATAAAACAAGAAAAACTTAAATCACACACAGGGACCTATAGCAAGTCCTTCAGTTAAAATGTGGGTGGGAACTGTATTCTGAGACATAAATTGTGTTATCCATTTGATTTCCTAGAGAACGGTGTTATAGTTAGTGCCCGTATTACCGTATATTATCGAATGGTAATGTAAGTCCAGTAGAAGAAAAAATAGACTCGGAATGTTGTTTAGAAACGTAATTCTTTTCCACGACAACTTGACAACGACAACTCTTGATGAAATGCGTCTAGAGAGTAGCCCCCTTTACAGTCTTACTTTAGCATCAGTGATTATCTTCAGTTTGGAAACCTCTATTTCTCTGTATTTTCCAGTCCAATATTACCTTAAGTAAGCTGTCGTGTCTTTTAACATGCCCCCCAAATTTCATTTGTCTTGTTCTAATTGTGTTTAGTAGTTCTCTTTTAATTTGTAGTTGTTTTAAAACTTCATCATTTGTTTCCTTTTCTTTCCATCCAAGTCTACCTATTCTTCTATAAATCCACATTTCAAAGACTTCAAGTTTTTATTCTTTTTTCTTGTCTAATGTCCATGTTTCTACACCATATAGGAATATTGAGAAGGTATAACATTTTTATCACCTTAGTTTTAGCCCTGGTGCCATTTGTTTTGATGATAGTATACTTTTCGTGACATTAAAATTAATTTTTGCTATACCTATTCTTTTGTTTATTTCAGTTTTACATTTTCCGTCACTGGTTATAGTATGTCCAAGGTAGTTGAAACTCTGAACAGTCTCCAGGTCTATCTATTCCTTCAACTTTGATATTCACTTGTATGTTTACAGTATTTATTGCTTATAATCATAGTTTTAGTCTTTTGATATTCATATCTACTCCGTATTTTTTGCGTATCGAGTTTATTTCATTGAGTAGTTGTTGTAGATCTTTAGGAGTTTTTGCTAGTAGTACAGTATCATCAGTATATTTTAGGTTATTGATTATCTTTCCATTAAATTAGATGTTTTTAAAGATTTGCTCAGTGTATAGTTTGAAAATTAGTGATAGGTAGAATACATCCTTGTCTTACTTACCCTTCTTTTTATATCAATGGATGTAGAGTTCATTTTGTTATATTTTATTATTTCTGTTTACTTCCACTATAAATTACATATTAGTCGTATGTCTATGTTTATCCAAACAACTACGACTCCAAAGTCTGTGACGTGGATGTGGTGGCAGAATCAGAAATGATCAACGGCCCAGCAAGCGAAAACAGGAAAGTGTGTGGTATACAGGATTCATATTCAGAACACGAAAGACGAATTGTTATTGTTATTGAGTTATTTGCGGGTCATCATCATTGCACTCCAAACATGTCCATAGGTGCTCAGATCCCCTCATCAGCAATTCCTTAGTGTCCAGCGACTGACAACTTCAGTTCTATGTTGGTTGATAAGTCTTCTTATACGGCCACCAAGTTTCTCATTTCTGGCTGCATCTTAACTCCCATTTCCATCATCCGAAGAAGTGACGTTGATCTGTGTTTGTCGAAGTCCTGTGCTCTTCCCACATCTCGGATAGTTCATGTTTCTGTGCTTTCTGTGACTCTTGTTCTCATTAAATCGTAAGTATGTCTTGACCAGAAAACCTGAAAGTCATTATTTTCGGGATAGTACACTCAACTCTTCCAGGCATGTCGTAAGAGGCGACTAAAGAGGTTGATCGATGGCTTGACAAGCTGTCATTGTAAAAAGTATTGTTATGGTGTAAAAATAATATCGTTCTCTCTATAATATCTGTGTTCTCTGCAATCTCTGTAATGTGATTTCTTCTTTCTATCTTTCTCTACATAGCAGTTCTTTTTTATCTTATCCTGTATGCCGTTCTGGCGATGTACGTTCACAACGTAGATCCTTAATTTATCAAAATATGTACTTCGCGCTGTTCTGATATGCCTTGACAATCCCCGTCTCTCTTTTGATCAATGGCCTGTGATCAAACCGTTCTCTCTCCTGTAAAAATATACGCGACGTGTTCTTCTTTACTATTCATTTCTAACTCTTATATTCCACTACATCACTAGCTGGAAGCTTCAAAACCAACACTCACAGTCCTTCCATAGGACGACCTTCTAAGTTCCTCATCTGTTGTAACCAACAAAATAATAAGTTCACAACATGAATTCATTTTGTACTTGGAGCCTTAATTTATTTCTTCATTACTTCACAATTACAATTCAGTCCAATTTTCATACATCATATCCTACTGACACCTACATTCTCGAGTATCATTCATTCTCCTAACCCTATCGCTATTTATTTCTTGACGACCTCTCTATTATTATACCTATCTAAAATCTATTTGGCCGTTTTCCCTAATTTTGGTCCGTTCCCATCGAACGTCCCATCCTGATCTATCTATCTATACCTATTCTATCTATCGGCCTGTTGCATCGTGAACTCGTATCTTCTCTAATTCTAACTAACTCTACTAATCGACCGTTATCTCTCTGATGTTTCTCCGTACTCCGATAGGTCTTGTCGTTCTGATGTTCTGACTCCAAGTGCTAGATACTTCTAGTCACTTGCCAACCGTAACTCTCTAACGCGTCATCCCCTTTCCTTTACGTCACTTTCTCCTCTGCATAAGAAAGTGCTCAACCTATAATTCCCTATGCTCTATCTCTTGGTGTGTACCTTCCTTCACACCCTTCCCGTGTAAGTGCTTGGTTTATAATTCTCATATCCTACTCCCTAGTGCTTATTCCTAATCTCTATTCTCTGTCTGTTTCTACTCCCATTCTCCATTCTCTGCTACACAATACGCCCTCCCTGTGCTTAGTCGTTGTACCATTGCCAAACGACTACTCTTATAACCCTTGTCGGTTATCTCCCTAGTGCTTATTCCTAATCTCTATTCTCTGTCTGTTTCTACTCCCATTCTCCATTCTCTGCTACACAATACGCCCTCCCTGTGCTTAGTCGTTGTACCATTCCCAAACGACTACTCTTATAACCCTTGTCGGTTATCTCCCTAAATTACCTTCATCTCAATAATATCACACTCGT
This sequence comes from Megaustenia siamemsis, assembly GCA_032433765.1. Classification (NCBI taxonomy): domain Eukaryota; kingdom Metazoa; phylum Mollusca; class Gastropoda; order Stylommatophora; family Ariophantidae; genus Megaustenia; species Megaustenia siamemsis. Next base: position 11,655,644 of record JAVIAB010000073.1, read on the forward strand.
TCTGTTTTGTCTCTGTTATCCTTAATAATACTGATATACATCAATTAATACTATCATTCAACTATAACAACTCTTAACTTAATGAATACTACTTAACCCTTTCATCTGTTCATTAATTAACTAATAACCTTGAAATCAATAATTTTGAAATTACAAGAATTTAATTTCTTATATTAATACTTAACTTTATTCCTTCCACCCTTTCCGCTCTGTCTCTAACTCCCTTTCAATACATTTCCACATATCTTCAACTTTCCACTACTCACTCTAGTTTTTCTCCTTCGTTCCTTTCACCTTGCTCTATCTTCTGAATTCTTCAACTCTCCACTTATTATATTCCGCCATATCTCTGCCTCTCACTATTTGCATTCCGCAATATCTATACTCCTTGCTCATTGTATTCCGCAATATCTCTACCTTCACTTATTGCATTCCGCAATATCTCTACCTTCACTTATTGCATTCCGCAATATCTCTACCTTCACTTATTGCATTCCGCAATATCTCTACCTTCACTTATTGCATTCCGCAATATCTCTACCTTCACTTATTGCATTCCGCAATATCTCTACCTTCACTTATTGCATTCCGCAATATCTTTATTGTCTTCCGCAATATCTATACTCCTTGCTCATTGCATTCCGCAATATCTATACTCCTTGCTCATTGCATCTCGCAATATCTCTACTCCTTACTCATTGCAATCCGCAATATCTCTACCTCTCACTCATTGCATTCCGCAATATCTCTACCTTCACTCATTGCATTCCGCAATATCTTTATTGTCTTCCGCAATATCTATACTCCTTGCTCATTGCATTCCGCAATATCTCTAACTCTTCACTTATTGCATTCCGCAATATCTTTATCTTCACTCATTGTCTACTTCTTCTCCTTATTTATTATATATACCTATTATTTTATTTATTTATTTATTATATATTTTTTTTTTTTTTTTTTTCTGTTTCATCCTTCCTTCGACTTTCGGTTTACTCCACCTTCTCTTCTTTTCTTTAACATGATGATTCTTCAACTCGTATTCTCTCCACTCATCGTCTTCGTCACTCGCTCTCTTCCTTTTTCTTTTGATTGTTGCGGTTGTTCTGTAACTACTATTCTTCTTTCCTTGTCTTTTAATCTTATACTTTTGTTTGGTAATGTTCTTGTTGTTGTATCTGATGATGTTCTTGTTTCTCTATTTATATCGCGTTTTTGTATTTGTATCCGACAGCTTCTTGTGTTTCGATACGGGGGCTCTATTTCCCTCTCATTACCAGATTCGCTGATATTGGACAGTAACCTCCAGTGATTCCTGTTTGTCCAATCTCTACTCCTCTGTGGTAATTGTATTTTCTTCCGATGGAATTATACTTTCACCTGTGTACATTCTATTTTCTTCTGTTGTAATTATAGTTTTTGTCTGTGCATCATGTTTCCTATCATCTTTGCTTTCTTCTGTAGATTCTCTCATACTCCTGGTGCATTTCCTTCGAGGTCTGTCTGTCTGCACCTCCGTCTGTCTGTTACGTCTGCTATCCTCTTCACTTTCCTCTGTAGATTCTCTCATATTCCTGGTGCATTTCCTTCGAGGTTCACTATTTCTACTCCTCTATTTCCCCTTCTAGCCATTTTTAGATCTTATTATTTTTCAGAAATACTGTTGTATATTTCTGTGTTATCACTAAAATTTGTTACAAAATTTTATTATAATATCGGACGTGTCTTTACTCGTAAGTTACTTTGTCTTAATTTATTTTTATGTTCCCTATAGTACTAAAAAAAAACTAATCTTCCCGTATTTAAAGTGTCGATACTTATCAATACCAAAAATTTTGACAGACACGTCAGATATTTTACATATTAGTCTCCACTTAATTAATGTAAAATTTAAACTTATCTAACTATCCTGTGGACAAAATTACAATCAACATGTATTGTCTCACACCATACCCCGGTCCTCTTTACTACCCTATCCCCCCTTTACTAGACTGTGAGCCAACAAAAATTTCTACACATTTTATATATATATCGTACTATACAGATTCCCGTAACCAACTATTCTTATCCCCCTTTACTAGATTGTGAGCCAACAAAAATTTCTACACATTTTTATATATAACTTAGTTATGATGCTTCGCCCAGTAGATCACGGCAGCGATGCTCCAGTTTAGCAGGTCATCACAGCGATGCTCCAGCTTAGCAGGTCACCACAGCGATGCTCCAGTTTAGCAGGTCATCACAGCGATGCTCCAGTCTAGCAGGTCACCACAGCGATGCTCCAGTTTAGCAGGTCATCACAGCGATGCTCCAGTTTAGCAGGTCATCACAGCGATGCTCCAGTTTAGCAGGTCATCACAGCGATGCTCCAGTTTAGCAGGTCATCACAGCGATGCTCCAGCTTAGCAGGTCACCACAGCGATGCTCCAGTTTAGCAGGTCATCACAGCGATGCTCCAGTCTAGCAGGTCACCACAGCGATGCTCCAGTTTAGCAGGTCATCACAGCGATGCTCCAGCTTAGCAGGTCATCACAGCGATGCTCCAGTTTAGCAGGTCATCACAGCGATGCTCCAGTTTAGCAGGTCATCACAGCGATGCTCCAGTTTAGCAGGTCACCACAGCGATGCTCCAGTTTGGCAGGTCACCACAGCGATGCTCCAGTTTAGCAGGTCACCACAGCGATGCTCCAGTTTAGCAGGTCATCACAGCGATGCTCCAGTTTAGCAGGTCACCACAGCGATGCTCCAGTTTGGCAGGTCATCACAGCGATGCTCCGGTTTAGCAGTCTTCTCACATACAGTTGGGCCAGTAGCAAATGCGTACATTCACACACAGTGAGCCAGCAGCAAATACGTATTCTCACACACAGTGAGCCAGTAGCCAATACGTATTCTCACACACAGTGAGCCAGTAGCCAATACGTATTCTCACACACAGTGAGCCAGTAGCAAATACGTATTCTCACACACAGTGAGCCAGTAGCAAATACGTATTCTCACACACAGTGAGCCAGTAGCAAATACGTATTCTCACACACAGTGAGCCAGTAGCAAATACGTATTCTCACACACAGTGAGCCAGTAGCAAATACGTATTCTCACACATAGTGAGCCATCTGCAAATACATATTCTCACACACAGTGAGTCATCTGCAAATGCGTATAGTCAGCAAATACCTACACTCACACACAGTGAGCCATTTGTAGTATTTCCATATTCACTTCAGCACAATAATTCTACCTGATATGTTGGTTAGCCTCACGCCTAATTTTTGTGGATGGTCATAATGTGTTCAACAACGATGTGAGACGGTGCGCTTGTACGGCACCATTTGTATCCTTTTTTTTTATTAAAACTAAACGTCTTTATAATAATATCCGTAATATCTTCCTCTCTCCTGTAAAAACATCCTACTGACGTGGCGTGAGTCTTCTAATTCTTTACTATTCATTTCTAACTCTTATATTCCACTACATCACTAGCTGGAAGCTTCAAAACCAACACTCACAGTCCTTCCAAAGGACGACCTTCTAAGTTCCTCATCTGTTGTAACCAACAAAATAATAAGTTCACAACATGAATTCATTTGTACTTGGAGCCTTAATTTATTTCTTCATTACTTCACAATTACAATTCAGTCCAATTTTCATACATCATATCCTACTGACACCTACATTCTCGAGTATCATTCATTCTCCTAACCCTATCGCTATTTATTTCTTGACGACCTCTCTATTATTATACCTATCTAAAATCTATTTCGCCGTTTTCCCTAATTTTGGTCCGTTCCCATCGAACGTCCCATCCTGATCTATCTATCTATACCTATTCTATCTATCGGCCTGTTGCATCGTGAACTCGTATCTTCTCTAATTCTAACTAACTCTACTAATCGACCGTTATCTCTCTGATGTTTCTCCGTACTCCGATAGGTCTTGTCGTTCTGATGTTCTGACTCCAAGTGCTAGATACTTCTAGTCACTTGCCAACCGTAACTCTCTAACGCGTCATCCCCTTTCCTTTACGTCACTTTCTCCTCTGCATAAGAAAGTGCTCAACCTATAATTCCCTATGCTCTATCTCTTGGTGTGTACCTTCCTTCACACCCTTCCCCGTGTAAGTGCTTGGTTTATAATTCACATATCCTACTCCCTAGTGCTTATTCCTAATCTCTATTCTCTGTCTGTTTCTACTCCCATTCTCCATTCTCTGCTACACAATACGCCCTCCCTGTGCTTAGTCGTTGTACCATTCCCAACGACTACTCTTATAACCCTTGTCGGTTATCTCCCTAGTGCTTATTCCTAATCTCTATTCTCTGTCTGTTTCTACTCCCATTCTCCATTCTCTGCTACAATGGAAACAGCCATAGATTTTAGAAGCAGTGATCTCTGCAATATGTGCCATTGTGGCACGCAAGGTTTCTGTTGTTGAGATTATGATTCTGCCCTATGAGCCGTCTTCGGCTCGAAAGGACAATAGATAGATAGATAGAGACTCAACGTGAATTTCGCCCTTGCAATAATAGTATCTATACTACAGTCCAGTGATGTTGGTATCTCTAGTACAATGCAGTACTGCTGGTATCTCTAGTACAGCACAACACTTTTGGTGTCTCCATTGAGGCAAAGAACTCGTGATATCTCTAATGCAGAAAAGTATTGTTTGTATCTCTATTTCAGCATAGCATTGCTGGAATCTTTAATACAGCAAAGCGCTGTTGGGATCTCTAATACAGCCAGACACTGTTTGTATGTGTAATACAGCTCATCACAATTGATATCTCTAATACAGTCAAGCATAGTTAGTATGTTTAATACACCCCGACACTGTTGATTTCTTTAATACAGCTCGACACTGGCATGTGGATGACGTCATGGAACGCACCAAAATGGCAGCTTATTTATATTCGAGCCATGGACTAAGCAATGTTTACTTTGAACACCACGATTACAGTTATTGCAGCGAGTTGGCAGATTTTTGAAAATGTATTCAGGGGTTTGAACATAAATGTTTGTTCACACTTCGTTAACCTTCGCTGTAGATAAAGTCTTTATTTTGACGGCTTCGTTTGTGACCTTGGTAGCTAAGGACCTAACTTGTGCAAACGGATGGTATTGGCAAGGATCATTTTGAATCTATGAAGTGGGCTCATTTTGTGTTTAACTCAAAAGCATACATGCTTTTTAACCAAATACAATTTTTGGGGGGACTCAAGGAAGATATCTCCGATGGAAGAATAAATTGTACTATTAGTCCCATAAATGATTCGCTTCCAGAGGTTTATGATGTAAACAAAGCAGTTTTGTCATTGCAAGTGAATAATGTCCACACCTATAATTGGTCAGGATTGTGTAGTAGCAGCAGCTTTATAGCGAACACAGAAAACATCATAGGATTGTGCTGTTCTGAAACAGCTATGCCATGCTACCCTAGAGTTGCCTTTAATGGGATTACTGTGACCACAAACCACTCTCCATGTGTGTGCCACATATTTACACCCCAGAAAGAAATACTGAATATAACAACACCATATGCCGTCTGTGATATTAATGACCACAGACCAGGAGCCTCCTGTATGATTGATACATTTGTTGCACCAAGCACTTCATCAGGAGAGCCAGATCTATGGAATGTTAATCTGACATTGTTCTTGAATGATGTCCAAGTTAATGAGACATCAGAATCGTGTGGCAGCAGCTACAAGACGGGAGCAGAGAACACCATCAAGTTCTGCTGCTATAAAGGAGACTTGCCTTGCTATCCCAGAATTACCTTAAATGGGATCACTGTAGTTGAAAACTTCTCCTCTTTTGTAAACTACACATTCACATCTAAGAGTGAATCATTGTCACAAAATCATATTCTCTCTGTGGTTTTACTAACTACAGGTCAGGTGGCTTCTGTTGGACTGGAAATGATAACTTACCACCACTGTGTGTCTATATGTTTGGAATTGGAGTCATCAACGATGGCCTAACATCATCAAGTGCTACTACGATAATAATTTTCGGGAGGACGTGAACTCCCATGGTATATGGTGGATAGGCGGCAGGAACCATTGAAGGCTATGTCTGAAAAGTGTTCCTTGTTGCAGTTTCCTCATATTCCAAGTCCGGCTTGTTGCAGGAGCTACTGAGTTAAGTGCTCTGTGCACACCGTGAGCTGTGTGTCTCATCCGTTTTGATCCTGTTTCGATATCCTGCTTGTTTACGATGAATGATGATATCGTATGACAGGGAACAGTTGGCCGTGTTCACTTTCTGCGCGGTTTCGCCTTATGTCTTTTGGCGTCTGCTGAGACTGCTACGATGGGGACTACAGTTACCTTTCTTTGTTTGGGAGATGAGTTAGTAATTCGGTTGATTCCACTGGCACGGGCGGTAGAGCAATTCGTTTGCAGTGATACCAGGGCCTTCCATAACTAATAACCAATAACTGTTGATATCTTTAATACAGCCCAACACTGTTGATATTTTTAATACAGCTCAACACTGTTGATATTTTTAATACAGCCCAACTTTATTGATATCTTTAATATAGCCCAACATTGTTGATATCTTTAATACAGCCTACTACTGTTGATATATTTATTACAGCCAACCACTGTTGGTATCTGTATTACATAACATGACTTTTGGATTCTCTAATCTAGTTTAGTTTAATTTAGTTTAATTTAATTTAGTTTAGTTTTGTTTAATTTAGTTATTTTAGTTTAGTTTAGTTTTGTTTTGTTTAGTTTAGTTATTTTATTTTATTTTAGTTTAGTTTAGTTTAGTTTAGTTTAGTTTAGTTTAGTTTAGTTTAGTTTAGTTTAGTCGAAAATTCATCCTCAAGTCATGTTGGCCAAGTCTATAAATGCTCAGATCTCTTCTGAGGGATATCCAATGAACGTTTAACGACACCGGTGCTGTATGCTTGAAATGTCTTCGGATTCCTGCGCAGCGCATTCATTTTGCATCTCTATTAATCCATTTGTATCCTCTGCCATTTAACAAAGATATCCATGTATTCAAATTCTGAATTTAGAAAGAGAACATGTATGGGGATATAATTTTTAATCCAGTGACGTGTGAATGTAAGAAAAATGTAGTCCTCGGGAACAACAATTTTCTAACAACTCTATGAATATTCACTTTAATATTATCAAGAAACATAAATGAGAGAGGAAAATAGTTTAAACTTTTCTTAGGATATTGTAACCTTCTCTAATAGTGAATTATGTTTCAATGAGTTATTGAGATGTTGAGTTATTTGCAGGTCATCATCATTGCACTCCGGACATGTCCATATGTTCTCATAGCCCCTACTCAGCAAGTTCCGAAGTGTCCAGCTACTGGTCACTCCAGTTCTGTGTTGGTTGATAAGTCTGCTTATACGACCATTAAGTTTATCGTTTCTGACTATGACCATCTTAACTTCCACTTCCTTCATCTGAAGGAGTGAAAAGGACTCAAAATATATGATGGGATACATTAAGATAGCGCAAGAAAAGCTGATTAATAATCTACTTTAATAGATAATCCAATACAATTAATTAAAGTTAAAGTACGAGACTTGAACCGGCGTCTTAGCACGCGAGTTTCCACCAATATGTGCTCGGCCGCCTATCCAGAAATGTTTGAAGATTTATGTATAGTGTCGCTTCAAGCATCGAAACTCAGATGTGAGGCAACATTCCCCCCTTCCCAGGGTAATACCGTGGGACCCATTTCTGCTAACGGCTGGGTCGACCGTGGGGTATTTTATTTTTCCAACCATGAGTACAATTCACGCTGCTCCCAGCGGGAATCGAACACGGGTTGTCCGAACGTCGGTAGTCCATTCGGATGGTTTTCCCAACTCGGCTACCGAGGCCCCTACAATAAATTATGTTGGGCAAGAACTAGACTTCTTCTGTGGATTACTCTTGTTGCTACAAATATTCTTACATTCACAAGAATTCTTAACTGAAACAATTATTCTTATATTCCAGACTACTGTTATCTTTACATTAGAGACAAGTAATAATCAATGAATATTATTATGGAGGGAAACTTTCCAAGTGAAAGATTTGGGAATTATTTCAGTGGAAGATGTATTTTTTTGCAAAACTCGGAAAAAAACAAATCACAAATAATAAGGAACAGAAAAAAATAACAATAGACAACCCTAAGCAGAATCGAACCCGTAACAAACGCTGGAGCACATGGCCAACTAAGCTACCTTGAACGATAGCTATCATTAGGGATGTCTTTCACGCATGTGTACTCATGACTATAGCATAGTGTTACGAACACAACTCATGAATAAATTGTATATCTGCATTTTTCTTTTCAGACAAGTACCTCCTGGATAGGATAGAGTTGAATACTTGCGTTGCAGACAAAAAGTTATAGAATGAAACTGCACGAATTGTAGTTTCCAGTGGTTTAGATTGGAGACAAATTATAATAACTGATATTATTATTGAAGGAAACTTCCAAGGCGAAAGATCAGCGAATCAATTCAGGGGAAGAAGTATCTTTACAGCATCATCATCATGTGCCATACCTGTTGGCGTAGGTGATCATGTCCTTCCACAATCTTCTATCTACAGTGCATCGTATCAGTTCTGTTGTTGACTGTTTTCCATGCCATGACACCAAACTATCCAGTATTTTCTCTCTTTGTCGCCCGCGATCTCTCTTTCCTTTTATTTTACCATTTGTAACCAAGTATTCCAACTTTCCTCTTCTCATGATGTGCCCGAAAAATGTTGATTGCTTCTTCCTGATGTTTTTTAAGAGCTCCCTTTTTGATCTTTACAGCACTCGGAAAAAATTCACAAATAATGAACAGAAAAATCCTGCTTAGGCTGTCTATTGTTTTGTATTCTGTTGTTGATTATTTTTTATTTTTTTCCGATTGTTGTAAACAAACCCCTTCCTCTGAAATAATTTGCTTATCTTTACATTACTTTAATACATACTACTTGTCCCAACCCCACTTGTTAGTTATGGAATCTCAGCAAAAGGCTTAATTGTAAATAGTTTAAAATTGTAATCAATATTAATATTGTCTTCACAGTTACTTTATCTCCTACAACTGTTCTTAACTCCACAACTAGTCTTGTTCAGATGTTCCTAACTTCACAACTAGCCTTGTTCAGCTGTTCTTAACTTCACAACTAGTCTTGTTCAGATGTTCCTAACTTCATTACTAGTCTTGTTCAGCTGTTCCTAACTTCCCAACTAGTCTTCTTCAGCTGTTCTTAACTTTACAGGTAGCTTTCTACGGCGGTCATACCTTCATAGACAGTCTTTTCATCAAATCTTATATTTTCAGAAAGAAATAATCTTATCGCATCAATTAGTTTTATTCCCACAGCTAGCATTATACTCAAAGCCATCTTTATTTTCATCACTTGTATTAAATTTAATTGTGCTTTTATTTTCACCTCATGTTTTATCTTCCCGATTAGCCTTATCTTTCCATGTTATCTAAAAACAAACCAGTGAAGTTCTTTATTAAAAAAAGCAAAAAAAAAACATGCAAGCTGTCTGAAAGAAATTGACAGATAAGAGATGGCATATGCTTTTGTTTCAACGAAAGAAACAAAGAAAGGGATACCGTATAAGGGTTCTGCTACAGAATAGAAGTTGACATATACAAGGAAAGTATTATACCTAAGGTTCAGATCATCATCATCATGTACCGGTTGGCGTTGGCGATCATGTCCTTCCATAATCTTCTATCCACAATGCATCGTATGAGTTCTGTTGTTGACTGTTTTCCATGCCATGACACCAAGCTATCCAGTATTTTCTCTCTTTGTCGTCCGCGATCATTCTTTCCTTTTATTTTGCCAGTTGTAACCAAGTATTCCAACCTTCCTCTTCTCGTGATGTGCCCAAAAAATGGTGATTGCTTCTTTCTGATGATTTTTTTTAAGAGCACCCTTTTTGTGTTTGCCTCTTTGAGAACTTTCTCATTGATCTTTTTAGCTGTCCAGGGAACTTTCAACATTCTTCTGAGAAATCCCATCTCTGTGGCTTCTAATCGTCTTTTCATTTGTTTGTCTCTTGTCCATGATTCGCTTCCATATGTCAGAATTGGTTCTATATAGCATCGATGAAGTCTCTTTCTCATTTCTATTGACATAGATTTGTTGCATAAGATATTTTTCATTTTCTGAAATGCTATTTTGGCCTGAGCTCTTCTGCTTTTTATTTCTGTTTTGCATCTCCCATCTGATGTTATCACTGTGCCTAAGTATTTCAAACGTTGCACTTGTTTCAGATTTGTCTTGTTTATTCTTATGCTGCATGATGGTGATGCTTGTTTATTCGATATAACCATTACTTCTGTTTTCTTACTATTCAGACAGACCTTTCTTGTTGCTTTCTTTTATTTTTATATCTATAATTTAATGCAGCTCATTCTCTATCTCTGCTATTAACACTGTGTCACCCGCATATCCGAAATTATTTATATTGTGACCGTTGACTTCAATTCCTTTGTTATCTACTATTGATGTCATAATGTGTTCGCTGTAAAGTGAAAACAAATCCGGCGACAGAACACAGCCTTGTCTGACGCCTTGTTTTATAAATTGAAATTGTCCTGTTTGGTTGTTAATTCGTATAGCTGCTGTTTGTTGCCAGTACATGTTTTTTTATGATTCGCAGATCCTAAGATCCAGATAAATGTAGATAATTCAAAAACTCTCCAGAAGAATAGTATATCTTACTTAATTGTGAAACAAAATTGTGCGCTGACAAAAGGCTAACAATGAAAGTGTAACAACAAAACAGGGAACATAAACTCAGGAATATGAAATGAAACTCCATGGGCTCCCAATTCCATGTTTTTGTTTATACTAAAATTATTAAACTATAACTAAATTATACCATATATTAAACTATACTTAAACTATACTATATATTAAATTATACATAAACTATACTATATTTAAACTATACTTAAACTTTACTATATATTACACTATACTTAAAATATCTATCTATCTATCTATTGACCTTTCGAGCCGTAACCGGCCCATAGGGCGTAGACCAAGATACACCTTTTCCTATATGAATTTTTTGTTCTAGCAGTTTTTTTTAAAGATATTTTATCAAATCTCGCCATCTTACTTTACTTAAAATATACTATATTTTAAACTATACATAAACTTTACTATATATTAAACAATACTATATATTATACTATACCTAAACTATACTATATATTATACTATACCTCAAATATATATGTTTATACTACTGTGTAACAGTAGAGGAAACTACAATAAATTATTTTTAACTGGAAAGAATGCCACAACTATCAGTTAATGAACAAGTCAGTTTAGTTACACTCTAGCAACCACTTGTTGTAGCCCACAAATTTGGGAATTAGTCAGTTAAATAATCAAAGATTCTATTTTAGAATGACACTGCGATTTTCTTCTCAAAATTACATTGCACTAGAAGAGAATAAGCTTCACGTGCAAGAGCTAGGCCAAGTCCGTAAGACACGCCAATTACTATCATTCTAGCAGAGTTTTGTATGAGAAAACAGTCGTGGCTAATGTACGGTATTTAATTATGGCCGAGGTTATGACCTACAACATCTTCACCCAGTATAATGTAAGAAAATTGTGGGCTTCAAAAGGTATTAAGTTATTGGAAGATAAGATAGCAGTCGTGCAACGTTGGCTGGTTTTATAATTTCAGTTATTAGTTATGACACTGGTAGTATGTTTTGTCTTAACCGTGGCCAAATGATGACCTACGTTTTCATTGATTAAAACTATTTTTCAACCCTCAGTGAGAACTTAATTCCTAGGGTACTCTACATTTTGTAGTCGTTAATTATTTCCTAAATTAATCAATTATAATTTAGAGAGCTACTTCCTATATGTGGTTTGAACCAGATCATTATTGTAAATTAAAATGATATGTCATTAGTATCACGTATAACTATAAATGTTATCAACTACTACCAAGTAACCTAACTGCTATCACTGGCCGTATTGCCGACACATGAATTCAACATTGGAATCAGTCAAATAAGTACTGGCCTGAACATTTCAACAAGGAATGTAGCAACATTCTTTAATTTCAGTAGATTACGATTCCAAATGATAAATAAATTCAACGACTACGATGAATAAGAAAATGCATGTTTAACGCAACATTCTAACATAGTTTACTTTGCTTAGCCACTTAGGTTCGGATCAATGCACACCTGGCGTTCCAAAAGTATTTGTTTATCTATATATTTATATTATGTTGGCCAACAATCTGTAATTCATTTGATTTATAAAATAACACGTTTTCATTAGGAAGAAATAATCAAAAGATAAAACGTGTTGATATATTACATAGCTATAAGATTTGAAGTCATTCTAGAGTTTTAAAAGTTATAATATTGTAAGTACAAAAACTGTGCAGCAGAAAATTTGCACACAAGCACAAATTACATTATCAAACAATAAAATAAACCTGAAACAAAATAATATCGCAAACATGAGCATAGTTAAAAGGTGAGATTGTTCCTGGCTGTTTATCAACGTGGGCTACAATCACATAAGATGAACAACTCCACAACAAAATCAGTTGCAGACGATACCCTTGACCCTATCACTAATGAAGTCCGACAGGTGCTTCAAGTGACCAATTTTGTCTTTATCTGCGGCTTTATCAGCTTCTTTGGTATAGGAGCAAACATCACGAATATGATTGTGTTCGTCAAGCAGGGATTTAAGGACAGCATCAACATCAGTTTGTTAGGTACGTATCGACAATCATTTAACATACTCTTAAATGAGATTATAAATCGCAAAAGTATTTATACACGTCATCATCATCATTATCATCAAGTACAGGGCCTGCTGGTATAGGTAAATCATGTCTCTTCGCTACTTTCGATCCCGACAATTATTAATCATTTCTGTTGCTGACCTTCCACCAAGTCATTCTCTTAAGCTTTCTTGCATCTTTTAGCATAGCTTCCCTCTATCTCTTCGTCTCTCAATTTTCCCAGTTATTACAATATATTCCAGTTGTTCTCTTCTCATTACATGGCCAAAAAATGATGATTGTTTCTTCCTAATATTGGAAATAACTTCTCTTTTTGCTTTAGCCCCTTTCAGAACATCTTCATTACTCTTCTTAGCTGTCCATGGTACTCTCAACATTCTTCTGTAAAACCACATTTCTACAGACTCCAGTGATTTCCTTGTCTATTGTCCTATTGTCCATGTTTCTATTGTAAAAAATGGATTGCATAGTATCTTCCTCATGTTTTTGAAAAGCTGCTTTTGCCAGAGCCATTCTGCATCTCAACTCTGTTTTACATCTTCCTATTTGGTTAACAAAGTTCACAAATATTTAAATTAATTTAGCTGTTTTAATATTGCTCCGCTTGTCGTTATTTTGCCCCGAGGTCATGTCTTTTTCTTTGTTGTTATCATTACTTCTGTCTTTTTGCTATTAAGGCTGGGTCCTTAATTTTTGCTCTCTTCTATTATAATGTCCAACATTTCTTGTAACTCATTTTCACTCTTAGCGATTAAGACTGCACCATCAGCATACCATAGATTATTCATATTATGACCTCCAATTGTTATTCCAGGAATGTCCTTTATGAATCTTAAAATAATCTCACTATACATTTTAAACAAATTTGGTGACAGCACACAACAGTACCTAACACCCTGTTTTATTTGTTGAAACATTCCCATTTTTTTAACCAGTTCTTATAAACGCAGTTTGTTGTCAGTACATGGTCTTAGATATTTGCTGTTTAGGTTTATGCTTTCTAAAATTTCGATTATTTCTTGGTGCTTTACTTTGTCAAATGCCTTTGTATAATCTATATAATCTAAACATAGGTATAGATCTGTTTTCGTCTTCTTTATGGTTCTTTCTACTTAAGATCTTATGAAGTATATTGCATTGGTCGTTCCTTTACCTCTAACAAAACCACAATGTGCATCGCTAATTTCTGGACTGATTTTGTTTCCACTCATAGAATGATGATTCTTAGTAATATCTTGGTCATGTGACTCATAAGGGTTATTGTGCGATGATCATCGCATTCAATCGCACCAGATTTCTTTGGCACGGCTATGAATATTGATTTGAGCAGGTAGTAAGAGCAGGTAGTAAATAGTCACGCCAAGTTGCGTATAGGAAGTATGGTGTTAGTGACCACAATTTTTACAGACCTTCGGCACATGATTTTTGGGGTAATTTGGTCGGTATTACGCCATACCGCTTTACTTTCCCTGATAAAATCCTGTACCAATTTAAGGCTGGATGAACCCGGAAGCCGTCGGTCAGGATCGAACTCGACCTCTTGTACTTTGTAGACCAGTTCACTAACCACTGAGCTATCGCGGCTCCGATTTGAGCAGGTCGTCTTATATATTTCAGCTGTTGTAGATATCATTCAATATCTTTCTTATTATTTCTATTCCCAAAAAATTGCTTGTTTGTTTTTTGTTATTATTTCTATTTCGGACTTTTGGTGTCATGGCGGTTACGTGCAGTCGTTTTTATATTTCGGTTCTTGCCGATATATTTAAATGATTTACGTGACAGCCGAGTTATGAAATTATGTGTTACTATTCCCCGTTTGGTGTATGTTTTACTTCGGACGTGTAGATAATCTTTGATCATCGATATTAAAGTGGAATATGATATATTCTTCTTTGTGTCATGTGTTCGCGGTTCAATAGTCAAGCACATGGTTCGAAAAAAAAATGGCGTGTCCGGGTATGTTCAACCCGAATATAAAAAGTCTGTGTTGGTGGATGCGGTGGATAAATCAAAAATTATCAACAGCCCAGAAAGCGAAAACAGCAAAGTGTGTGGTACACATGAGGCATATTCAGAACACGAAAGACGAATATGGCAGACCATCGTGAAAGAGATTAGAGTCGCATCATGAAACACTCCAAAGAAAGCAATGGAGAGAAATTCTAACTATTGTTTTAAGAACGAATTAAAAATAGCTACATGGAATGTTAGGACCTTATACCAACAAGGAAAATTAGAAAATCTAATGGCAGAAGTAAAACGATTAAACATAGACATCTTAGGCATATCAAAAACAAGATGGAAAAAAGTGGATACATACAAGACGTTAAAAAAAACATTTATATATTCAGGTAACACAACAGAACATCAAAGAGGAGTAGGCATTCTAATAAAACGAGAGCTACAAAAATAAATAAATACCCACCGGACATACAATGATAGGATTATACTATTAAAAATGAAGGCAAAACCATTTGACATACCAATAATACAGACATACGCACCTACACAAGACTATACAGACGAACAAATAGAGGCATACTATGAAGATCTAAACACAGTTAAGAAGCAAGTGAAATCACCAGACACCTTGATTATAATGGGTGACATGAACGCTAAAATAGGAAAAGGTAAATATAAGACCATTATAGGAAATCATGGTTTAGGAAAAAGGAATAACAGTGGAGAAAGATTAATGCAATTTTGTGAAGAAAACAGACTGATAATATGCAACACATTCTTTGAGCAAGACGAAAAGGAAATTATACACATGGAAAAGCCCTGGAGACAAGAAGAGAAATCAAATAGATTACATAATGATAAAAGACAGATTCAGGAACAGCGTCAAGAAAGCCAAAACCTACCCAGGAACAGATATTAATTCAGATCACAATCCTGTAATGATTAAAATGAAAATAAAATTAAAGAGAAACAAACAAAAAAACTAATTCAGCAACACCAATAGATATAACAGCGTTAAACCAGAAAGATGTACAAGAAACGTATACTGTACAAGTAAAGAACACATATCAGAAGCTGCTAGAAGAGGGTATTAAGCAGCACAGAAGAGAAAATCCTGAGGAAAAAGTCACAACAAAATGGCAATGCATAAAAAACAGCATGCAAGTATCCTGCAGCACCTTGCCCAAAAAGGAAAGTAACAAAAAACCAAAAATGTATAACTGACAAAATCTTAGAAAAAATGGAAGAAAGAAGACAGTCGAAAAACACTGCCAAATACAAGGATATTGACAATGAAATACGGAGAATGTGCAAAAAGGCAAAATAAGACTGGCTCAACCAAAGATGCTAGAAGTCGAAACTATGGAAAGTAAACAAAACTTAAGAGAGATGCACACAGAAATAAAGAGAATGACTAATAAAGACAAAAATGATGCAGGAAACGGATATATTGCAAACAAAGTGGGAAGAATGTTAATAGACAACATAGATATAATAGATAGATGACAAGAATAAATAACAGAATTATTTCATGACGAAAGGGACAAAAAGCTAGACATAAAATGCACATCTATCTATCTATTGTCCTTTCGAGCTGAAGACGGCACATAGGGCAGAACCACAATCTCAAAAAACAGAAACTTTGCGTGCCAAAAATGCATATTGCAGAGATCACTGCTCTAAAATATATGGCGCTGTTTCCATAACAATACTTTTTACAATGACAGCTTGTCAAGTCATCGATCAATCTCCTTAGTCGTCTCTTACGACATGCCTGGAAGGTCACAGTGTCACTATTCTTTACTTCCCTCATAATGAGGCCCCGGTAACACACAGGAAAAATGCACATACAACTATAAAATCCTGAAATCTAAAGTAGAAAAAGCTATGAAAACAATGAAAAGGAGAAAGGTAGCAGGACCTAACAATATACATATAGAGATTATACAGGCTCTAGAAGATTTTTGCATCGAAGTGATCACAGACATATGCAATGACATATACCATACAGGATACATACCAAACGAACTAAAAACGTCAACTTTCATTGCATTGCCTAAAAAGAATGGTGCAGTTGAAATGCAGTGACTTTAGAACAATAAGCATAATGAGCAAGGTAACCAAAATTTTACTAAAAGTTATACAGGGAAGGATTCAGAATAAAATCAATACTGAATTATATGAGCAACAATTTGTATTCAGGAAAAACAATGGCACAAAAGAAGTCATATTCAGCATGAGAACATTGATTGAAAATTACATAGAAGTAAACAAACAAATGTATGCCTGCTTCATAGACTACACCAAAGCTTTCGATGGAATACACCATAATCAACTTATAGATTGTCTAAAGGATATAAATCTAGACGACACAGACATACGACTAATATGTAATTTGTACTGGGAGCAAACAGCAATAATAAAATATAACAAGGAGAACTCTACACCCATGGACATAAAAAGAGGAGTAAGACAAGGATGTATCCTATCACCAAGCTTGTTCAATCTATACACTCAGCAAATCTTTAAAAACACCTCAGAGATGCCAGGCCTAAACATTAATGGAAAGATAATCCTAAACAGGAAAGATAAACCTAAGAAATGCTGATGATACTGTTCTATAGCAGAATGAACTAAAGATCTACAACAATTGCTTAATTTAATAAATATAACAAGCAAAAAATGTGGACTAGATATGAATATCAAAAGACTAAAAGTATGATTATAAACAAAGAAAATTCTCAAGACCTACAATTAAATATCACAGTTGAGGGAATACATCTGGAGACAGTCCAGAGTTACAACTACCTAGGACATACTATAACCAATGATGGAAAAGTAAAACTGAAATATACAAAAGAATAGGTATGGCAAAAAGTAATTTTAAAGCCATGAAAAATATACTAACAACAAAACAAATATCAGCAGGGCAGAAACTAAGAATGGCAAAATGTTACATCTTCTCAGTATTCCCGTATGGTGCAGAAACATGGACATTTAGACAAGAAAACAAAACAGAAAATTGAAGCCTTTGAAATGTGGATTTATAGAAGAATAGGTAGAATTGGATAGAAAGAAAAGAAAACAAACGATGAAGTTTTAAAACAACTGAAAATAAAAAGAGAACTACTAAATACAATTAAGACAAGACAAATGCAATTTTTGGGTCACGTTAAAAGACACAACAGCCTACTAAAAGTAATATTGGAAGGAAAAATACAAGGTAAAGAGGCAGAGGCAGACCAAGACTAACCTGGGCGAGTAACATCAAAAGATGGACATGAAAAGATGACAGCCTGCACCATCAACGCAAGAAACAGAGTATAATGGCGATCCATAGTAGCTAACCTTCGTTGCGGAGAAGGCACTCGATGATTTTGATTTCTATTCCAAAATCACACATATCTTCAATCTCTTCTTTAGTTATATTATCTGGTCCAGGAGCTATTTATCCTGCTTTCATATTGCGCAACGCGTCTTCCACTTCTTCTTGAGTATTTCTGGTCCTTCTCCATTATCCTTAATATTTACTTCAGTTCGTTCATCATTATAAAGATCTTTAATGTATTCTGACCATCGTTCCCTTATGCTTTCTTCTTCAATCAACAGTTCTCCTCCCTTTGATCTTAAACATCCAGTTTTTGATTGTGTTTTTTTCTGTTAATTCTTCAATTTGTTTGTATATAGCTTTAGCATCTCCTTTTTGTTGCATTTCAATGTCTTTGCATCTCTCTTTTAGCCATGCTTCATTTTTCTTCATTGCATTTTATTACAATTTCTTTATTTAATATTTTCTATGGATCTTTATTTGCTTTATTTCATCTTCTTGTATCCATTAGCTGCAAAATGTCATCTATCATTCATTTCTTCCTTGAATTTGTCCTCACTGGTGGTATGAACTCTTTTGATGTTTGTTGCATTTATTCTTTTATCATTTCCCACTGGTCATCAATGCTTTGTATCTTCTCTATTGCATTGTACCGGTTCTGAATTGTGATTTTATATTTGTCTTGCAGCTTCTTGCCTGATTTGAGTAAATCTAAATTTAATTTGATGTTAACTGAGGCTCGTTTTGTTGTTTTTAATTTTACTCTAAGCTTTTCCACAACTGGTACATGATCACTATTGCAATCTGTCCCTGGTCTAGTTTTCACACACACCAGACTGTTTCTAAATCTATTGTTTATATTTATGCACGTACAGACAAATATATATGTATATTACTGTACAAATGCATATATATATATATATATATATATATATATTTAAATAGAGAGGGATAGGGGGGATTTAATATAACTCTATCACCACATCCCACTAAATTAAAGACCTTTAAAAATAATTTGTCATTGATGTCTATTGGTTATATATTTGTTAAGTTATGTTATATAACTATGCATATCAAAAGAGAATGTTGAACTGTCATTAAGTCAGTTATGAAGTTCATTGATTTTACCTATAAACTACTACATAATAAAATCTTGAAATTACACTAGTCCCTTTAATAAAAGTTCTCAGATAGGGCTCATCACATTTGTCACTCTATCGCAAACTTGGAATAATCTGCTAGGTGTCTTTCTTTCATCATCATCATCATCATCGAGTGCCCTCTCCGCAACGAAGGTTGGCTACCATGGATCGCCATTCTACTCTGTTTCTTGCTTTGATGGTGCAGGCTGTCATAGATTGACTTGTCGTTCTTTCACAAATCATGAATTAACCTTTTCTAAGGGGTAAAAGTTATAGCGTTTAACCAACTAGCTCGATGAAATAAATACACTCATGTTCTTCATTTGCAGAGAGGCTCTTTTCAGTGCGAAAAAATGGGTCGAATTTGAAAATAGTCACACCCATCGGTCAAATGGGGGTGTAATGGATAGTGTTTATTAGCTGTAATTGGTGCAAAATGCATATCTTTTTATCTGCCAGGAATTCACTCACAAAAAAACAGTACAGACGGACTTTTTGGAACTCTTAAACAATATCGCTACTTCACTCTTACAATTGCCAGAAAGGATCATGTTACTTTCCAGCGATAATGACATCTTTTCTGGCATGTGTGTCTGCTCTTTTGGCAGAATTCGAGTTTCAATTTACCGGTTCAATCTGTCATAAATCATTGAAGGTTCAAGTGAACCATACACATACATTAATTAATCGTTTACACTGTTCTCCAAAGTGCTCCTTTAATTTTTATACTTTAAATTGCACTTGCAGATTCAAGATAACAAAGTTTACTGTTTCCTGTTTTCAAATACCCCATCCCTTTTTTCAAGTGAAGATTAAAATGTTGTATCTTTGCTTTTAATTTACATAAAATGTGGATCTCATGCCGGTCGATGTCCGAATCTGCGACGACACATCATGCTCCCTAGACGCTATCAGATTCCAGATACCATTTTCCAACCTTATGTACGGGCCGCACAACGATTAGTACCTTACTGACAAATTCTAGAAACATGTTTCTGTACAATGTTTCATAAAGCTCGGGAAATCTGCTACCTAAAAAAACGAAATACTGTTGGAGTACTTTATTGAATTTTCTTTAGGTCGGACACAGGTCTTTGTGTGGTACATGCGTTTCAAGGCCGGTGGATTGTCTTTTCAGGATGACGAGCGCTCAAGAGGATCTTGCCACCATCAAATCGCCGTAAAATTTGAACAAAAAGTCGTATCCTGATCAACGGGGATTGTTGTCGATGAATCCATCAACCCTCTCATGTGATTGGACATTGTTTTGAAAACTATTAGATGATTCTAACAGAAAGTCTGAATATCCAGCGCGATGCTGCGACTTGTCTTCAGGCTTTTGACAGTCGATTTTAAATAGAGAACGTCTTCAAGTGTTCTGTTACGTGAGATATCGTCGAAACCTTCATCTCCATGGTCATCATGAGGAACAAAAGTTGGATTTGCAACTACTATCCTGAGACAAAAAGCAGTCTCCGGAAGGGCCCGCAGTCTCTGACACCAAAGAAGGTGAAACAGGTCCGGAGTGTAAATAAATGCATATATTCTCGTCACCGTCAAGTTTATCGTTCGTGCTCACGCGGAATTTGCTCATTCACACACCAGGTAACTTCATACTTGTATTGTGACGTTTGAAGGCGCTTGAGAGAAGATGTTTGATTAAAAAGACAGGAACTGTGAAGCAAAAGAAATTGGCTATTGCGTCATCATACTGCAGTCCACGCCTCATTCAATATGGCGGGATTTAAAAAAAATAAATAATAACCTGTCGATAGTTCTGCTTAGGTTAAATACAAAAATAAAAATTTTCAACTCAAATGTTAAGGTGGTCCTATTATATGGCTGTCAAACATGGAGAACAACAAAATTGACAATCACGAAGATACAGACTTTCATTAATGGATGCTTACGCAGAATAAAAGGATGGAAATGGCAGGACAAAATCACTAATAGATAATTATGGAAATGTTCCAGTCAAACACCAGTGGATAAAGAGATACATCGAAGACGATGGCGCTGGATAGGTCACACACTACGAAAGCCAACTGAGAGTATTACACAACAGTCCCTTTTTTGAATCCCCAGGGGAAAAGGCAAAGAGGAAGACCAAGGAATTCTTGGAGAAGACAGATAGAAGCAGAGATGAAGATGATGGGGAAGACATGGAATGATCTTAAAAGAATGGCAAAAAAAACAGAACGACTTGGAAAGTGTTTGTTGAAGACCTATGCTCCACTGGGGGCTAAAAAAGGTAAAAAGATAGTTCTGCGCTTTCCGTGTGTAACTGACCTAGACCATTGTGAACTCTCATGATTCCTTCACTGAAATTAAAGCTGATGAGGTGCCATTTCAACACCGATAATGACATCAACTTCATCCACTTCTGATGTTCAGATTGCCTTTTAATGCAAGCTCTAGTGAAAGTATTATTAGTAGGCACAGGTATGTCATAGTAAATTAACTGATAGTTTATATATACGATAATTGTAACTGTGTAGTTATCTTTTTTTAATAATCTATTGAAACATTACTCAGAATTGGCGTAATAAATGGCATGTGTGTTCTTGCTATCTATCTATTGACCTTTCGAGCCGTAGCCGGCCCATAGGGCGTAGACCAAAATACACCTTCTCCAATCCGAATTTTTGTTCTAGCAGTTTTCTTTTAAAGATATTTTATCAAATCTCGCCATCTGTATTTGTTCTGTGCAAGCAGCTCTATCTCATTGAGGGAGCCGAATTCTGCTGCTCTTGTCTCTCGTATCAATGTTCTTCTCAGTGTCTCCCTGGGTCTTCCTCTTTTTCTCTTACCTGTTGTTTCCCAAATGAGGGCTTGCTGTGCTATTCGGTTATTATCTCTTCTCATCACATGTCCTACATATGACCATCGTCTTTTATCTCATGTTCTTGCGCTAGGGTACATTAAGATTACATATTTATAATCTCTTTCAGGTCTGGCTATTTCAGATTTTGGTTGCTCCCTCACTATGTTCTGGACCAGTATATGCTACAACCCCCTGTTTCACAAAGCCGGATTACCCATAGCACCGCTGGACGTCATGTATATGACCGGGGGTTGGCCTCATGTTTGTTTCAGCAGGTACTGTATTTTAAAACATTACACACAATGACAACACTTGACTGGTAAATGCTAAATCTGCTCAACTTAAATGTACTTGCATGTGTGTATCCATATGTTTATTTAGGCGTATGTGATTATCATACAACCATGATTCCTTATTTTTAGCTGCATTTGTTCACTCCCCATTATTTGAGATCCACTTCTGCTCACATCGCCCTCAGATCTTGAAATTTAAAATAATTGCTCTCGTTCTCCCCTCGTCTCAGTTACCAAACTTTGCAGACAGGTCTATATACACGAACTTTCCGTGTTAAAGTTTTTGACTCACTGTTCATCACCGACTTACTTAATATATAGTCTGTTCTCTCAGTCCATGTCTCCGTCTGTTTGTCTTTCCTTTTGCTACGTTACAACAAATATGTCTCGTGAAATCATATATGAAGTTGGCGATGTCCTAATCATAAACGTCTCTTTTGTCTTTCCTCACAATAAAAATTATAGATATTAAAGTTATGATCTTGACAAATTGTGTGTCTTTCATTGAGGTTGTTCTTTGTTTGTTGACGGCCACTTCCCGCCATTTTGATGTTTTGTTTACTATAGATAGTTTGTGCTATAACGTGTTTATATTTCAATGAGAGAATCCCAGTCGTGTCTCACACCCTATATCTCATCATCATGTTGGATAAGCTCTACTCGTTCATATTATCACCGTTTCCGGTCTGGGACACAATCAGTGATGCGCGTCATAAACAAATGATCCACCCCATTCAACTATCGTTGATCTGTGGGCGATTTCTGTTCACATTCTCTGAAGAATTCAATCAAATAGCAAAGACCTGACATTAAAATGCTGATAATAGGATACGAAGGGACGCACTAACAGTGCGTGCTGAACTCGCGCTCTATGGATCACAGGAAGACTTTTTTTTGCTATTAAATTCGTGTAGAAAAAAAAAGACAATTTACACAAATCTAACTAATGATGACAAAAGATGCCCAGTCTGTTGCTGACTGATTTGTTAGTTTTTTTGTTTTTTTTTATATACAAGGTCACCTATTCAACTAATATGCAATATTTAAAACGTACACATGTGTTACAGAAATTTGCTTTAAGATCGTCAGCTGACATCTGTTTTATATATTATGTCATGATTAAACATTTTCTCACATTCCAGTTTGTCCACATGCATGCATTTCACAAAAGTAAATTTTACATTGTTACGATGTTTGATATTTACATGATATTAAGTATGTTGTTCGCAACAGCTAGGACTGAAGATTAATAGAGATAAGATCAATATTATGAGAATTAATACAGTTGGCAGTAACCAAATAAAAGTAGGAGAAATACCTCTTCTAGACGTACAATCTTACATATATCTGGGCAGTAATATAGATAAAGCAGGAGAAACAGAAAATGATACAAAAATAAGGATATCAAAAGCAAGAGGAGCTATCATTGCACTGGGAAACATATGGAAATCCAAAGAAATTAAGATAAAAACAAAAATAAAAATTTTGAACTCAAATGTTAAGTCGGTCCTATTATATGGCTGTCAAACATGGAGAACAACAAAATTGACAATCACGAAGATACAGACTTTCATTAATGGATGCTTACGCAGAATAAAAGGATGGAAATGGCAGGACAAAATCACTAACCTAGAATTATGGAAATGTTCCAGTCAAACACCAGTGGATAAAGAGATACAGCGAAGACGATGGCGCTGGATAGGACACACACTACGGAATCCAACCGAGCGTATTACACAACAGGCCTTTTTGGAATCCCCAGGGGAAAAGACAAAGAGGAAGACAAAGGAATTCCTGGAGAAGACAGATGAAGATGGTGGGGAAGACATGGAAAGATCTTAAAAGACTGGCAAAAACAGAAGGACTGGAAAGTGTTTGTTGAAGACCTATGCTCTACTGGGAGCTTAAAAGGTAGAAGAAGAAGAAGAAGTATGTTGTTTATTGCATATCTTACTAAGTTCGTCTTTAACAATTCTTTCAGAATCACGAGTTTCATCACAGCATTCATCACTCTAGAGAGATGTCTCTGTATCGCCATGCCTCTCAAGGTCAAGAACATCATTACTCCATTCAGAACGAAGGTCATCATTGGTTCCATTTTTGCCTCCATCACCATTTTGTTCACTCCCTTCTTCTTCGTGAATAAACTAGAATGGAAGTACAACATTCCTAGAAACAGATCCATTTTACTTCTCACGTTTACCCAGGACAGAGAGATAGTTGAATCTATAACATCTTTTATCCACAGCGTGTTCTTATCAACAGCTTTACTTCTCTCTGTCATTATCTGTACAATCATTCTTGTTGTGAAATTAAACAAGAAATCAAAATGGCGGGAAGTGGCTGCCACAAAACAAGAAACACCCTCAATGAAAGACAAAAAGATTGTCAAGATGATAACTTTAATATCTATCATCTT
Organism: Megaustenia siamemsis; assembly: GCA_032433765.1. Classification (NCBI taxonomy): domain Eukaryota; kingdom Metazoa; phylum Mollusca; class Gastropoda; order Stylommatophora; family Ariophantidae; genus Megaustenia; species Megaustenia siamemsis. The sequence goes on from JAVIAB010000073.1 coordinate 11,680,395, forward strand.
TATTTGCTGTTATGTTCCAGCCACAGTTGTCATTATGGCAATGGTGTTCTTCACAGAATTCACCATTGGTGATAGATATGGGAATCTACTTTTTGTGTTCTGGTCAGGACTGTTTGTTCTTGATGGGTTCAACTCCAGCGTCAACATTTGTGTCTATTTCAAGATGAGTTCTAAGTACAGACTCACACTTCGTCACATATTTTGTCGCAATCCTCAGACCATGTGATACTCTTATGCTATTGCTCCATTTACTTTCTATTTTTTTTTTATATTGTGTGAAGTAATCCCGATTAAAGAAGCAGTTGCAAACCCTAAAATCATTTTCTTTTTTGGAATTTTAGTTAAGGGAAGCTATTCTGTCGCCTTATTAGTTAGTTGATGTTTATTATATGATTTAAACAAGAGATAATTAAATGCATTAATAAATTAAAAATCAGTATTCGTTCTTATTAAAAACGATTCAGACTATGTTAATTCTGTTGACACATTTCATATATTATATATATATTATTAGAATTAATCCAGACAACAGACACGGATATGGATAACATGAGATTCTGACAGGTTAGTGCGTAACTAGCAATCTCTTGCAACAATTAATGTTGATACTGTTTTTGTATCTATTGACTCAGTGAAATAGAAAATAAATTATGTGAACTAAACTTACGTGTATTCTCTCTTTCTTTGAAGAATTTAGTTCTACGCCTTTTCAGTTGTTTATGTTGATTTGAGATTACAGTTATTGTTGTTGTTGTTATTATGGTTTTTTTATGTGTTCGCCACCTTCCACACCTAGCACAGTCCCTAGAGACTAGGAACTGAATTGTGCGTGTTCATCTGTTATTCCCGGGCAGTTTTGTACAGGAGTCCACCGAAGCAGGCAGATAACTCCGTCTTGGGAGGTACTCATATGTTTCCGTCGATGAGTAATTGACGTTTCAAGCCGGGCCTCGCTGTTTACACCAGAGGTAGCTGCCGCAGAGAGAAACCACAAATACAAAATGATGCAGACGGGATTGGAACTCACAACCTCTCATTCTCGAGACCAGATATTATGAGAAAAGATATTATGTGGAAAATAAATTGCGAATCGTCAGCGTAAGGGCCAAGTAAAAAACTGCAAGTTCCCTCTACGCTGTAAGACGTGGTTGTAATTATAGTTCTAGTAGGGGTATATCCTCCAATGTCAATTATCACATTTTTAGGTCATATGGTATCAGCTAGTTATTAATATTGCACATTGTATGTGGCGGCATGGACATAGTTATATGTGGCGGAGTGGACATAGTTATATGTGGCGGAGTGGACATAGTTCTGACAGTCTGTCGCTATAAATTTGTTCTAATTTTACCGTGAAGAAAGGTGTTTCTTTGTTTAAGTTTTACCAGTATTTTATCTGTACAATTGCATGTGTTATTTTAAATTATAGGTGCTATATGACAGCAAACTGATCTAAAACAAAGGCTGCAGTTAACAAAGCATCATAAAAATGCATCATTAGTATCCTACTCTATAACAATGAATCATGGACATCTGATGTAAACAGGAGAGAATGCTAAATGCATTCCATATGCGATATCCGTGAAAGAGATTGGAGCTTCATCGCGTAACAATCCAAAGAAAGCCATGGAGAGAAACAAAGAAAATTCTCAAGACTTACAATGAAATATCACAGTCGAGGGAATACATCTGGAGACAGTCCAGAGTTACAACTACCTGGGACATACTATAACCAATGATGGAAAATGCAAAACTGAAATAAACAAAAGAATAGGTATGGCAGAAAAGTAATTTTAGTTGCCATGAAAAATATACTAACAACAAAACAAATATCAGCAGGGCTGAAACTAAGAATGGCAAAATGTTACATCTTCTCAATATTCCTGTATGGTGCAGAAACATGGACATTAGACAAGAAAACAGAACAGAAAATTTAAGCCTTTGAAATGTGGATTTATAGAAGAATAGGTAGAATTGAATGGAAAGAAAAGAAAACAAACGATGAAGTTTTAAAACAACTTAAAATAAAAAGAGAACTACTAAATACAATAAAGACAAGACAAATGAATTTTTTGGGGCATGTTAAAAGACACAACAGCCTACTAAAAGTAATATTGGAAGGGAAAATACAAGGTAAAAGAGGCAGAGGCAGACCAAGACTAACATGGACGAGTAACATCAAAAGATGGACAAGTCAATCTATGACAGCCTGCACCATCAAAGAAAGAAACAGAGTAGAATGGCGATCCATGGTAGCCAACCTTCGTTGCTGAGAAGGCACACGATGATGATGATGCGATATCAGCGTCATTTTCTTGGTATCACCTGGAAGGAAAAAGTGGCAAACGTGGAGGTCCTCACTTGCACGGTCGCCCCAAAAGTCTACACGCTGTTCAAGCAAAGTAGGTTACGCTGGCTTGACCACTTTCACCATAAGAAAAATGGCCGCCTAACGAAAGATATACTCTATGGAATACTATCAGATGGTAATAGAATTAGAGGGTGCCCAAAACTTGGATTTGTTGACGTGTGTAAACGTGACATGAAGACTCCGAACATAATCTCTGCAGCTTGGAATAAATAGCTCCAGACCGCAATCTTTGAAGACATACTCTTATGTCCAAATCAAACAAGAAGCGAACATATTCATAGAAAAAGAGAATACACAGCGAAATAAAAGACAAAATCTAATTTCCCATATGCGCTGAGAAATCCAATGCTAATTATAGGACGTGACTATCTATTTCCTTAAACTTATAATTGTTGCACTAAGATTCAGAGAAGATCCACACAAACAGCAGGCAACTCGTAGCGATGAGGAAAGTCATATTTTGACAATAGTCTTACCATTCATAGCTAGTTAACCTTATCCTCACTGTTCTTTTGACTTAGTCTGCTGGTAATATATTCAAATCTCTCTCTTTCTCTCACTCTCTCTCTCTCTGCGATCAAGACTCAATCAGAGTAGGATTCCAGACTCTCTCATGAAGTCAGCTGTCTGTTTAAGAACATGTCATCTGGTGAACATGTGATTTCTCATTCTATTGTGGCCAGAGCATAAACGAAGTATGGTGACTTGATCCCTCCTTGATAGTTGGTGGTATCCGTCACTCTCGTTATGCTTTGTGTGTTCTCGTTTCCAATTTTCATGAAACTGACCCTTGAGGATGGATTTGGCTTCATCATAACTGAGCAGATGGTTCTCTTGCTGTATTCTCTCTTCCTCTTTAGCTAATTTGTCTGCGCGTTCGTTCCCGTGTATATTACAGTGTGATGGTATCCACTGAATAACTACCCTCTGGAAGTTATTGCATAGTTGGTCCAGGATTGTTCTCAAGTCATCTAGTTCATTGTTCTTGGGGCTTTTTAGAGCTGATAATACTGACAGTGCATCAGTCAGAATCACCAATTTATTGTGCATGTTATTTTTGTGTTGAGTAGCCAGTGTTGCAGGATCTTTGATGGCCTCAGTTTCTGCTTTAGAGTTGTTTGAGAATTTTCCAGTAGCTATTGACTTGGTGATCTCGTCCTGATTGTTCAGCGTCAAGAACACACCTCCCCTCAATTTCTGGTGGCATTTGTAGCAGAGCCATATGTGCATATGTGGGACCAAGAGTCCTGTGGGTAGGTATCGTGTAGGTGTTTTTCTGCTACGTGTTTTCTTTCTGTGTCTGATTGGGTGCCTTTTTTCATGATTCCAGTTATATTTTCCGTAAGGTCTGCTATTTTATGCTTTGCATGAGGAGACATATCAGATGGGCCAAGGGTTTCGATATTGTTTGGGAAAGTACTGGGTCTCCAGTAGTTAGTTCGTTGGCAATTGCAGCGAAGTTACTCCTCTTTAGTAGTACAATTCCGGAACCAGTTATTCTTTGGTGCATGGAGTGGCTAACGAACCTTCTATATTTCTCTGCTTGTTGCAATACTTTAGTGACCCGTCTGTCATCTAGGGTTGTAAACCTGTTACTGTTACATATTAAATCATCTATAATTATTAAAAGCATTTTTAACACTAAAATGAATCGTGTCTTCACAATTTATTTATTATTTATTTATTATTTTCACAATGTTATCTTCTCAAGTACCCTTATTATTACAGATAATCATTTCTTGACAACTAACTATATCTTCATAACCAGTTTTATCATCAGAAAATATTTTTTTTTATTTTCACAGTTATTATTATTTGTATTATTATTGTTTCTTCATAAATAACTTTACCGTAACGTACATTCCTGTCATTGCAATTAGTCTTATCTTCAAAAGTAATATAATTATTCATTAATGTTGTGTCCTAAATTCGAAATTTCATAAATTACATCCCTGACTGCCATGACAATAGTGGTTCAACTAATTAGTTGCTTTTGCTTTTCTTTATTGTAACATATAAAGTTATATATATATTATATATATACATACAGAGGTTTTGTTACGTGTGGTCATTTTACCTGCTACTATGTGCAGTAGTCAGTATAATCTGCGGATGCCCTGCTACCTTGCAGGCATGCTCGGGAAAGTAAAAGGCTTAGGGAGGGGACCCTGAAGTAAAACAGCCCCACTGCTTTGTGGATGAAACTCTTTAGTCAAAGGCTAGCTGAGCCAACCGTAAACAAACCGACGGAAGGCAACAGAAAACCACACGTTGTAATATATTTGTACAATTATTAATCGCCACAATAATAGAATTCACGACAACAACGTTAATTTCGTTCGGTAGAGGTCATCATGTGCTACAGGTAATACTCCATTGTCATCACGCTACTGTAAACACGATTCAAATAAAACAGACTCTGAAGATAGGTACTTGGAATGTGAGAACACTCAGACAGAAGGGAAAACTGGAATATATCATACATGAAATGAAAAGTATGGATTTACATTTATTGGCACATTGCGAAATGAGATACACTGGATCAGGGGAGATTCTGATGAACATATAATAATCTATTCTGGAGGTACTGAACACCAAAGAAGAGTAGGTATCATCTTGGTTGCAGAAAGAGCAAAAGCCGTGAAAGGCTTTTACCCAATATCTGACAGAGACATTTTAGTTAAATTGAATGGAAAGTCAATAAGTTTAAATCTCATACAAGCTTAAGCACCAACAACAGACACTCTTGAGGAAACAGTTGATAAATTTTACGAGTTAAATAAGGCACTTCTTGAATGCAAACAACATGAAAACATCATAGTTCTAGAGGATCTCAACGCATAAGTAGGAAAGAAAAGAGGTGAGGAAGTAGTTCTTATTATGTCTTAGGCGAGAGGAATGAAAGGTTTATCAATCTTATTGACGGGGCAGGAGTACACAACATGATGATAGGAAACACCTGGTTTAGGAGACAGGAATGAAAGAGGCGACAAATCTATTGACTGGGCCAGAACACACAACATGATGATAGGAAACACTTGGTTTAAACATCATCCAAAACGTATATGGACATGGAAAAGTTCAGGAGAAAATGCACGTAATCAAATTTATTACATAATGAAATATAACAGATTTAGAAACAGTGTGGTATTTGTGAAAATTAGACCAGGGGCAGATTACAGTAGGGATCATGTACCAGTTGTGAGAGCTTTGAGTAAAATTAAAAGCAGCAGAACGAGCCTCAGTTAATATCAAGTTAAATTAAATTTACTTAAGTCAGACAAGAAGTTACAAGACAAATAAAACAACATAATTCAGAACCGGTACAATGCAATAGAGAAGATATAAAGCATTGATGAACAGTTGGAAATGCTAACATAATTAATTGCAACAGACAGCAAAAGATTTAATACCACCAGTGAGGACAAATTCAAGAAAAAAAATGGATGACATATGCCATTTTACAGCTAATGGATGCAAGAAAAAGAAACAAGCATAACAAAGATGAGTATAAGAGATAAAATAATGAAATTGTAATAAAATTCAATGAAGCAAAAGAATCATGTCTAAAACACAGATGCAATGAGATTGAAACGCAACTAAAGGTGATGCCAAAGCTACATACACAAAAATTGAAGAATTAACAGGAAGAAACACGCAATCAAAAACTGGAAGTTTAAAATCAAAGGAAGAAAAACTGTTGATTGAACAAAAAAAGCATAAGGGAACGATGGACAGAATACATTAAATAGTTTATAATACAATTTCTGATGATACAGTCTTAAACGCTAAGAGTGAAAATGAGTTTTAAAAAAATATGGACATTATAGTGAAATAAATAAAAAATAAAGGAGTTAGCCTTAATAGCAAAAAGACAGAAGTAATGGTTACAACAAAGAAAAAGACATCACCTCAGTGCAAAATAAAGACAAGTTGAACAATATTACAACTGGTAAATGAATTTTAATATTTGGGAACTTTGTTAACCTCAGGCTGAAGATGTACACAAGAGGTGAGAAGCAGAATGGCTCAGGAAAAAGCAGCTTTTCAAAAAATGAGGAAGATAATATGCAATCAATTTTTGACAATAGAAACAAGAAAAAGAGTTCTTAAATGTTATGTAGAGCCAGTCTTAATATATGGATGTGAATCATGGACAATAGGAAAACCGACAAGAAAATCACTGGAGTCTGTGGAAATGTGGTTTTACAGAAGAATGTTGAGAATACCATGGATAGCTAAGAAGATTAATGAAAATATTATGAAAGAGGTCAAAGCTAAACGAGAGCTAATTTCCAATATTAGGAAGAAACAATCATCATTTTTTAGCCATGTAATGAGAAGAGAACAGCTGAAATATATTGCAACAACTGGAAAAATTGAGGGACAAAGAGATAGAGGGAAGCAAAGAGAAAAAATACCAGACAGCATAAGAGAATGGCTTGGCAGAAGGTCAACCATAGAAATGATAAATAATTGTCGAGGTGGAAAGTTGTGGAGAAACTTGATCACCTACGCCAGCAGTTCCGGTACTTGATGATGATGATGATGACACCGAAATTTACATTCGTCTAATTACTTGCGAAAAGCGGAACTGCTCTTTGATTGTCTCAGCTCAGACGACTTATGTTAATGAGGTGTGAGTATTCAGCGGAGCGTATCAGTTAACAAATAAGAAATGAGAACCCATAGTCCAAACTAGAGGAGACCGTATATGATCGTGCCTCACTAATTATGTTAGGTATTAATCAAACAGTTGTAAGGACTTAGAAGTTAACAACGGTGAAGTTAAGTTAAGACTTAGAATTCGTGATTACAGATGAGTGTTTCCATTAAAGTGACATCGAAAAGTCTAAATTGCATAATACAGATTGTATATCTCAAGCCGAATTATAGTGCCAGCTAGTCTCGGTGAGAAACGACTAGCTAATATAATCATGATAGTTAATAGAAAAAAAGTAAAGTAAATTACACCCGTCACGCCTAGTGGTGTATAGGGAATATGGTGTTAGTGACCATAAATTTTACAGACCTTCGGCACATGATTTTTGGGGTAATGTGGTCGGTATTACAATTAATTAGTGGCTCGTGCCGCTTTACTTTCCCAGAAAAAAAAATCCGGCACCCATTAAAGGCTGGGTGAACCCGGAAGCCGTCGGTTGGGATCGAACCCTAGCTCCTGTCCTTTGTAGTCCAGTTCACTAACCACTGAGCTATCGCGGCTCCTAGTTAATATAACTCCAGTGAATAGGCTGTGGAAGTCATAAGACGCGAACCACTAGGCCTTAAGATGACTCAAATAACGTACTATGATTACTCAATTGAGCATCACAGAATAAAAAACGGTAGTAATAGATACCGAGACGCGCATTTTATTCGCCATACGTGTTGTGATTGCAATCGCTGACGTCAGTAGCATGGTATAATAAATGAACCATGTTGATATGCTGTGAACAGACCAAGACGAAGATATTAAATTGCTATATAACTATTTGTAGTCATTGGTGAGTTTATCATTTAACATTGTGCTGACAAAACTACTAGTTGAGAAGTCATAATTGTGATGTGTACTTATCATCATCATGTTACTTGTACTCTCTTCCTCTCAAACGATAACATTTTAAAGGAGATTGTGTACAAGTGATTTCAAGTCTCTATGTCGCGTCTATACAGAGTTGAGGCTTCACATCGATACTGCAACACTGGAAGTGCAACACGTTCTGTAAAAAGTTAGCTTTGTCTGTAAGTTGATATTATTACAAAGTCAAACTTTGATATATAATCTGTCAAATGTGTTGCTTGATTTGAGCGACATTCACTACGGTGATATGTGAATATAACATTTACTTGCCTCTTGTCTCTTAACAAGATTTTGAGTTCAATAAGAGTTTTCCAACATCATTATCATCATCGAGTGCCTTCTCCGCAACGAAGGTTGGCTACCATGGATCGCCATGCTACTCTGTTTCTTGCTTTGATGGTGCAGGCTGTCATAGATTGACTTGTCCATCTTTTGATGTTACTCTGTAATAGAGTGGAGCTATTGAGAGCTTGTTACCGCTTCTCAATGGTCAATAGCAGTATCATGTAGTGGCGACCAGCAGAATTTAACTACAATGATGGTATTTCAGTATAACTAGTGAGTCAGAAGTTTAGTTACAGTAGAGGTTATAGGAGAAGGGTAGTAACCAGGAGGAAGGAGTGAGGTTCAGAGAATTGGACAAAGCGATGGGATTTTCCATGATCCCCACTCTTAAAGTTTAGTTACATGCAACGACCTCGTGGTGTTATTGTCAGAGCTCCACGAGTGTCCATCATGTTCACAACAACTAGTAGTTGTTATTGTGATGAGCATGCGTTGACCCCATGACTTTGGCCCGGCTGATAAATAAGTAGTCATCCAACTTCCAGGAGAGGTCATTGTCATGAGGTAACATTATGTCACCAAGTAGGCGAAAACAAGATGCTTTGTCCAAATTTGGGAAAGTTCAGGTGTGAGTCACAGAAGTGAGCGGGCGACAGGCTCGATTGACCAGATCACGTTGCGAGTGGTCGATTTGCGATGATCTTATTGGTCATTGTCTCGCAAGAAGAAGTGAGTGGTTGAATACTTAAGGTTATGCACAACAGTTTTAGAAGTTGTAAGAAGACCAGAGCAGCAGTTAGGATGTAGGCTCGTTCAGTTAAAACGGCTTCGGCCGAACTGCTAAAGGCAGTTAGCCAGACAACAGTTTAAGAGAAGTTAGCCGGAGATGTAGGACGGAACAACAAGAAGAACAACAAGGAGTTAGGACAAAGAAGTTTAGCCAGAGATTTAGAAGAGACAGTCAGAAGTTAGAAGTAGAAGCAGTTAAGTAGTTTGGAACAGTTAGAGTCAGAACAGTTAGAAGTTAAGAGTAGAAGTCTTGAGTTAGCCAAGTCAGTTAAGAATCAACAAGTTATAATTATAGGTGTGAAGTAGCTTTGAAAGACAGTGAAAGATTAATTCAAGTTGTGTGTGTTCATAAATTCTCACAAGTGTAAGTAGACCATACTGAATAAATCAATAAACTTGATTATCATTGTTTGTAACAAGAAAGACTCTGTCATGATCTACATGTTACCTCAATGTTGTGATGTGCTGTGATCATTGAAGTACTAGCCACTATACAAGATATACGATATAAAGAGGAAGATAAAGTTATAACAAGGGACAAGACGACTCTATAACAACTCGTCCATGTTAGTCTTGGTTTGCCTCTGCCTCTATTTCCCTGTAATTTCCCGTCTAATATTACTTGTAGTAAGCTGTTGTGTCTTTTAACATGCCCCCCAAATTTCATTTGTCTTGTTCTAATTGTGTTTAGTAGTTCCCTTTTAATTTGTAGTTGTTTTAAGACTTCATCATTTGTTTTCTTTTCTTTTCATCCAAATCTACCTATTCTTGTATAAATCCACATTTCAAAGACTTAAATTTTTTGTTCTGTTTTCTTGCCTAATGTCCATGTTTTTACACCATATAGGAATATCGAGAAGGTATAACATTTTGCTCTCGTTAGTTTTAGTCCTGGTGTCATTTGTTTTGATGATAGTATACTGTTCAAGACATTAAAATTAATTTTTGCTATTCCTATTCTTTTGTTTATTTCAGTTTTACATTTTCCATCACAGGTTATAGTATGTCAAAGTTAGTTGTAGCTCTGAACTGTCTCCAGGCCTATTGCTTCAACTTTGATATCCACTTGTAGGTTTTGAGTATTTATTGCTTATAATCATAGTTTTGCTTATGATCATAGTTTTAGTCTTGTTGATATTCATATATAATCCATATTTTTTGCTTATTATGTTTATTTCATTAAGTAGTTGTTGTAGATCTTTAGGATTTTCTGCTAGTAATACAATAGCATCAGTATATCTTAGGCTATTGATTATATTTCCTTTAATTTGTAGGCCTGGCATATCTGTGATGTTTTTAAAGATTTTCTCAGTGTAATGGTTTGAAGACTTAGTGATAGGTAGAATACATCCTTGTCTTACTAACCCTTCTTTTTATATCAATGGATGTAGAGTTCATTTTGTTATATTTTATTATTTCTGTTTACTTCCACTATAAATTACATATTAGTCGTATGTCTATGTTTATCCAAACAACTACGACTCCAAAGTCTGCGACGGTGGATGTGGCGGAAGAATCAGAATTGATCAACGGCCCAGCAAGCGAAAACAGAAAAGTGTGTGGTATAGAGGATTCATATTCAGAACATGAAAGACGAATATGGCAGGCCACTGTGAAAGAGATTGGAGCCTCATTATGTAATATTCCAAAGAAAGCCACGGAGAGAAATTCCAACTGTTGTCATAAGAACGAGCTAAAAATAAGTACATGAAATGTTAGAACTTTATACCAAGAAAGAAAAATAGAAAATCTTATTTTAGAACCAAAACGACTAAACCTTTTTCTGAAGGCTTTCTTAAAAGATTTCAACTGATTTTGTTTGTGTTTTCTTCCACGTTGAAAATATTACGACTTGATACCTTGGTTTCTTTATTGTATTTTATCTTATTAGAATAGCTGAAACATTCTTTCTTGCTGTATTGTATACCGGAGTACGACCGAGAGTACATCTAAAACATGTTACGTTTGATTATGTACCCTGGCTATAGTTCGTGTTTCTGTGCTTTCTGTGACTCTTGTTCTCATTAAATCGTATGTATGCCTTGACCTGAAAACCTGAAAGTCATATTTTCGGGAGAGAAGACTCAACTCTTCCAGACATGTCGAAAGAGGCGACTAAGGAGGTTGATCGATGGCTTTACAAGATGTCATTGTAAAAAGTATTGTTATGGAAATAGCCATAGATTTTAGAAGCAGTGATCTCTGAAAAATGCGCCATTGTGGCACGCAAGGTTTGTTTTTGAGATTGTGGTTCTGCCCTATGTGCGGTCTTCGGCTCGAAAGGACAATAGTTAGATAGATAGATAGATAGATAGATAGATAGATAGATAAGATAGATAGATAGATAGATAGATAGATAGATAGATAGATAGATAGATAGATAGATAGATAGATAGATAGATAGATAGATAGATAGATAGATAGATAGATAGATAGATAGATAGATAGATAGATAGATAGATAGATAGATAGATAGATAGATAGATAGATAGATAGATAGATAGATAGATAGATAGATAGATAGATAGATAGATAGATAGATAGATAGATAGATAGATAGATAGATAGATAGATAGATAGATAGATAGATAGATAGATAGATAGATAGATAGATAGATAGATAGATAGACAGACAGAGAGAGAGATAGATAGATAGATAGATAGATAGATAGATAGATAGATAGATAGATAGATAGATAGATAGATAGATAGATAGATAGATAGATAGATAGATAGATAGATAGATAGATAGATAGATAGATAGATAGATAGATAGATAGATAGATAGATAGATAGATAGATAGATAGATAGATAGATAGATAGATAGATAGATAGATAGATAGATAGATAGATAGATAGATAGATAGATAGATAGATAGATAGATAGATAGATAGATAGATAGATAGATAGATAGATAGATAGATAGATAGATAGATGATAGATAAATAGATAGATAGATAGATAGATAGATAGATAGATAGATAGATAGATAGATAGATAGATAGATGGATGGACGGACGGACGGACGGACGGACGGACGGACGGACGGACAGACAGACAGACAGATAGATAGATAGAGACTCAACGTGAATGTCGCCCTTGCAATAATGGTATCTCAAGTACAGTCCAGTACTGTTTGTATCTCTAGTACAGTGCAGTACTGCTGGTATCTTTAGTACAGCACAACACTTTTGGTGTCTTGAATGAGGCAAAGAACTCGTGGTATCTCTAATGCAGACAAGTATTGTTTGTATCTTTATTTCAGCATAGCAGTACTGGTATCTTTAATACAGTAAAGCGCTGTTGGGATCTCTAATACAACCAGACACTGCTTGTATGTGTAATACAGCTCAACACTGTTGATATCTTTAACACAGCCTACCACTGTTGATATCTTTAATACAGCCCACCACTGTTGGTATCTTAAATACATAACATGTTTTTTGATTCTCTAATAGAATTTAGCTTAGTTTAGTTTAATTTAGTTTAGTTTAGTTTAGTTTAGTTTAGTCGAAAATTCATCCTCAAGTCATGTTGGCCAAGTCTATAAATGCTCAGATCTCTTCTGGGGGATATCCAATGAACGTGTGACGTGTAACGACACCGGTGCTGTATGCTTGAAATGTCTTCGGATTCCTGCGCAGCGCTCTCATTTTGCATCTCTATTAATCCATTTGTATCCTCTGCCATTTAACAAAGATATCCATGCATTCAAATTCTAAATTTAGAAAGAGAACATGTATGGGGATATAATTTTTAATCCAGTGACGTGTGATTGTAAGAAAAATGTAGTCCTCAGGGACAGCAACTTTCTAACAACTCAATGAATATTCACTTTAATATTATCAAGAAACATAAATGAGACAGGAAAATATTTTAAACTTACTTTTCTTAGGGTATTGTAAAATTATCTAATAGTGAATTATGTTTCAATGAGTTATTGAGATGTTGAGTTATTTGCGGGTCATCATCATTGCACTTCGGACATGTCCATGTGTTCTCATATCCCCTCCTCAGCAAGTCGCGAAGTGTCCAGCTACTGGCCACTCCAGTTCTGTGTTGGTTGATAAGTCTGCTTATACGCCCATTAAGTTTATTGTTTCTGACTATGCCCATCTTAACTTCCATTTCTTTCATCCGAAGGAGTGAAAAGGACTCAAAAATTATAATGGAATACAATAAGATAGCGCAAGATAAGCTGATTAATAATCTACTTTAATAGATAATCCAATACAATTAATTAAAGTTAAAGTACGAGACTTGAACCGGCGTCTTAGCACGCGAGTTTCCACCCATATGTGCTCGGCCGCCTATCAAAAAATGTTTGGAGATTTCTGTATAGTGTCGCCTCAAGCAACGAAACTCAGATGCGAGGCAACATTCCCCACCTTCCCAGGGTAATACCCTGGTACCCATTTCTGCTAACGGCTGGGTTGATCGTGGGGGTATTTTTTTTTCCCAACCACGAGTACAATTCACACTGCTCCCAGCGGGAATCGAACACGGGTTGTCCGAACGTCGGTAGTCCATTCGGATGGTTTTCCCAACTCGGCTACTGAGACCCCCAATATAATTTATGTTGGCCAAGAACTAGACTTCTTCTGTGGATTACTCTTGTCGCTACAAATATTCTTACATTCACAAGAATTCTTAACCAAAACAATTATTCTTATATTCCAGACTAGTGTTATCTTTACATTAGAGTAATATTCTACAAGTATACACTAAATATAAACAAGTAATAATCAATGGTAATTATTATGGAGGGAAACTTTCCAAGTGATAGATTTGGGAATTATTTCAGGAGAAGAGGTATTTTTGCAAATCTCGGAAAAAAAGACAAATAATAAAGAACAGAAAAAAAAAAACAATAGACAACCCTAAGCAGAATCTAACCCGTAACAAACGCTGGAGCACACGGCCAACTAAGCTACCTTGAAAGATAGCTATCATTGGCGATGTCTTTCACGCATGTATACTCATGACTATAGCATAGTGTTACGAACACAACTCAGGAATAAATTGTATATCTGCATTTTTCTTTTCAGGCAATTATCTTCTGGACAGGATAGAGTTGAATACTTGCGTTGCAGACAAAAAGTTATAGAATGACATAGCACGAATAGTAGTTTCCAGTGGTTTAGATTGGAGACAAATTATTATAATTGATATTTTTATGGAAGGAAACTTCAAAGGCGATAGATCAGTGAATCAATTCAGGGGAAGAAGTATCTTTACAGCACTCGGAAAAAATTCACAAATAATCAACAGAAAAATCCTGCCTTGGGAAGTCTATTGTTTTGTATTCTGTTGTTGATTATTTTTTTATTTTTTCCGACTGTTGTAAACAAACCCCTTCCTCAGAAATAATTTGCTTATCTTTATATTACTTTAATACATACCACTTCTCTCCCACCCCACCTGTTAGTTATGGGATCTCAACTAAAGGCATAATTGTAAATAGTTTAAAATTATATTCAATATTGTCTTCACAGTTACTTTATCTTCTAAATCTGTTCCTAACTTCACAACTAGTCTTGTTCAGATGTTCCTAACTTCACAAATAGTCTTTTTCAGATGTTCCTAACTTCACAACTAGTCTTGTTCAGATGTTCCTAACTTTACAACTGGTCTTGTTCAGATGTTCCTAACTTCACAACTAGCAAAGACTGGCAGCCCGGTGTCTGCCCATTTCAACTCCCCTGGACATAGTGGTAAACTCGACATGCAAGTTACTGGCATTGTCTCATGTCACTCTAGCAATCGCAGCAGGTTCGCCCTTGAGAATCGCCTTATTGCCCAATTGGGTTCGCTGTCCCCCCAAGGTATGAACATATCACTCTCATACTCATAGGACACCCACTACATATTTCATACCTCCATGCGCTACTTAATCTGTATATTTTGATACATTTTTCTGCACATGTATTGGCACATTTGGGCTCCTTTGGGTTTTTCTTTTGTGGGCCTTGCGGCTATATATGTGCCGATTTATGCTTTTACGCATGCATTGTTACATACACATACTTATGTTTACACATCGGTTCGGGTTGTATACACAGAGTTAGACGTGCATAGTTTACACATATCATATACCCACCTCCCCATATTTTTAGAAACCCTTCCTTTCCGTCTTCTCACCTGACTTCCTGGTCAGAGAGATTTATATCGGCCCTGTCGTATCAATTCAGTCCATTTCGAGACTGACCCAGCTCAGGAACACAGGGAAGTGACCAATTTATTTTTCCTCTCTTTAGTATCTAGCATATTATCGCCATGTAGTTAGATTTGTTTATATATCGTTATATATAATTTTTGTGTTTGTTGTTCGTCCAGATGAAGGCCTACTCGGCCGAAACGTCGACTTTTGTTTCGTCCATTACCACGTAAAGCTGTCACCATACCACTTTTCTTCTTCTTTTTTTTAGTATCGCCATTATCATCAGCTTTACAGCAGCTTCGCATCTCTACGCATCTTGGTGCATCTTGATGCCTTTACCTCTTCACAACTAGTCTTGTTCAGATGTTCCTAACTTCACAACTAGTCTTGTTCAGATGTTCCTAACTTCACAACTAGTCTTGTTCAGATTATCCTAACTTCAAACTAGTCTTGTTCAGCTGTTCCTAACTTCATAACTAGTCTTGTTCAGATGTTCCTAACTTCACAACTAGTCTTGTTCAGCTGTTCCTAACTTCATAACTAGTCTTGTTCAGATGTTCCTAACTTCACAACTAGTCTTGTTCAGATGTTCCTAACTTCACAACTAGTCTTGTTCAGATGTTCCTAACTTCACAACTAGTCTTGTTCAGATGTTCCTAACTTCACAACTGGTCTTGTTCAGATGTTCCTAACTTCACAACTAGTCTTGTTCAGATGTTCCTAACTTCACAACTAGTCTTGTTCAGATGTTCCTAACTTCACAACTAGTCTTGTTCAGATGTTCCTAACTTCATAACTAATCTTGTTCAGCTGTTCTTAACTTCACAACTAGTTTTGTTCAGCTGTTCCTAACTTCATAACTAATCTTGTTCAGCTGTTCTTAACTTCACAACTAGTTTTGTTCAGATGTTCCTAACTTCATAACTAATCTTGTTCAGCTGTTCTTAACTTCACAACTAGTTTTGTTCAGATGTTCCTAACTTCATAACTAATCTTGTTCAGCTGTTCTTAACTTCACAACTAGTTTTGTTCAGATGTTCCTAACTTAATAACTAATCTTGTTCAGCTGTTCTTAACTTCACAACTAGTCTTGTTCAGCTGTTCCTAACTTTCCAACTAGTCTTCTTCAGCTGTTCTTAACTTTACAGGTATCTTTCTACAGCTATTCATACCTTCATAGACAGTCTTTTCATCAAATCTTATCTTTTCAGAAAGAAAAAATCTTATCGCAACAATTAGTTTTATTCCCACAGCTAGCATTACAGCCATCTTTATCTTCATCACTTGTATTAACTTTACCTGTGCTTTTATTTTCACCTCATGTTTTATCTTCACGATTAGCCTTATCTTTCCAAATTATCTAAAAACAGACAAGTGAAGTTCTTTATTAAAAAAAAGCAAAAAAAAAAACATGCAAGCTGTCTGAAAGAAATTGTCAGATAAGAGATGGCATATGCTTTTGTTTCAACGAAAGAAACAAAGAAAGGGATACCGTATAAGGGTTATGCTACAGAATAGAAGTTGACATATACAATGTAAGTATTATACCTAACATTCAGATCATCATCATCACGTGCCGCACCGGCTGGCGTTGGCGAGCATGTCCTTCCACATTCTTTTTCACACATTGCATCGTATGAGTTCTGTTGTTGACTGTTTTCCATGCCATGACACCAAACTATCCAGTATTTTCTCTCTTTGTCGTCCGCGATCTCTCTTTCCTTTTATTTTGCCAGTTGTAAACAAGTATTTCAACATTCCTCTTCTCATGATGTAAGTAGTGAAAAGTAAAGTACCCCCGTCACGCCAAGTGGCGTATAGTGAAATATGGTGTTAGTGACCCTATATTTTACAGACCTTCAGCACATGATTTTTGGGGTAATGTGGTCAGTATTACGCCCGTGCTGCTTTACTTTCCCAGAAAAAAATCCGGTACCCATTTAAGGCTGGGTGAACCCGGAGCCGTCGATTGGGATCGAACCCTACCCCTTGTCCGTGGTAGTCCAGTTCACTAACCACTGAGCTATCGCGGCTCCCTTTCTCATGATGTGCCCAAACAATTTTGATTGCTTCTTTCTGATGTTTTTTAAGAGCTCCCTTTTTGTGTTGGCCTCTTTGAGAACTTTCTTATTGGTCTTTTTAGCTGTCCAGGGAACTTTCAACATTCTTCTGAGAAATCCCATCTCTGTGGCCTCTAATCGTCTTTTCATTTATTTGTCTATTGTCCATGATTGGCTTCCATAGGTCAGAATTGGTTCTATATAGCATCGATGAACTCTCTTTTTCATTTCTATTGACATAGATTTGTTGCATAAGATATTTTTCATTTTCTGAAATGCTATTTTGACCTGAGCTTTTCTGCTTTTTATTTCTGTGTTGCATCTTCCATCTGATTTTATTACTGTGCCCAAGTATTTCAAACGTTGCACTTGTTTCAGATTTGTCTTGTTTATTTGTATGCGGCATGATGGTGATGATTGTTTATTCGATATAACCATTACTTCTGTTTTCTTACTATTCAGACTGAGACCTTTCTTGTTGCTTTCTTTTATTATTATATCTATCATTTCTTGTAGATCATTCTCTGTCTCTGCTATTAAGACTGTGTCACCCGCATATCGTAAATTATTTATGTTGTGACCGTTGACTTCAATTCCTTTTTTGTCTACTATTGATCTCATAATATGTTCGCTGTAAAGTGAAAACAAATCCGGCGACAGAACACAGTCTTGTCTGACTCCTTGTTTTATAAATTGAAATTGTCCTGTTTGGTTGTTAATTCGTATAGCTGCTGTTTGTTGCCAGCACATGTTTTTTTATGATTCGCAGATCCTAAGATTCAGATAAATGTAGATAATTCAAAAACTCTCCAGAGGAATAGTATATCTTACTTAATTGTGAAACAAAATTGTGCGCTGACAAATGGCTAACAATGAAAGTGTAACAACAAAACTGGGAACCTAAACTCAGGAATATGAAATGAAACTCCATGGGCTCCATAGTCCATGTTTTTGTTTATACTAAAATTATTAAACTATACCTAAATTATACTATATATTAAAGTATACTTAAACTATACTATATATTAAATTATACATAAACTATACTATATTTAAACTATATCTAAATTATACTATATATTAAAGTATACATAAACTATACTATATTTAAACTATACTTAAACTATACTATATATTATACTATACTTAAACTATACATGTTTATACTACTGTGTAACAGTAGAGGAAACTACAATATATTATTTTTAACTGGAAAGAATGCCACAACTATCAACAATACGCTAATAAACAAGTCAGTTTAGTTACACTCTAGCAACCGCTTGTTGTAGCCCACACATTTGGGAATTAGTCAGTTAAATAATCAAAGATTCTATTTTAGAATGACACTTCGATTTTCTTCTCAAAATTACATTGCACTAGAAGAGAATAAGCTTCAAGTGTAAGGGCTAGGCCAAGTCCGTAAGACACGCCAATTACCATCATTCTAGCAGAGTTTTGTAGGAGAAAACAGTCGTGGCTAATGTACGTTATTTAAATATGGCCGAGGTTATGACCTACAACTTATCTTCACTCAGTATAATGTAAGAAAATTGTGGGCTTCAAAAAGTATTAAGTTATTGGAAGATAAGATAGCAGTCGTGCAACGTTGGCTGGTTTTATAATTTCAGTTATTAGTTATGACACTGGTAGTATGTTTTGTCTTAACCGTGGCCAAATGATGACCTACTTTTTCATTGATTAAAACTATTTTTAAAACCTCATGAGAACTTAATTCCTAGGATACACTACATTTTGTAGTCGTTAATAATTTCCTAAATTAATCACATATAATTAAGAGAGCTACTTTTTACATGTGGTTTGAACCAGATCATTATTGTAAATTAAAATGATATGTCATTACTATCACGTATAACTATAAATGTTATCAACTACTACCAAGTAACCTAACTGCTATGACTGGCCGTATTGCCGACACATGAATGCAAAATTGGAATCAATGAAATAAATATTGGACTGAACATTTCAACAAGGAATGTAGCAACATTCTTTAATTTCAGTAGATTACGATTCCAAATGATAAATAAATTCAACGACTACGATGAATAAGAAAATGCATGTTTAACGTGACATTCTAACATGGTTTACTTTGCTTAGCCGATTAGGTTCGGATGAATGCACCTGGCGTTCCAAAAGTATTTGTTTACCTATGTATTTATATTATGTTGGCCAACAATCTATAATTCATTTGATTTATAAATTAACACGTTTTCATTAGGAAAAAATAATCAAAAGATAAAACTTGATGATATATTACGTAGCTATAAGATTTGAAGTCATTCTAGAGTTTTAAAATTTATAGTATTGTAAGTGCAAAAACTGTGCAGCAGAAAATTTGCACACAAGCACAGATTTGATTATCAAACAATAAAATAAACCTGAAACTAAATAATATCGCAAACATGAGCATAGTTAAAAGGTGAGATTGTTCCTGGCTGTTTATCAACGTGGGCTACAATCACATAGGATGGACAACTCCACAACAAAATCAGTTAAACATGCAGACGATACCCTTGACCCTGTCACAAACGAAGTCCGACAGGTGCTTCAAGTCACCAATTTTGTCTTTATCTGCGGCTTTATCAGCTTCTTTGGTATAGGAGCAAACATCACGAATATGATTGTGTTCGTCAAGCAGGGATTTAAAGACAGCATCAACATCAGTTTGTTGGGTACGCATCGACAGCCATTTAACATACTCTTACAAGAGATTATGAATTGCAAAAGTAATTATACGCGTCATCATCATCATTATCATCAAGTACCGGGCCTGCTGGTGTAGGTAAAACATGTCTCGCCACAACTTTCGATCCCGACAGTTATTTATCATTTCTGTTGTTGACCTTCAGACAAGTCATTCTCTTAAGCTTTCTTGTATCTTTTCCCATTGCTTCCCTCTATCTCTTCGTCCCTCAATTTTTCCCAGTTGTTACAATATATTCCAGTTGTTCTCTTCTCATTACATGGCCAAAAAATGACGATTGTTTCTTCCTAATATTGGAAATAACTTCTCTTTTTGCTTTGGCCCCTTTCAGAACATCTTCATTACTCTTCTTAGCTGTCCGTGGTATTCTCAACATTCTTATGTAAAACCACATTTCTACAGACTCCAGTGATTTCCTTGTCTATTGTCCTATTGTCCATGATTCACGTCCATATGTTAAAACTAGCTCTACATAACATTTAAGAACTCTTTTTCTTGTTTCTATTGTCAAAAATTGATTGCATAGTATCTTCCTCATTTTTTGAAAAGCTGCTTTTGCCTGAACCATTCTGCATCTAACCTCTTTTGTACATCTTCCTTTTCAGGTTAACAAAGTTCTCAAATATTTAAATTCATTTACCTGTTTTAATATTGTCCCGCTTGTCTTTATTTTGCACTGAGGTGATGTCTTTTTCTTTGTTGTTGCCATTACCTCTGTCTTTTTGCTATTAAGGCTGGGTTCTTACTTTTTGCACTCTTTCATTATGTCTAACAGTTCTTGTAACTCATTTTCACTCTTATCGATTAAGACTGTACCATCAGCATACCTTAGATTATTCATATTTTGACCTCCAATTGTTATTTCAGGAATGTCCTTTATGGATATTAAAATAATCTCACTATAAATATTAAACAAATCTGGTGACAGAACACAACCGTGCCTAGCACCCTTTTTATGTTTTCTAAAATTTTGATTATTTCTTGGTGCTTTACTTTGTCAAATGCTTTGGTATAATCTATGAAACATAGGTATAGTTCTGTTTTCATCTTTATGACTCTTTCTACTAAAGATCGTATGAAGTATATTGCATTGCTCGTTCCTTTACCTCTAACAAAACCACACTGTTCATCGCTAATTTCTGGACTGATTTTGTTTGCACTCTTCGAATGATGATTCTTAGTAATATCTTAGTCATGTGACTCATAAGGCTTATTATGCGGTGATCATCGCATTCAATCGCACCAGATTTCTTTGGCACGGCTATGAATATTGATTTGAGCAGGTAGTAAGAGCAGGTAGTAAATAGACACGCCAAGTGGCGGGTATAGGGAATATGGTGTTAGTGACCATAATTTTTACAGACCTTCGGCACATGATTTTTTGGGGTAATGTGGTCGGTATTACGCCATACCGCTTTACTTTCCCAGAAAAAATCCGGTTCCCATTTAAGGCTGGATGAACCCGGAAGCCGTCGGTCAGGATCGAACCCGACCCCTTGTACTTTGTAGACCAGATCATTAACCACTGAGCTATCGCGGCTCCGATTTGAGCAGGTCGTCTTTATATTTCAGCTGTTGTAGATATCATTCAATATTTTTGTTATTATTTCTATTCCAAAATCACACATGTCTTCAATCTCTTCTTTAGTTATATTATCTGGTCCAGGAGCTTTTCATACTTCCAACGCGTCTTCCACTTCTTTTTTGAGTATTTCTGGTCCTTCTCCATTATCTTAATATTTGCTTCTCTTCGTTCATCATTATAAAGATCTTTAATGTATTCTTTCCATCGTTCCCTTATGCTTTCTTTGTTCAATCAACAGTTCTCTTTCCTTTGATCTTAAACATCCAGTTTTTGATTGCCTTTTTCTTCCTGTTAATTTTTCAATTTGTTTGTATATACCTTTGGCATCTCCTTTTTGTTGCATCTCAATCTCTTTACATCTCTCTTTTATTCATGCTTCTTTTGCTTCATTGCATTTTATTACAATTTCTTTATTGAATATTTTATATGCATCTTTATTTTCTTTATTTCTTCTTCTTGTATCCATTAGCTGCAAAATGTCATCTGTCATCCATTTCTTTCTTGAATTTGTCCTCACTAGTGGTATTAAATCTTTTGATGTTTGTTGCATTTATTCTTTATCATTTCCCACTGGTCATCAATGCTTTGTATCTTCTCTATTGCATTGTACCGGTTCTGAATTGTGATTTTATATTTGTCTTGCAACTTCTTGTCTGATTTGAGTAAATCTAAATTTAACTTGATGTTAACTGAGGCTCGCTTTGTTGTTTTAAATTTACTCTAAGCTTTCCACAACTGTTACATGATCACTATTGCAATCTTCCCCTCGTCTAGTTTTCACACACACCAGACTGTTTCTAAATCTATTGTTTATCTTTATGCACGTACAGACAAATGTATATGTATATTACTGTGTGGGTATATATATATATATATATATATATATATATATATTATCTTTAAATAGAGAGGAATGGGTTGGGGGGGGGGAATTTACCATAACTCTATCACCCCATCCCACTGAAATAAAGACCTTTAAACATAATTCGTCATTGATGTCTATTGGTTATTATATTTGTTAAGTTATGTTTGTATAACTATGCATATCAAAAGATAATTTTGAACTGTCATTAAGTCAGTTATGAAGTTCATTGATTTTACCTATAAACTACTATATAATAAAATCTTGAAATTACACTAGTCCCTTTAATAAAAGTTCCTGATGTTTTGTGAACATCTACGTGATGTCCAACAAAATACTGGTACTCCGGTGTCTTCCCACTTCAACTCCCCTGATCACAAGGGCAAAGACGACATCCGTGTCACTGGTATTGTCCTTTGTCACTCTGGCGACCGCAGCCGCTATACTTTGGAAAATCACCTTCTTCTCCTCTAGTCCCTTATGAGACACGTCGGTGTTCTCCTCTATACCTTTTTTTCTGTGCTCCTTACCCCTCATTTGTTTTTATTGTACCCCACTCTCAGACATCTCACTCTTACCGCCTTTTGAATACCTGTTAGTCTACTATTCGATTCTTTCTCCTTTGTGTTTGCACACTGACCCCTGTGTGAACTCCTCTGGTTCCGTGTACATTTACGCACATTTTTGCACGTTTTTGGACGTTCACGACAGCCGCACTTGGTTACGATTTCCTTTTGGATTTGACAGGATAGTTTAATTTATTTTGTTTTCTTTAACACATTTCGATTGTTTTTGTTTTGGTTGTTTCGTTAATAGTTTTGTGTGTGTTTTTTTGTGTTTGTTCCTGATGAATGCCTATTGAGCCGAAACGTTGTTTAGTCTGTGTCGTCCACTTATCACGTAAAGCTTCTTACATGCCATTTTTTTTATTATTTTTATTTTTATTTTTCCTTTAATGAAAGTTCCCAGGTTCTCATCACATTTGTCACTCTATCGCAAACTTGGAATAATCTGCTAGGTGTCTTTCTTTCATCATCATCATCATCATCGAGTGCCCTCTCCGCAACGAAGGTGGCTACCATGGATCGCCATTCTACTCTGTTTCTTGCTTTGATGGTGCAGGCTGTCATAGATTGACTTGTCGTTCTTTCACAAATCATGAATTAACCTATTCTAAGGGGTAAAAGTCATAGCGTTTAACCAACTAGCTCGATGAAATAAATGCACTCATGTTCTTCATTTGCAGAGAGGCTCTTTTCAGTGCGAGAAGTGGGTCGAATTTGAAAATTGTCACACCCATCGGTCAAATTGGGGGTGTTATGGATAGTGTTTATTAGCATTAATTGGTGCAAAATGCATATCTTTTTATCTCCAGGAATTCACAAACAAACAAAAACAGTACAGACGGACTTTTTGGAACTCTTAAACAATATCGCTACTTCACTCTTACAATTGCCAGAAAGGATCATGTTACTTTCCAGCGATAATGACATCTTTTCTGGCATGTGTGTCTGCTCTTTTGGCAGAATTCGGGTTTCAATTTACCGGTTCAATCTGTCATAAATCATTGGAGGTTCAAGTGAACCATGCCCATACATTAATGAATCGTTTACACTGTTCTCCAAATTGCTCCTTTAATTTTCACATCTTAAATTGCACGTGCAGCTTCAAGATATCAAAGTTTACTGTTTCCTGATTTCAAATACCCCATCCCTTTTTTCAAGTGAAGTTTAAAATGTTGTATCTTTGCTTTTAATTTACATAAAATGTGGATCTCATGCCGTTAGATGTCCTAATTTGTGTCGACACATCATGCTCCTTAGACGCTATCAGATTCCAGACACCATTTTCCAACCTTATGTACGGCCCGCACAACGATTAGTACTTTATTTGACAAATTCTAGAAACGTGTTTCTGTACAATGTTTCATTAAGCTCGGGAAATCTGCTACTAAACAAACGAAAAGACAAGTTGGGGTATTTTATTGAATTTTCTTTAGGTCGGACACAGGTCTTTGTGTGGTACATGCGTTTCAAGGCCGGTCGATTGTCTTTTCAGGATGACGAGCGCTCAAGGGGATCTTGCCACCATCAAATCGCCGTAAAATTTGCACAAAAATTCGTATCCTGATCAACGGGGATTGTTGTCGATGAATCCATCAACTCTCTCACATGATTGAACTTAGTTTTGAAAACTATTAGATGATTCTAACAGAAAGTCTGAATATCCAGCGCGATGCTGCGATTTGTCTTGAGGCTTTTGACAGTCGATTTTAAATAGAGAACGTCTTCAAGTGTTCTGTTACGTGAGATATCGTCGAAACCTTCATCTCCAGGGTCATCATGAGGAACAAAAGTTGGATTTGCAACTACTATCCTGAGACAAAAAGCAGTGTCCGGAAGGGCCCGCAGTCTCTGACACCAAAGAAGGTGAAACAGGTCCGGAGTGTAAATAAATGCATATATTCTCGTCAACGTCAAGTTTATCGTTCATGCTCATGCGGAATGTGCTCATTCACACACCAGGTAACTTCATACTTGTATTGTGACGTTTAAAGTCGCTTGAGAGAAGATGTTTGATTAAAAGGCAGGAAATGTGAAGCAAAAGAAATTGGCTATTGCGTCATCATACTGCAGTCTACGCCTCATTCAATATGGCGGGGTAAAAAAAAAATAAAGCAATAACTTGTCGGTAGTTCTGCGCTTTCCGTGAACAACTGACCTAGACCATTGTGAACTCTCATGATTCCTTCACTGAAATTAAAGCTGATGAGGTGCCATTTCAACACCGATAATGACATCAATTTCATCCACTTCTGATGTTCAGATTGCCTTCTACTGCAAGCTCTAGCGAAACTATTATTAGTTGGCACATGTATGTCATAGTAAAGTAACTGATAGTTTACATATACGATAATTTGTAACTGTGTAGCTATCTTTTTTTATATAATTTATTGAACATTGCTCAGAATTGACGTAATAAATGGCCTGTGTGTTCTTGCGCTAGGGTACATTAAGATGACATATTTATAATCTCTTTCAGGTCTGGCTATTTCAGATTTTGGATGCTCCCTCACTATGTTCTGGACCAGCATATGCTACAACCCCCTGTTTCACAAAGTCGGCTTACCCATAGCACCGCTGGACGTCATGTATGTGACCGGGGTTGGCCTCATGTTTGTGTCAGCAGGTACTGTGTTCTGAAACATTACACACAATGACAACACTTGACTGGTAAATGCTAAATCTGCTCAACTTAAGTGTACTTGCATGTGTGTATCCATATGTTTATTTAGGCGTATGTGATTATCATACAACCATGATTCCTTATTTTTAGCTGCATTTGTTCACTCCCCATTATTTGAGATCCACTTCTGCTCACATCGCCCTCAGATCTTGAAATTTAAAATAATTGCTCTCGTTCTCCCCTCGTCTCATTTACCAAACTTTGCAGACAAGTCTATATACACGAACTTTCCTTGTTAAAGTTTTTGACTCACTGTTCATCACCGACTTACTTAATATATAGTCTGTTCTCTCAGTCTATGTCTCCGTCTGTTTGACTTCCCTTTTGCTACGTTAAAACAAATATGTCTCGTGAAATCATATATGAAGTTGGCGATGTCTTAATCAAAAACGTCTCTTTTGTCTTTCCTCACAATAAAAATTATAGATATCAAAGTTATGATCTTGACAAATTTTGTGTCTTTCATTGAGGTTGTTCTTTGTTTGTTGACGGCCACTTCCCGCCATTTTGATATTTTGTTTACTATAGATAGTTTGTGCTATAACGTGTTTATATTTCAATGAGAGAATCCCAGTCGTGTCTCACACCCTATATCTCATCATCATGTTGGATGAGATACTACTCGTTCATATTATCACCGTTTTCAGTCTGAGACACAATCAGGGATACACGTCATAAACAAATGATCTACCCCATTCAACTATCGTTGATCTGTTGCCGGTTTCTGTTCACATTCTCTGAAGAATTCAGTCCCATAGCAAAGACCTGACATTACAATGCTGATAATAGGGTACAAAGGTACGTACTAACAGTGCGTGCTGAACTCGCGCTCTATGGATCACAGGAAGACTTTTTTTTGCTATTATCTTCGTTTAGAAAAAAAAGACAACTTACACAAATCTAAATAATGATGACAAAAGCTATCCAGTCTGTTGCTGACTGATTTGTTAGTTTTTTTTTTTTTTTTTTTTTTTTTTTTTGTACAGAGTCACCTATTCAACTAATATGCAATATTTAAAACGTACACATGTTTACAGCAATTTGCTTTAAGCTCGTCATCTGACATCTGTTTATATATTATGTCATGATTAAACATTTTCTCGCATTGCAGTTTGTCCACATGCATGCATTTCACAACAGTCAATTTTATATTGTTACGATGTTTGATATTTACTTGATATTAAGTATGTTGTTTATTACATATATTACTAAGTTCGTCTTTAACAATTCTTTCAGAATCACGAGCTTCATCACTGCATTTATCACTCTGGAGAGATGTCTCTGTATCGCCATGCCTCTCAAGGTCAAGAACATCATTACTCCATTCAGAACGAAGGTCATCATTGCTTCCATTTTTGCCTCCATCACCATTTTGTTCATTCCCTTCTTCTTCGTGAATAAACTAGAATGGAAGTACAACATTCCTAGAAACAGATCCATTTTACTTCTCACGTTTACCCAGGACAGAGAGATAGTTGAATCTACAACATCTTTTATCCACAGCGTGTTCTTATCAACAACTTTACTTCTCACTGTCATTATCTGTACAATCATTCTTGTTGTGAAATTAAACAAGAAATCAAAATGGCGGGAAGTGGCTGCCACAAAACAAGAAACATCCTCAATGAAAGACAAAAAGATTGTCAAGATGATAACTTTGATATCTATCATCTTTATTTTCTGTTATGTTCCAGCCACAGTTGTCATTATGGCAATGGTGTTCTTCACAGAATTCACCGTGGGTGGTAGATATGAGAATCTACTTTTTGTGTTCTGGTCAGGACTGTTTGTTCTTGATGGGTTCAACTCCAGCGTCAACATTTGTGTCTATTTCAAGATGAGTTCTAAGTACAGACTCACACTTCGTCACATATTTTGTCGCAATCCTCAGACCAGGTGATATTCTTATGCTAATGCTCCATTTACTTTCTATTTTTTTAAAATAGTGTTTGAAGTAATCCCGATTAAGGAAGCAGTTACAACCCTAAAATCATGTTCTAATTGTGAATGTTATTTAAGGGTGCTATTCTGTCGCCGTATTAGTTAGTTGATGCTTATGCACTTTCATATTATATGATTTAAACAAGAGATAATTAAATGCATTAATAAATCACAAATTTAAATTCGTTAATATTAAAAACGATTCAGACTATATATTATTTCTGTTTACACATTTCATATATTATATATATATTATTAGAATTAATCCAGACAACAGACACGGATATGGATAACATGAGATTCTGACAGGTTAGTGCGTAACTAGCAATCTCTTGCAACAATTAGTGTTGATACTGTTTTGTATCTATTGACAAACATTAACCATCTGAAATAACAATGACTCAATGAACAGAAAATAAATTATGTGTGAACTAAACTTACGTATATTCTCTCTTTCTTTGAAGAATTTAGTTCAACGTCTTTTCAGTTGTTTATGTTGATTTGAGATTACAGTTATTGTTGTTGTTGTTGTTATTATGGTTTTTTTATGTGTTCGCCACCTTCCACACCTAGTACAGTCCCTAGAGACTAGGAACTGAATTGTGCGTGTTCATCTGTTATTCCCGGGCAGCCGTGTGTACAGGAGTCCACCGACGCAGGCAGATAACTCCGTCTTGGGAGGTACTCATGTGTTTCCGTTGATGAGTAATTGACGTTTCAATCCGGGCCTCGCTGATTACACCAGAGGTAGCTCCCGCAGAGAGAAATCACAAATACAAAATGATGCAGACGGGATCTGAACTCACAACCTCTCAGTCTCGAGACCAACCAGTTCCTCTATTGTTAATTGAAAAGATGTTCTGTGGAAAATAAATTGCGAATCGTCAGCTTAAGGGCCAAGTAAAAAACTGCAAGTTCCCTCTACGCTTTAAGAAGTGAATGGATTTATAGTTCTAGTGGTCATATCTTCCAATGTCAAATATCACATTTTTAGGTCATATGGTATCAGCTAGCTATTAATATTGCACATTGTATGTGGCGGCGTGGGCACAGTTCTGACAGTCTATCACTATAAATTTGTTCTAATTGTATCGTGAAGAAAGGTGTTTCTTTGTTTAAGTCTTACCAGTGTTTTATCTGTATAATTGCATGTGTCTTTTTAAACTATATGTGCTATATGTCAACAAACTGAATTAAAACAAAGGCTGCAGTTTACAAAGCATCATAAAAATGCATCATTATTATCCTTCTCTATAGCAGTGAATCATGGACATCTGATGTAAACAGGAGAGAATGCTAAATGCATTACATATGTGATATCAGCGTCATTTTCTTGGTATCACCTGGAAGGAAAAAGTGGCAAATGTGGAAGTCCTCACTCGCACAGTCGTCCCAAAAGTCTACACGCTGCTCAAGTAACGTAGGTTACGCTGGCTTGACCACTTTCACCATAAGAAAAATGGCCGCCTAACGAAAGATATACTCTATGGAATACTATCAGATGGTAATAGAATTAGAGGGTGCCCAAAACTTGGATTTGTAGACGTGTGTAAACGTGACATGAAGACTCCGAACATGAACTCTGCAGCTTGAGAATAAATAGCTCCAGACTGCAATCTTTGGAGACACACTCTTATGCTCCAAATCAAACAAGAAACGGACATATTCATAGAAAAAGAGAATACACGGCGAAATAAAAGACACAATCTAATTTCCCATGTGTGCTGAGAAATCCAACGCTTATTATGACTAACAGAGGCTATTATGCACTATATGTAATTGAATGTGAACCATAACTTAATAACTGGATGTGTGGAGACAATTTTGCACTATTTTCTTGTCAATGGATTTCATTCACAGTTGCTCAGGACGTGACTATCTATTTCCTAAAACTTATAATTTTTACACTAAGATTCAGAGAAGATCCACACAATCAGCAGGCAACTCGTAGCGATGAGGAGAGTCATATTTTAACAATAGTCTTACCATTCATAGCTAGTTAACCTTATCCTCACGGCTGTTTTGACTTAGTTTGCTGGTAACATATTCAAATCTCTCTCTTTCTTTCTCTCTGTGCGATCCAGACTCAATCAGAGTAGGATTCCAGACTCTCGTGAAGTCAGCTGTATGTTTAAGCGAATCGATTGCCCCATATAGTTTTTCTTCCAGGGAGGTGGGCGTGGACCACATTGCTCTTATCAGGTCTGTATACTGGGGCAATCCTGTAGAACCTGTTTTGTAGTCATATTGTCCTGTGTACAGTGGCATGGGCTGGTTGTACCTATTTTGAATGTGGTGAACATGTGATTTCTCATTCTATTGTGGCCAGTGCGTAGACGAAGTATGGTGACTTGATCCCTCCTTGATAGTTGGTGGTATCCGTCACTCTCGTTATGCTTTGGGTGTTCTCGTTTCCAATTTTCATGGAACTGACCCTTGAGGATGGATTTGGCTTCATCATAACTGAGCGGATGGTTCTCTTGCGGTAATCTCCCTCCTTCTTTAGCTAATTTGTCTGCGCGTTCGTTCCTGTGTATATTACGGTGTGATGGTATCCACTGAATGACCACTCTCTGGAGGTTATTGCATAGTTGGTCCAGAGTTGTTCTCAAGTCATCTAGTTCATTGTTCTTGGGGCTTTTTAGAGCTGATAATACTGACAGTGCATCAGTCAGAATCACCAATTTATTGTGAATGTTATTTTTGTGTTGAGTAGCCAGTGTTGCAGCATCTTTGATGGCCTCAGTTTCTGCTTTAAAGTTGTTTGATAATTTTCCAGTAGCTATTGACTTGGTGATCTCGTTCTGATTATTCAGCGTCAAGAACGCACCTCCCCCTCCATTTCTGGTGGCATTTGTAGCAGAGCCATCTGTGTATATGTGGGACCAAGAGTCCTGTGGGTAGATATCGTGTAGGTGTTTTTCTGCTACGTATTTTCTTTCTGTGTCTGATTGGGTGCCTTTTTTCATGATTCCAGTTATATTTTCCTTAAGTTCTGCTATTTTATGCTTTCCACGAGGAGACATATCAGATGGGCCCAAGGTTTTGATATTGTTTGGGAAAGTACTGGGTCTCCAGTAGTTAGTTCATTGGCAATTGCAACGAAGTTACTCCTCTTTAGTCGTACAGTTCCGGAACCAGTTATTCTTTGGTGCATTGGGTGGCTAAGGAGCCTTCTATATTTCTCCGCTTGTTGCAATAATTTAGTGACCCATCTGTCATCTAAGGGTTGTAAACCTGTTACTGTTACATATTAAATCATCTATAATTATTAAAAGTATTTTTAACACTAAAATGAATCCTGTCTTCACAATTTATTTATTTTTTATTTTCACAATGTTATCTTCTCAAGTACCCTTATTATTACAGATAATCATTTCTTGACAACTAACTATATCTTCATAACCAGTTTTATCGTCAGAAAATATTTATTTTTATTTTCACAGTTATTCTTATTTGCATTATTATTGTTTCTTAATAGATAACTTTACCGTAACGTACATTCCTGTCATTGCAATTAGTCTTATCTTCAAAAGTAATATAATTATTCATTAATGATGTGTCCTAAATTCACAATTTCATAAATTACATCCCTGACTGCCATGACAATAGTGGTTCAACTAATTAGTTGCTTTTTCTTCTCTTTATTGAAACATATAAAGTTATATATATATATATATAATATATATACATACAGAGGTTTTGTTACGTGTGGCCATTATACCTGCTACTATATGCAGTAGTCAGTGTAACCTGCGGCTGCCCTGCTGCCTTGCAGGTATGCTCAGGAAAGTAAAAAGCTAAGGGAGGGGACCCTGAAGTAAAACAGCCCCACTGCTTTGTGGATGAGACTCTTTAGTCAAAGGCTAGCTGAGCCAACCGTAAACAAACCGACGGAAGGCAACAGAAAACCACACGTTAGAATATATTTGTACAATCATTAATCGCCACAATAATAGAATTCACGACAACAACGTTAAGGGGGGTCCAATTGAATACCTTCGTTCGGTAGAGGTCATCATGTGCTACAGGTAATACTCGATTGTCATCACGCTACTGTAAACACGATACAAATAAAACAGACTCTGAAGATAGGTACTTGGAATGTGAGAACACTCAGGCAGAAGGGAAAACTGGAAAACATCAAACAGGAAATGAAAAGGATGGATTTACATTTGCTGGGACATTGCGAAATGAGATACACTGGATCAGGGGAGATTCTGATTCTGACATATAATAATCTATTCTGGAGGTACTGAACACTAAAGAGGAGTAGGCATCATCTTGGATGCAGAAAGAGCAAAAGCCGTGAAAGGCTTTTACCCAATATCTGACAGAGTCCTTTTAGTGAAATTGAATGGAAAGTGAATAAGTTTAAATCTCATACAAGCTTATGCACCAACAACAGACAGTCTTGAGGAAACAGTTGATACATTTTACGAGTTAAAAAAGGCACTTCTTGAATGCAAACATCATGAAAACATCATAGCTCTAGGGCATGACATATGCTATTTTGCAGCTAATGGATGCAACAAAAAGAAACAAGCATAATAAAGATGAGTATAAGAGATAAAATAAAGAAATTGTAATAAAATTCAATGAAGCAAAAGAATCATGGCTAAAACACAGATGCAATGAGATTGAAACGCAACTAAAAGGTGATGCCAAAGCTACATGGATAAAAATTGAAGAATTAACAGGAAGAAACACGCAATCAAAAACTGGAAGTTTAAAATCAAAGGAAGAAAAACTGTTGATTGAACAAAAAAGCGTAAGGGAACGATGGACAGAATACATTAAATAGTTTATAATACAATTTCTGATGATACAGTCTTAATCGCTAAGAGTGAAAATGAGTTTTTTAAAAAAATCTGGACATTATAGTGAAATAAATAAAAAATAAAGGACTCAGCCTTAATAGCAAAAAGACAGAAGTAATGGTAACAACAAAGAAAAAGACATCACCTTAGTGCAAAATAAAGACAAGTGGAATAATATTAAAACAGGTAAATGAATTTAAATATTTGGGAACTTTGTTAACCTTAGACGGAAGATGTACAAAAGAGTTCTTCTTCTATCCTTCCTCTATTGCCGTTGGCGTCGAGGGGAGAAACAATCTGCGATTCTTTGCTCTTCTGTTGGCCTCTTCTGATGTTATTCCTCCTAGTGACTCTTGTATTCCCTTTATCCATCTCTTTCTCGGTCTTCCTCTTAATCTGACGTTTCAGATTACAAAAGAGTTGAGATGCAGAATGGCTAAGGCAAAAGCACATTAAAAAAAAATTAGGACGATACTATGCAATCCATTTTTGACAATAGAAACAAGAAAAAGAGTTCTTAAATGTTATGTAGAGCCAGTCTTAATATATGGATGTGATTCATGGACAATTGGTGTTAACAGAAGAATGTTGAGAACACCATGGATAGCTAAGAAGAGTAATGAACAAGTTCTGAAAGAGGCCAAAGCAAAAGCAGAGCTAATTTCCAATATTGTGAAGAAACAATCATCATTTGTTGGTCATGTAATGAAGGGAACTTCTTCTTTTCACTTTTCACTGATACCTAAAAGGTGTCGTGGTTTATATCATTTGTCGTTCTTGAGCTGCTCGAACTGTCTAAATTAGTGATTTTCCTTTGTTGTTACATGTCTCTGTCACTGCATCTATCCATCTTCTGGGTCTTCCTCTTGGTCTTTTTCCATGCATTCTCGAGAAGAACGCCCTTGATGGTGATTGATAAGGATTCATTCTGACCAGGTGGCCGAACCATTTAAGTTGTTGTTGTTCTATATAT
Organism: Megaustenia siamemsis; assembly: GCA_032433765.1. Taxonomy (NCBI): domain Eukaryota; kingdom Metazoa; phylum Mollusca; class Gastropoda; order Stylommatophora; family Ariophantidae; genus Megaustenia; species Megaustenia siamemsis. Next base: position 11,713,792 of record JAVIAB010000073.1, read on the forward strand.
TCTTGGCCGGGTTTTGTTCCTACTATTTTTCTTATGGTTTCATTTGGTATTCTATCTCTTCTTGTGTTGTTTGTTACTTTTGTCAAGTATCGCATCTTACATGTATTGATCTTTCTTAAATGTGATTTAGAAAGGATCCATGTTTGACATTCATAGCACAAAATTGGTATGGAAATGCTATTTATCATTTTTTATTTAGCTGGCATAGAAATGTTTGGATGTCTTAGCAATGATGCCAGCATTTGCTTTTTGTATTCTCATGTCAATTTCTCTGTCTAGTTTTCCATCTTCTGTGAACATTGTGCCTAAATCTTGAATTCCTCTACTCGGATTGAACAGCTGGAATATATTGTAGCAACTGGGAAAATCGAGTAACAAAGAGAATGATGGAAACAAAGAGAAATTATATCAGACAGCTTAAGAGAAAGGCTTGGCAGAAGGTCAACAATGGATATGATAAATAGCTGTCGAAATAGAAAGTAGTGGAGAGACATGATCACCTACACCGGCAGGCACGGTATTTGATGATGATGATGATGGTGGTTATAGAGCCATAGACAGGAAAGAAGCCAGTTTTTTTCTAAAACCTCCTTAAATCATTGCGGTACACCGTTATATTAAAAAAAAAGTCAAACAGAATGTACAATTAACAATAAAATAAATTATTTTCATAAATCTCAAAATGCAAATATATAACACTTTATTGTGCAATTTTGATAATTTAGGACATAAATTGAAGGAACTATTTCTATTTACACATACACTTAATAACAATAATCGTCATGGAGCAAATTATCAGGTTAAATGAAAAGTTCGGAGCAAACAGAGTCTGTTGTACAAATAAATGTCTAATGTAACTATACGAGCTGAATTATGTTATACACGTAGTGTGACCACTCAACCGTCCTGCCTTCCTCAAGTTTCGAATTCAACATCCTGCCACTGCTTAACAGCTGGTTTTATCTTCACTGACATACTTGATATCGCATTGAGTCTTTTCATCACAGATAGTTGTAGTTTCACAGATGTTCTTCACTACATGTACACAAGGAATATTGTATCGCTATATAAATACATAAGTTCTATACACATAGATTTATATACAAATATTGACTTCCGTTTCTAAGATGGCGGATCTAGTCCACGTTCACTCGATAGCTGCAGAAAGTGTATTCGATGTCTGATTAATTTCGGTTTTCCATTGCATTCCTATGCATTAAAGTCAGGATGATGATCTACTTATTACATCTGCGCCGATAAAACAATGACGTACGCCGGCAATATACCATTTTCGACAAATCAAGTGTTGTGAATGCGACCTTCTATCGTCTAGGCTTGCTCTGCGCTTTACGTCACATTGGTGCTATTAATGACTGCTGTTGGATTTGCTTGAAACAAGTTATTTCCATGTTATTCATTAATGTGAAATGCTTCGTCAGCCGCAGTTTTATCTCTTTGGGGAACTTGCACCGTGTTCTGTTCGTCGTGGGCTACATTCACTAGAGTAATCAGGATTCTAAAGGGCGCGTCATTGCAGTGAGTGAGACATTATTATGTGTGCTACGTCATCGTAATGGCTCATTGTATATCCTAGACCTGCCGTACGCTAATCTTACGGTCTGTTGTTTGATGTGCGACGGGGATAATCTGACGACTAACCGTGTGTTTATATGTTCGAAATTGGAGTCAACAACGATGGCCTAACATCATCAAGCGCTATAAATTTTTAAAGAAATATGACGATCATCACTTTCGAGAGGACGTGAACTTCTGGTATACGCGGCAGGAACCATTGCAGGCTATGCATGAAAAGTGATCCTTGTTGCAGTTTCCTCATATTCCAAGTCCATGGGGACTGGTTGGTCTCGAAGCAAGACGCCAGCCTCGGGACAGAGAGGTTGTAGGTTCAAATCTCGGCTACACCGGTTGGGATTGTTATTTATGATTTCTCTCTGCGACAACCACCCCTGGTGTCAGCAGCGAGGCCCGACTTGAAACGTTAGTTACTCATCGACGGAAAAAAACATGAGTACCTCTGAACTCGGAGTTATCTGCCTGTGCGGCGAGGGATCCCTGTGCACACGGCTTACAGGGAAAAATGGATTAACAACATAATTCAGTTCCTAGTCTCTAGGGACTTCGTCAGAGTTGAAAGCTGGCGAACGCAATAACAACAACAACATATACAAATAGATGAGATATATACAAATAGAAGATGTTTACAGTTCAATCGATTCTTAATTGATGATAATTACTCCGCGTCGATGTTTTGCCGGCGATCCTTTACGTCTATACATCGTTAGTACAACGTTAATGTTTTGTCGGCGATCCTTTACGTCTATACATCGTTAGTACAACATATCTTATATGCTACAGTGCACCAATGCCGTTCTTATTGTAATGTGTTAGCGACACATATTTCAAAGGCATCTAACGCGCAGAGACCGTTAGGTTCCCTGGTTCCTTGATTCATAACATTTCTTCTTTCTTCTTCTACCTTTTAACTCCCTATGGAGTATAGGTCTTCAACAAACACTTTCCAAGTCGTTCTGTTTCTTCCCATTCTATTAAGATCATTCCATGTCTTCCCCATCATCTTCATCTCTGCTTCTGTCCTTCTTCTCCAAGAATTTCTTGGTCTTCCTCTTTGTCTTTTCACCTGGGGATTCCAAAAAATGGCCTGTCGTGTAATACTCACAGTTGGCTTCCGCAGTGTGTGTCCCATCCAGCGCCATCGTCTTTTCTGTATCTCTTTATCCACTGGCACTCGACTGGCATATCTGCACAATTCTATGTTAGTGATCATATCCTGCCATTTCCATTCTTTTATTCTGCGTGAGCATCCATTAATGAAAGTTTGTATCTTCATGAATATCAATTTTGTTGTTCTCCATGTCCCACAGCCATACAATAGGACTGTCCCAACATTGGAGTTGAAAATTTGTATTTCTGTATTGAACATAGTTTCTTTGGACTTCCATATGTTCCCCAGTGCAACAAAAACTCTTCTTGCTTTTGATATCCTTATTTTGGTATCATTTTCTGTTTCCCTCCTCTTTATCTATATCACTGCCCAGATATATGTAAGATTGTACGTCTAATAGAGGTATTTCTCCTAATTTTATTTGGTTATTGCCAACTGCATTAATTCTCATAATGTTGGTCTTATCTCTATTAATTTTCAATCCTAGCTGTTGTGATCTCTCATCAGGTATGCTCATTTTATCCTACATCTGTTGATGGCTGTGCGATAGGAGAGATATGTCATCAGCAAAGTCTAAATCATCAAGTTGTTTGGTCAGTGACCACTGGATTCTATTTCTGTTGTTCATGATAGTTACTGCTTTGATTCTTTTTGTAAGAATGTCTTTCAAGGTTAACACGTTATATGGTACATGATAATGGTGTTATGTTCATGAGCAGAATTAGTTTGTATTAAGGGTAGAGGCATAACAATTTGAAGATGCTGTAAAGCTGATGACAAACGTGAAAGGAAAACCGCAGGATGGCAACAGTTTTACAGAGGTGAGGAACAACACAAAACCAAACGACATTGGGACTTAGATTGACCTTCAGTCACGTAAATCTGTAACCATACCACTTTTTTTAAAGTGCTGAAGGCATACTCAGCTCCAACGTCATTTTTATTTTGTGATGTCCCTCACCTACGTAAAGCCGTAACCATACCACTTTTTTGCCATTTTTTCCTAGTTTATTTTAGTTTGCTCGACGGGTCATCCTCACTGCACATCAGAAAAGCCCAAAAGTGCTCAGATTTCTTCCGAAGTAAACACCTCAACGCGAAGCGACTAACGACACTAATGTAGTGTTGGTTGCTAAGTCTTCTTTAGATTGCTCCTTAGCGCTTTCGTCTGGCATCTACCACCTGGAATTTCCGGGGAACCTATTACAACGAGAAGACATCTTCATATTATACTACCACTACAGACACTAAGTATATTTCTATTCCATATTCAACTATTTTCTGTAGATGGTTTATTCCTCACAAAGGTCCGCTCTTGGAACATCAAACTTCCGGTATATGGTTGATAGGCGGCAGGAACCATTGAAGGCTATGTATGAAAATTGTTGCTTGTTGCAGTTTCCTCATATTCCAAGTCCGGCTTGTTGCAGGAGCTACTGAGTTAAGTGCTTTGTGGGGGTCTCGGTAGCCTAGTTGGGAAAACCACCCGACTGGACTACCGACGTTCGGACAACCCGTGTTCGATTCCCGCTGGGAGCAGTGTGAATTGTACTCGTGGTTGGGAAAAAAAAATACCCCCACGGTCGACCTAGCCGTTGGCAGAAATGGGTACCAGGGTATTACCCTGGGAAGGTGAGGAATGTTGCCTCGCATCGTGAGTTTCGATTCTTGAAGCTTGAAGAAATGTTCGGAGATTTCTGGATAGGCGGCCGAGCACATATGGGTGGAAACTCGCGTGCTAAAACGCCGGTTGAAGTCTCGTACTTTACCTGTACCTTTAAGTGCTCTGGGCACACCGTGAGCCGTGTGTCTCATCCGTTTTGATCATGTTTCGATATTACAAATGTTTACGATGAATCATAATATCGTATGACAGGGAACAGTTGGCTGTGTTCACTTTCTTCGCGGTTTCGCCTTACGTCTTTTGGCGTGTGCTGAGACTGCTACGATTGGGACTACAGCTACCTTTCTTTGCTTGGGAGATGAGATATAAATTCGGATGATTACGCTGCCACGGGCGGTTGAGCAATTATGGATTTTAATTTGTTTACAGTAATACCGGGGCCTTCCATAACCAAATAACGTTGTTCCACGTAGATTATTACTTAGTTGTGACGTCGTGTGCCTTTGTTCTTCAGTTCTCGACTGTTCTAAACAATTGTCGATTACTTTAACTTATCCTTGATCGCTCGAATATTTATTCTATTACGTCCCTTGTCCTATACCTATGTCCACTGTTACACATGCCTAGTTTTATTATCAAAGCAAGTCCTGTCCTTCCGTCTAGACTTAACATTACAATTACATTTATCTTCACAGAATGTCTTATCAGATCTAGTCTTATCTTCAAATCCAGCCTTATCATCACATCAATTTTTAACTTTATAACCAGATGAATTATCACAGCAAATGTTATCTTTAGAGATAGTCTCATCACAGCAAATCTTATTTTTACAGACAATTTTATTGCAGCAAATCTTATATACAAATGTATCTTTAGAGTATAACTTGTCACAGCAAATTTATTTTTTACAGAAAGTTTAATTCCAGCAAATCGTAAATTAAAATATAATCTTATCATCACAGCTAATCTTGCCTTTACAGTTTGTCGTATCACGAAGATGCGTCCTATCATAACAACTAGCTTCAAGACTATTCCTATAGAGATAAATAGTGTTATTTACAGATTGTCTTATCACGAAGATGCTTCCTATCATAACAACTAGCTTCAAGACTATTCCTATAGAGATAAATAGTGTTATGTTACAGATTGTCTTATTTTTAATTAATATTATCATAAAAAAATGTCTTATTGTTGCAACCTGCAATATAATCACTCCTATTCGTTTTTTAACAGTTTCATCTTATCAGTCCACATGTTGTCTTCATTATTCCAACAGCTGGTTTTCTTTTCTCACCTCTACTTATCCTTAAACTTAAGGCAATGTGAGCCACTGAAATGTGCAATTTATTTGCATTTTCTTCATGCTACTTAACAGTTAACGCTTCTCACACAGTGCATACTTAATGAAGTAATAACCAGGACATTAAAAGCTAGCAGCATATTTGATAGTTTATATAGAAATGTATGGTATCGCTGAGATATGGGAAGAACGGACGGTTTTGAAATAAATGGCTACCTGAACTTGGGGTGAAAATTGGCATTACCAGAACATAATTATATTCTGGAAGATTAACATGTCATTGCCAATGAACACCGACTGGCAAGGTCCCTTGCGCGTTGATGAACATTTTGATGAGAAGATTGGAGTATCAATGGGTGTGTCCGAAATGCAATGTGTATGATCCCAAAATAACTTTGATTGTGGTATCATCTTACAGGCATAACTAAATGTTGACAAAGCTGATGTACTCCAAGTATTGTTGTGCTCATGTGAAACTTAGACTGTGTATAGATGCCATTCAGAGAGGCTGAACGTCCATCCAGTTTGCCTAAGGAAGATTGTAACGTCAAATGTTAAGACAAGTGATGCCCGCTCTGACGACAAGTCACCTGCAAACTACTGCTTGCCGAGAATATTATTATTTGGCCAGTTGCAAAAAAGAGTAAGCCGAAATGTGGTCAAATCAACACGTTAAAGATACGCTCAAAACCTTTTGAAATACCTTCAATATTAATCTTGATACATTGACAAATGTTGAACAAGGCAAAGCTAATAGGCGCACGTGTCCGCGAGCTGCATCTTGTGAGACAAACAAACGAATAGCAAACATTACAGATCATTTCATTTTTTTTATCTCTAAGGGAAGAGACAAAGAGGAATCCCAAAATATTCTTGGAGATGACAGGTGGACGCAGAGATGAAGATAATAAGGAGGACATGTAATGATCTTAAAAGAACAGCAAGAAACAAAACGGTTTGGAAAATATTTGTTGAAGCAAATACTCCACAGGGAGCTGAAAGAAAGAAGTAGATGAAGATCTGTCCATGTCGCCATTTAATAGATAACCTGACACACTAACAATTGGCTATAGTCCACGGTTGCGGAACCAGCAGGTAAAGATGAATATTCGATGACGATTTTTTAAATTTAAAGTGTCGCTTCGATTTTGTTTCAAAATATTTGACACGAGCAAAAGATCATATTTCCCTTGCTAGAATATTGTCTACAGCGCAGACAGCGATTGTTTAAAGGCATGGGAAATACCATTATCACCACAAATTTCTTCGAAAGCATAGAGACTAATGAAAATGCAAGTTACTTAAGGATTACCACAGTTAATTATCGCATCATTACACGTAATGTTTAGTGTCACTAAATTAGTGAGAGCAACGCATGTTTAGATTATTTGACGATCAATATAGCAACGTTGGCACGAGCTGATGCTTTAATTGTAGTTATTAATTTCTGCACTGGTTCCATATTAAGTCTAAAGTGCGACTCAGGATATGAAACATTAGTTTATTGAGCTTTTTATTTTTTAACTCACAATTTTTACAGACAATGTATTATATTTTTATTTATTTTTTTATTTTTATTGCAGATTACCACATAAACGTTGAGGGAAGAGCATTTTCCCAATACTTGATTTTAACCAGATCAATATTGCAATTATTTAAGCAGAAACTACCTTGCACTACATTGCATATAGCTATAAAGACGAAGTTAAACACCAGGTCAATCTAACTCGTTACACTGACCGTATTGATTACGGGCAAATAATAGCGGAGAGATACATTTAACAAAAATTGTATAAATAATATTGTTTCAGTAGATACAGTTTTCAAATGTTAAAAGAGCCTAATAATCATCACAAGTACAGCAATGCATTTTCTGTTATCACATTTTGGCGTGTGTTACTTTGTTTAAAACTGTTTTAATATAATATCTACAAAGTGTAACTTACACACACACAAACATAGAGCACTCTGGTAAGCACTACACTATTAAAAGAAACTCTCTTTACGACACGTATTACTATTTTTGATGCACGTCGAGGGCCTCACGATAGAACCAGAGGGATAAAGGCCGCTTGGTCAAAGCAGTCGCCATGACGTGTGAGACTGAGTATTTTTTATTTCACCCCTGATAGAGAAATTCCGTTTCGTCTTTAATATTTGATTTGCGCACTATACTATAACTGACACCAAACAATAAGATCACAACATTACATGGTAAGCACTATACTATAACTGACACCAAACAATAAGATCACAACATCACATGGTAAGCACTATACTATAACTGACACCAAACAATAAGATCACAACATTACATGGTAGGCACTATACTATAACTGATACCAAACAATAAGATCACAACATCACATGGTAAGCACTATACTATAACTGACACCAAACAATAAGATCACAACATCACATGGTAAGCACTATACTATAACTGACACCAAACAATAAGATCACAACATCACATGGTAAGCACTATACTATAACTGACACCAAACAATAAGATCACAACATTACATGGTAGGCACTGTACTATAACTGACACCAAACAATAAGATCACAACATTACATGGTAGGCACTATACTATAACTGACATCAAACAATAAGATCACAACATTACATGGTAGGCACTGTACTATAACTGACACCAAACACTAAGATCACAACATTACATGGTAAGCACTATACTATAACTGACATCAAACAATAAGATCACAACATTACATGGTAGGCACTGTACTATAACTGACACCAAACACTAAGATAACAACTTTACATGGTAAGCACTATACTATAACTGACACCAAACAATAAGATCACAACACAACTTGGTTCAAAACTGAGAATTCTCATCAGCCTTGGCATTTGCCTGTTACCTGAAAAGTTTGATAATGGCAGACAACTCTTATATGACAAAACCAGCTAATCAGGCAGATGATGTTCGTGACCCCGTCACAGGTGAAGTCCGACAGGTGCTTCAAGTCACCAATTTTGTATTTATATGTGGCTTTATCAGCTTCGTTGGTGTAGGAGCAAACATCACGAATATATTTGTGTTCGTCAAGCAGGGATTTAAAGACAGCATCAACATCAGTTTATTAGGTACGTATTAGCCTCTCCAACTGTCTAATTAACTTTATAATTAAATTCTAATTCTTGTATTTGATCTATTTGTAAAACACATACAACTCTTCAGTCAGAGGGGTCCTGATCGAATGATTAGGACATAAAGGTTTTCGAAATATATATTTTATTAGTAAATCAATATCTTGTGGTGCCATGCTGGTTGGTGTAGATGAATATCTCTCTCCATATTACCCAGTCCTTCATGAATGTCCTAATTTCAGTCAGTGATATTTATTATGCCACTTGGATAAGCTGTTCAATATATTTTTTCTCTTGGTTTTCCTCTGCTGTTCTTTCCATTCATTCTGGCTGTTGTTATAGTATTCGCAATGCCTTCTTTTCACATGACATGAGCAAAAAATGTAGATTGTTTATTTTTGTACGGTTCTTATATTTCTGTAAGTGTTTATATATATATATATATATATATATATATATATATATATATGAGTAAATAGAAACTAGAATAGTTGCTAGTTGACACTTTCACACGATCGATGACCAGTACGGTAATACAAATGTAATTAAACCAGATCATCAGAGACCTGGAACATTAGGACTTTTTTTTTTATCAATTCATTGAATGGGACGATAGAGGTCTAGTAAATCGAGAAAAAAACGGGACTTTCTTCAGACGAAACTCTCCAAAACGCGGTCTGGTAAACTTATTACATTCTATAATGTATTTTAATTAGGAGTTCTATGTTTAATGTGTATAGTATGTTTATTATACCTAATGAAGTTTTTTGCCTAAACGGTGAAGCTTGCCTTTTCTTTCTATTAATTGCGTTGCTTATAACCATTGTGTGTTTATATTCTTTTATTTCTGGAGCAAAAAATATGGACTAGATATGAATATCAAAAAGACTAAAATTATGATCATAAACGAAGAAAATTCTTCTTTCTTCGACGAGGGTCAGTGTCTTTTTCTGAGATGTAGTTCTATTTCTTGTTCACTTTTCTGATGATATTTTGTGTGCTGACGAGATTCATACTCTTCTTTTGTTAGCATGTCAGCATATGACTTGTTGACAATGTATTGAACGCCTATTCTTTATTTAAGTTAAGATAACAAGAAGTTACTTTTCGCACCATGTGGCATATAGTGAATTTGAATGTTAGTGCTTCCTTTATTGACCTTCTGCATATTATTTTTTAGGTAATGTGGCCAGTATTACGCCCGTGCCACTTTATTTTCCCATAAAAAATCCAGTACCCTTTTAAGGCTGTGTAAATCTGTAAGCCGTTGATTAGGATCGAATACTCTTGTCCACAGTAGACCTGTTCACTAACCCCTCATCTGTCATATAAGTCAGCAATGTCATGTAATAGCGGAATGAACACAGAGAGCTGGGTAATTTTCTATTTCTTCCAGGTCTGGCTGTTTCGGATCTCGGATGCTCGCTAACCATGTTTTGGACCAGTATATGCTACAACCCCCTGTTTCATAAAATCGACCTGCCCATAGCACCGCTGGATGTCATGTATATGACAGGGGGCTGGCCCCATGTTTGTGTCAGCAGGTAATCTATTGAAAAATATTCATTTTTTGCAAATTCATTAATTGCTTTCTTTCTTTCTTCACTTTCTCTTGTACCCGTTCGCGTGTCGAGGTAGAAACGAAGTGATGGCTCTCACCCTTTTGAATGATTTGATCATTGCCATTTGATGCTGGCATAGCATTTCTTTGATGATGTCTTTCAGTCTTATCTGTGTCTGCCGCTTGCTCTTCTGCTTTCTTTCTTTTCATATATGCTTAGTATGGTAACTGATCACATAACATTATATGTAAATCTGGTTCGATCCTGTTTCGGACCATATATTGTTCTTTGTTTTTTTTTTCTGTTGTTGATTATTTGTAATTTTTCCGAGTGCTTTAAACATACCTCTTCCTTTGAATTGATTCGCTTCATACTGGAGAATATGTCGAGTAGGGGATTTGAGCACTATATCTTTGTCTATTCTGCAGTGAAAATGATCTTCTACTAAACTAAGCTAATCATTTATTGACACGATCTGGTAGTGGCGTCGGACAATCCTCACATCGTCGAGGCAATTAATGTCAAGACAAGAATGAGTGAAAAGAAAAGCATAGGAAACCGAGATAAAACAAAATATTGAAGAGCTTATCCAAATGACATACTAAAAGATCACTGACTGAAATTATGAAATGCATGAAGGACCGAGTTACGTGGAGAGAGATGATTATCTACGCCAACCGGCATAGCACTTAATGATGCTGCTGATGATGATGATGCTAATGAACATCAATGTCCTCGAATGATGCCAGAGTGAAGCAGTTATGATAACGCTTGTGTTAAAGAAAGATTTAGGTTTGGTTACGTGTTCCAACTGAAGAATAAGTGGCCAACTCAGTTTGTGAATATGGTAAACCTTGTGACGGACATATGCAAGCAGATTCTGACACCAACCGGTGAGACATTCTATTTTTACTACTGCTATCCATTCAACAGAGAGTCATGACAGAACCCCATATTGAATTAAAGCTAAAAATGTAGTGGTATTATCATTGTCCAAACCAGAAGCCAGTGTTACTTACCTGAAGTGAATTCTTGATACGCGTTATAAGCAAATGTTACAACATGACACGCGTTATAAGCACATTTTATCTAATGATACACGTCATAAACACATGTTACAAATGATACACGTCATAAACAAATGTTACAACAGGATACACGTCATAAACAAATGTTACAACAGGATACACGTCATAAACAAATGTTACAACAAGATACAACGATAACGCTTTGCCAGCTTTTATTAACACAAGGTGCAGAGTTAATATATTCACATGAGTTTTCTGACTTCCAGCAAAATGCTGATAATAAAATGAATAAGAAAGATACAGTTCAAGCAGAATGTGTTCCCTAGATATAGAGAACATTGCTTTCAGATTGTAAATGTCTTCCAAGAATCGACAGAAAACAATCATCGCTTTTAGATTGTAAATGTCTTCCAAGAATCGACAGAAAACAATAATCGCTTTTAGATTGTAAATGTCTTCATGAATTGTTAAGGATTATTAATTGCTTTTAGATTTGGTTTATCTGTAAGAAAAGACTTACGTATGGGCTAAATTAGTAGGACAAGAATTAGGATAAATCTAATAAACAAGTAAACAATTAGAAAACATATTGTCTTTTTCGTCTTTTTTCCGTCCTCCTTTCCCTTTCAGCGTCGAGGGGAGATATAAAAACAATATTAATATTTATCAGTTGTCGATCGCCATGGTCAATTGATAACTATTTCTCTTTTATATTTATTTTATGATCACATAGTTTGTTTAACCTCAGTGGCTGAGTGTGCTCGCTTTCTGATCTGAAAGGTCTAGGTTTAATTCCCAGAAGCTGTGGATTATTTTTAGGACCGATATAACTCCGGCGTTCACCCAGTCTCTAAAAACGGGTACAACAGATTTTTCTGGGAAGTAAAGGCGGCCTGGAGTGATACACAACACATCACTCAAAAATGTGCCGTAGTCATGGAAAAATATGGTCACTAACTCCATATTCCATACACGTCTAGCAAGGCGGGTGAGGGAACTTTTATTTTACTTACTTATTGGTACACGTTACAAGATAGACAGATTATTGTGATGGTTTGACATGCAACAATATAACAGCAGTGAACATCATTCTTTCGAAGTTTCATCTTGATTAGCCATGATGTTTTGTTTAGCGTTTAACATAAACTTTTTAATATTTGTTATATAATTTTTCCAACATTTACGTTTCTTGTTATTTCAGAATCACGAGCTTCATCACAGCATTTATCACTCTGGAGAGATGTCTCTGTATCGCCATGCCTCTCAAGGTTAAGAATATCATTACTCCATTCAGGACCAAGGTCATTATTATCCTAATTTTTGCGTCCATCATCATTTTGTTCATCCCCTTCTTCTTCGTAAACAAACTGGATTGGAAGTATAGCATTCCTCGAAATAGGTCCATAATTCTTCTCACTTTTACAAAAGACAGAGAGTTAGTTGAATCTATAACATCTTTTATCCACAGCGTGTTCTTATCTACAACTTTACTTCTCATTGTCATTATCTGTACAATCATTCTTGTCGTGAAATTAAACAAGAAATCAAAATGGCGGAAGTGGCTGCCACAAAACAAGAAACATCCTCGATGAAAGACAAAAAGATTGTCAAGATGATAACTTTGATATCTATCATCTTTATTTTCTGTTATGTTCCAGCCACAGTTGTCATTATGGCAATGGTGTTCTTCACAGAATTCACCGTGGGTGGTAGATATGAGAATCTACTTTTTGTGTTCTGGTCAGGACTGTTTGTTCTTGATGGGTTCAACTCCAGCATCAACATTTGTGTCTATTTCAAAATGAGTTCTAAGTACAGACTCACACTTCGTCACATATTTTGTCGAATACCTCAGACCTATTGATATTCATTTGCTATTGCTCATTTATTTTCCTTTAATAAAAAAATACCATTTTGTGAGGCAATGAGCAATAGCATAACAAAGTAATTTTATATTTTTGGATATTAATTAAGGACGCTATTCAATCGCCCTCTTTGTTGATGCTTGTTGAGTTTTGTATTTGACAGTTTAATTAAGAGTGCATTGAATACATCAAAGAATAAAATATATGTATTAATATAGATCCCGCATACTAAAAATAAGAAAGACCACATGTTATTTATATTTACACGTATAATGTTTTGGATAAAAGTTCCTGTTAAAATAGATCTGGCTAAAGTCAGTCAATATCTGGCTTTTAGATGAGAAAATGTCTCAGGACAGAACAATAATCCTGATGCTCCCACAATTTACAATCAATGTCTGAGACGATTGTGAGATGATGATCTGAGAGACTGGCAGGAATGTTCCTTTTCTAGAAAGCTTCTAAACTGTTAGCATCAAAAGTGTTTTATATTTACAAGGATAAGTTAACTACCTGAAGTAGAAATGACTGAAAGCAATATAATAGTAAACTAAGTCTGGATTAAATTTACTTGTACACCTGATGCAGCCCCTGTTGAAATTAGTTCTCCTTTTGTTGTAGTTTTTGTTAATTGCTATATGTGTTGATTGTTTTATATGTTTATGTTGATTGTTATATATGTTGACTGTTATATATGTTGATTGTTATATATGTTGATTTTTTCATATGTTATTGTAACACTCTGGACATTCTAGATAGGCCTTAACCTATAGGTTTTGCTCTCAGGATGACTTCAGGTAAACGAGCGGGGAAGGTGAAAAGTAAACTCTAACCTCTAGTAAATCACGTGAAAGAACCTGGTAGTTTTGTGCCTAGCACACTCACCAGCCGTCCTTAAAGCTTCAGGTTCAAATATATGTTCGCTACCTTATTTTCACTAGAATTAGTTACTTTCTACGGTGTGATGAGATTATATGTCCACTCAGTGTTTGATAGGAAGCCACGATATCTCAGTGGTTAGTGAACTGGACTATAAAGGATAAGAGGTAGGGTTCGGTCTCAACCGACGGCTTCAAGGGTTACTCAGCCTTAAATGGGTATCGGATTTTTTTCTGGTAAAGTAAAGCGGCACGGGCGTAATACTGACCACATTACCCCAAAAATCATGTGCCGAAGGTCTGTAAAATTTATGGTCACTAACACCATATTCCCTATACGCCACTTGGTGTGACGGGGGCTCTTTACTTTACTTTTTCTGTGTCTGATAGTCTGTTTTTAGTTTTGTATGAAGAAGGCCGCATGTAAGCATAAATGTGCACAGCGTTGTATTGTTCTCCTATGTAAAGCTGTCATTGTGTTCCCTTCACTCTCTACACTTCAGCTTTGCCGCAGCTCTACGATTATTCGCCTGTTTCTTTAGATGTCAGTTGAGACTGTATTTTTTCAGAACTAAAAGACTCTCTGAGTCTACACAGACACTTTAAATTAGTACCACAGATATTATATGTGAAGGAAGGACAGCGAGGAAGAGAACTGGCCACCTCCTCTCAAGAATCTGAGTTAAAGTTGTATTCGCTAACTTTTCATGCCGAAAGGCAATTGAGAATTAACTTACCTTTCACATCACGTGGCCCAGGCACAAAGATGATATCTTTATTATGGACAAGAAAAGAAACCCCTTGCAGATCCAGAACCGAAGGGATGACATAAAGAAAACTATTTTTTAAATAAACTTTGGGACTGCAAAATATGTTGTTTGTGAGGATGCAAAAAGTGTTATACATTTAATAATTACTACAATTTATTATCAGTAGCGTTGGATATCATAAGGGAGTTACATATTGAACTGAGCCATAAAATTGTTATTTTTTATGTTTCGTTCACTTCTTTAAGAAAAACTTTTATGTTTAATTTCTCATAGAATATGAGAATCGTGTAACATATTTTTCTGAGTAGTTGTCAAAGCTATACATGCAACGATCTGTATGTGGTTGACATTGTTAGTTGTGATGGCATGAGTAAAGTAGTCACGCAGGGGTATGCGAATGGTGGTTGACATTGTTAGTCATCACGACATGAACACAATAGTCATGCAGGGATCTATCTATATGAGGTTGACATTGTTAGTCGTCACGATATGAACACAATAGTCATGCAGGTGTATGTATGTGGTTGACAATGTTAGTCGCCACGACGTGAACACAACAGTTATGCATGGATCTATGTGTTGTTGATATTGTTATTCGTCACGACATGATCACAATAGTCATGCAGTGATATGTATGTGGTTGACAATGTTAGTCGTCACGACATGAGCACAATAGTCATGCAGGGGTCTATATGTGGTTGATATTGTTAGTTGTGATGGCATGAATACAGTAGTCATTCAGGAGTATGCATGTGGTGGTTGACATTGTTAGTCGTCACGACAGAAACACAATAACCATGCAGGGGTCTATATGTGGTTGACAATGTTAGTCGTCATGACATGAACACAATAGTCATGCAGGGGTCTATATGTGGTTGACAATGTTAGTCGATACGACATGAACACAATAGTCATGCAGGGGTCTGCATGTGGTTGACAATGTTAGTCGTCATGACATGAACACAATAGTCATGCAGGGGTCTATATTTGGTTGACATTGTTAGTCGATACGACATGAACACAATAGTCATGCAGGGGTCTATATGTCGTTGACAATGTTAGTCGTCATGACATGAACACAATAGTCATGCAGGGGTCTATATTTGGTTGACATTGTTAGTCGATACGACATGAACACAATAGTCATGCAGGGGTCTATATGTGGTTGACAATGTTTGTCGTCATGACATGAACACAATAGTCATGCAGGGGTCTATATGTCGTTGACATTGTTAGTCGATACGACATGAACACAATAGTCATGCAGGGGTCTATATGTGGTTGACAATGTTTGTCGTCATGACATGAACACAATAGTCATGCAGGGGTCTATATTTGGTTGACATTGTTAGTCGATACGTCATGAACACAATAGTCATGCAGGGGTCTGCATGTGGTTGACAATGTTTGTCGTCACGACATGAACACAATAGTCATGCAGGGGTCTATATGTGGTTGACATTGTTAGTCGATACGACATGAACACAATAGTCATGCAGGGGTCTATATGTGGTTGACAATGTTTGTCGTCATGACATGAACACAATAGTCATGCAGGGGTCTATATGTGGTTGACAATGTTTGTCGTCACGACATGAACACAATAGTCATGCAGGGGTCTATATGTGGTTGACAATGTTTGTCGTCACGACATGAACACAATAGTCATGCAGGGGTCTATATGTGGTTGACATTGTTAGTCGATACGACATGAACACAATAGTCATGCAGGGGTCTATATGTGGTTGACAATGTTTGTCGTCACGAACACAATAGTCCTGCATGGGTCTGCATGTGCTTGTCATTTCCAGATGCGTCGATATTTTAGTTCATGTTTTAAAATATAAACAAGAGTTACGCCACTTTAATTCTTACTTTACTTCACTGTTCTCTGCCTCTCTTACCTTCCAGCGTCGAGGTAGGATATAGTGTCCGAGAAAATCTTATTTAGTGTGTCCCCTGCATGGTAATCAATATGATGTCTGCGGCTTCATAAATCCATTGTTTTGTAGGTCTGCCTTTCCCCCTTTTAATTTCTTCTTGAGTGATAAGGCTATCCGAGGGACGCTGTCTGAAGGCGATCATGTTACATCTTCGAACTATTTCACTTATTCGCCCCTAATATAATTCAGCACTGAGGTTTCACAGCTTGCTCTTTAATACCAATAATGATTTCATAGATTGTTTTCCCATGTTACATTTGGGTATCTTTCATAAATACATTGTCTTTGAAGTGAAATATTTTTCCTTAAGTCGTCAGTGTCCGAGTTTGCAGAGTCATGATAGCATAGTGTGCATAGTGTGTTAAGTAGTGATCTCTTTGTAAATTAGTGTACATGTTCCTGACATTGAAGACAACTGTCCATGGTTTGGTTTGCTTTACAATATATGTTGTCATACTTGGCATTTCCCATTGGATATCACCCCTTGTTATTATTTAAAGTCTGTCATTTGCATTATATTATGTTCTGTAAGAAGGGTCATTGCCCTACACACTGCTTTTGGCTGCGCTGCCGATTAAACAACAAAGCTTCCGCGAAGTAAAAATGCCTCCTACATTGCCAGGAAAATAGAATAGGGAGAGCTTTGCTGGCAATACGAGATAGAGGAACACAACGTCAGATGTTCATGAGCATTAAGAAGAACAAGAACAAGTGATTTCTAAGCAAACAGACAGAGAAGAAAGACTACACAAGTGCTATTCTAAGCAAAGAGATAAGGAATGAATAATATACGAACATTGTCCTAGACTAACAGAGAAAGAAGAAATAAGACACGAGTATTGTCCTAGGCTAACAGAGAAAGAAGAAATAACACACGAGTATTGTCCTAGGCTAACAGAGAAAGAAGAAATAACACACGGGTATTGTCCTAGGCTAACAGAGAAGGAAGAAATAACATACGAGTAATGTCCTAGGCTAACAGAGAAAGAAGAAATAACACACGAGTATTGTCCTAGGCTAACAGAGAAGGAAGAAATAGCATACGAGTAATGTCCTAGGCTAACAGAGAAAGAAGAAATAACACACGAGTATTGTCCTAGGCTAACAGAGAAAGAAGAAATAACACACGAGTAATGTCCTAGGCTAACAGAGAAAGAAGAAATAACACACGAGTATTGTCCTAGGCTAACAGAGAAAGAAGAAATAACACACGAGTATTGTCCTAGGCTAACAGAGAAAGAAGAAATAACACACGAGTATTGTCCTAGGCTAACAGAGAAAGAAGAAATAACACACGAGTATTGTCCTAGGCTAACAGAGAAAGAAGAAATAACACACGAGTATTGTCCTAGGCTAACAGAGAAAGAAGAAATAACACACGAGTAATGTCCTAGGCTAACAGAGAAAGAAGAAATAACACACGAGTATTGTCCTAGGCTAACAGAGAAAGAAGAAATAACACACGAGTATTGTCCTAGGCTAACAGAGAAAGAAGAAATAACACACGAGTAATGTCCTAGGCTAACAGAGAAAGAAGAAATAACACACGAGTAATGTCCTAGGCTAACAGAGAAAGAAGAAATAACACACGAGTATTGTCCTAGGCTAACAGAGAAAGAAGAAATAACACACGAGTATTGTCCTAGGCTAACAGAGAAAGAAGAAATAACACACGAGTAATGTCCTAGGCTAACAGGCAATAAGAAATCACCATCATCATTGAGTGCCGTTTGCGCAACGAAGGTTGGCTGTCATGGAGAACCATCACTCTCTGTCTCTTGTTTTAATGGTGACGGTTGTCATAGGCTGACTTGTCCATCTGTTGATAATACTCGTTCATGTTTGTCTTAGTCTGCATCTTTTACCTTGATAGTTTCCTTCAAAGATTGCTTTAAGTAGGTTATTGTTTCTTTTAACATGCACCAACAATCTCATTTATCTTGTTCAAACTGCGTTTAGTAGTTATCTTTTCATTTTTAGGTGTTGTAAGACTTCATAATTTGTTTTCATTTCTTACCATCCAATTCTCCCTATTCTTCTATAAATCCACATTTCAAACACATCAATTTTTTCTTCTGTTTTCTTGTCTAATTTCATGGTTCTGCACCATACAGGAATGTTGAATTTTGCTATTCTTAGTTGTAGCCCTGGTGTTATTTATTTTGATATTAGTATACTTTTCATGGCTTTACAATTACTTTTTGCCGTTCTTAATCTTTTGTTTTTTAGCATAATTATACATTGGTGAAAAAGACCAACATCCTCAGGGGCCAACAGAAAAAGGGAGCTCCTAAAAACATCAGAAAGAAACAATCAACATTTTTCGGGCAATCATGAGAAGAGGAAGGTTGGAATACTTGGTTACAACAGGCAAAATACAAGGGAAGAGAGATCGCCGACGACAAATAGAGAAAATACTAGATAGTTTGGTGCCATGGCATGGAGAACAGCCAATACAGTAGAGTCAACAGATACAATACACTGTAGATAGAAGATTGTGGAAGGACTTTATCGCCAACGCCAACTGGTATGGCACATGATGATAATGATGATTCTTTTGTGTGTTAATGTTTTATATTTTCCGTCACTGGTTATAGAATGTCCAAAAGTAAATGTACTTTTTAACTGTCTCATGGTCCATTCTTTCAACTTTGATATCCACTTGTAGGTTTTTAAGTAGTATCTTTGTTTATGATACTAGTTGTTGTCTTTTTTATATACGTATCTAATTCATTTTTGTTTCTTTTGACACGTTTATTCCATTAAGTAATTGATGCAGATCTTCAGGATTTTATGATAGTAGTACAGTGTCATCAGTATATATTAGGTTATTAATTATCTTTCCATTAATGTTGAGGCCTAGCATCTCTGTGATGTTTTTAAAGATTTGCTCAGTGTATAGATTGATTAAGCTTGATGATAAAATGCATCCCTATCTTATTCCTCCTTTTATATCAATAAGTGTAGTGTTCTTTTTATTATATTTTATTATTGCTCTTTGGCTCCAGTATAAATTATACATTAGTCGTCTGTGCGTGTCATCTAGATGTATCTCTTTTAGGCATTATATATGTTGTTTATGTTGTATTCTATCAAAGTTTTCGTGTAGTCTACGAAGCCGGCGTATATTGATGGTTTGGTTTATTTACTTCTGTGTCTTTTTTGTTATTAATATCATCAAGCAGAATATGGCTTCTTTTGTCGCACTGTTTTCCTAAATCCAAATTGTTGTTCTTCTAATTCAAATTGATTTTATTCTAAATCCTTCCTTGTATAACTTTTAGAAAGTTTTTTGTTTCATGTCTTATTAGGTTTATTGTTCTATAATCACTGAATTCAACTGGACCATTCTTTTTAGACAATGCAATGGAAATTGATGTCGTTTAGTTCATTAGGTATGTATCATATATGTTATATGTCGTTGCATATCTCTGTGATCACATCAATGAAAAATCTTCTAGTGCCTGTATCATCTCTATCTGTATGTTGTCAGGTCCTGCAGATTTTTCCCTTTTTCATTGTTTCTTCTTTTTCGTCTTCTTCTTCTTCTTTCCTTCCTCATCTGCCTTTCAGCGTCAAGGGGAGATATAATTTGCGGTCTTTTGCTCTTCTGTTCACCTCTGCTGCTGCTATGTTTCCTAGTGCTTCTAATATTTCATCGATCCATCTTTTTCGTGGTCGACCCTTGGGTCTGGTGTTCTCACAACGTTTGTTGATGGCTCGTTGTGTTGTGTTTTGATCTTTCTGCCTTGTCACGTGGCCAAACCATTTTATCTGTTGCTTCCTTATATATTCTATGGCGGGGCTATTCCGAGTTTTTTTTTTCTCAGTTCTTCATTTCTGATCTTAACTCTCAGACTGCTTCCTGTCATTCGCCTCACACATTTCTTCTCCGTAAATGTTATTTTTCTTATTGTTCTTGCATCTAGGGTCCAGGTCTGGCATTGGTAGAACAACGTTGGGATGAAGATTGTATTGTATAGTGCTCGTTTTGCCTCCAGAGTTATTTCCTTGTTGGACAATAGTGGTGATAACTGTCCAATGATTTGACAAACTTTGTTGCATCTTGATTCTATCTCTGCTGTTTGAGAATTATCGTTTGTCATTAGACTTCCTAGGTATTTGAATTCCTCTACTTGTTTTATTTGTCTGCCTTCTATAGTTATGTTGATATTCTGTTTATTTTTGGCGACATTCATGATTTCTGTTTTGTTGATTTTCATGTTGTATTTTGTGCCTGAGCTGTTGAGTTTGTTTTAGTGTTCTTGTAGGTCTTCTATTGTTTCATGTATTAGTGCCTGATCGTCTGCAAATAAAAGCTCGTTGATCTCCTCTGTCTCTGATGGTTGGCTAGTTTGCATATATAGTCCATGTATGTTATAAACAGTATGGGGGATAGTACGCACCCCTGTCTTACACCTGATCTAACTTAGAAGTGGTCTGTGTAGCCTGCTGCTATTCTGACCCTGCAGCTGCTGTTGATGTAGACTTTTAATTAGGTTGGCTAGATGTTGGCTTACTCCGTATGTTGTTAGTATCTCCCACAGTTGTTCTTTGTTAACTCTGTCGAATGCTTTTTCCTGGTCATTGAAGGCTATGTATAAGTCTTTATTGTGTTCTGTCTTTTTTTCTGCAAGCTGTTTTAATGTGAATAGTGCGCCAGTACATCCTCTGTTTTCATTCCGTCTTTCATTGTTTGGTTAGCTTTTCCCTCTTCCGATTTTAAGATTTTAGCCTGACGTACATTTCATAATTGCTTTTCTTCTTCTCTAGATAAAGAAGAAATAACAAAAAGTATTGTCTGTAAGAAATAGCTAAAAAATGATTCAAACAACTCTCCCCAAAAAGCAGCATGTGATTACTTCCGAAACGAAATCTGTCTATATTGTCCCTTCGTATCGAAGACTGCACAAGGGACATACATTCTGGACTCTCTTTGTCCGTCAATTTTTATTATCAGGTGTCAGACCTTGCACAGAACCTGCATTGTATCTCGGCACACGACTCTGTTCTGGACGAGACGTCCAATCTCAACGAGGCAGCTCATGTATGCTGTTGTTGCCTCGATCGTCAATGTTTTTCGTTTATTTCTTTAGGTCAGCCTAATTTTCTGTTAGCCTCTGGTTTCCTTTTGAGGGCTTGTTCTGAGATTGTTGTCTCTTCTTATCACAAGACGAAAATATTATCACCCTCTACACTTAATTATAGATTATATTGTTGGATGCTGTGTCATTTCTCTTTTCTCTGCACCAGCCTTATATTAATTCCGTGATATACGAAGTATATCTTTTTTCGAGTGTATCTCTATGGTGAACAGCAACCAACGATTATGTTATACTTAAGTTACTATGGGATGAAAATGTAATAAATTATCTTAACGTAACCAACTGTTGAAATTACTATCATTAATTCAGAGGCAGTCTCCTACGTCACGAAAACGTGGCTGCAGCCTACAAAATTAGGACCAGCCGGAAAAATGCACAATCAGATATAACGTCGTACAATTAAACTTCGATATTGTGGTCAAAAGTACGTGGTACGAAGGAAAGGGTAAACTTTTGTGATAAAATTGTGTGACTAATGAAGATAAAAGTTGTGAATTACAAGACCTTAGCACGTTATGATTAATATCAGAAAATGGTAAATAAATCTTGAATTATTTGAAGATCAATGTCATTCGTGTAGCTTTGTCAGTGTTATAATTTCAGTTATTAGTTATGACACTAGTAGTAAGTTATGTCCCACCCATTCCTCGACTAACTATTGATTATTCATTACTGTCTTTTATTCCAGAATATTTGTTCATCATGCAATATACTTTAAATGTAACTTCAAATGTAAAATTACCACGTACATTTTAATGAAAAGTAGTTTTTAAACTTGATATAAAACATATCATTACTGTAATTCTCAAATTGTCGTATATATTTTAAAGAGTTTTTCTAGAGAAATTTCTAAGTTTGTTTTAGAGCACTTTATTTTTGTAATTAGAAGTTACTACCATGATATCACATATAACTATAAACATCATCAAATACAACAATGTAACCTTTACAAAGCTGATCGTAAATTAATGCTTAACATTTATATAAGTTAACAACACTCTGAATTAGTCAAGTAAATGTTTCGAAGAAGCATTCAGCTAAAATATCTTGTCGTCATGCACAAAAGCAAAGAACAAACCTGAAAACACCCAACTATATCTGAACCAAAAAAATAAACATCAAAATGCGCGTGATTCAAAGGTAAAATTTTCCAACAAGGAATCGTTCGTCATTATTTTGTGCTGCACATCAGGGCTCATTTAAGATGGAACGAGTAGTGGGGTGTATCCTACACTGCTATAAGGTATAGTGACAGCTTTACAAAAAAGGAACACAACAAAATACTGACGTTTCAGCCTACATGCGGCGTTCATTATAAAACGAGAACAACAAAAACGAATAACGAAATAGAAATAACCTATACTACATCTCGGATGAGGAGCCGCGATAGCTCAGTGGTTAGTAAACTAGACAACAAAGGACAACAGGTAGGGTTCGATCCCAACCGACGGCATCCGAGTTCACCCAGCCTTAAATCGGTACCGGATTTTTTCTGGGAAAGTAAAGCGGCACGGGCGATATACCGACCATATTACCCCAAACATCATGTGCTGAAGGTCTGTAAAATTTATGGTCACTAACACCATATTCCCTATACACCACTTGGCGTGACGGGGGCTCTTTCCTTTATTTTACCTCTCGGATGAGCGAGACATGTCAATCAAGGACAAATAAAAAGAGGGATAAGAGATGAAACGATCAAAACGAAAGAAAGTTGTGTTACATATCAAAGGATAAAAAACAGATAATATATGAACTAAACGTAAGATAAACTTATAAAAAAAAAGAAAAAGAAGAAGTAAGCTAATGCATTTAAGATGGACAACTTGTCCACGACATATCATGGGAAAGGTGTTCAAGACCCCGTCACAGGTGAAACCCGACAGGTGTTCCAAGTCATCAATTTTATATTTATTTGCGGCATTATCAGCTTCTTCGGTATAGGAGCAAACATGACGAACATATTCGTGTTTGTGAAGCAAGGATTCAGGGAGAGCATCAACATCAGTTTACTAGGTATGTATCTGCATGTTCCAGGAACACTGGCTGCCATTACTCTTCTTCTTCTTTCCTTCCTCATTTGCCTTTTAGCGTCGAGTGGAGATATAATCTGAGGTCGTTTGCTCCTCTCCTCTGTTGATGTTGTTTCCTATTGCTTCTAATAGTTCGTCAATCCATTTTCTTCGTGGTCGGCACTTGGTTCTTTTGTTGTCGCAACGTTTATTGAAGGCTCGTCGTGTTGTATTTTGATCTTTCTGCCTTGTCTCGTGGCCAAACCAGTTTATCTGTTGTTTCTTTATATATTCTTTGGCATGGGTTATTCCTAGCTTTTTTTCTCAGTTCTACATTTTTGATCTTATCTCTCAGTCTCTTTCCTGTCATCCTAACACATTTAATCTCAATAGAGATTATTTTTCTTATTGTTCTTGCATCCATTTAGGGCTCATGTCTGGCATTGGTAACACAACGTTGGGAAGAATATTGCATTTTAGAGTTCCCGTTTTGCTTCTAGAGTTATTTCCTGGTTGGACAATAGTGGTGGTAGCTGTCCAATGATTTGACAACTGTTTATCATTCTTCTTCTTCTTCTTCTTTCCTTCCTCATCTGCCTTTCAGCGTCCCCGCTGCCAGTCGTAGAGGATTCCTACTATGGTTAAGGGTAGGGGAGTAAATCCCCTCCAAAAAAAAAAATTAAGTAATACAGAGGAGAGACCCTTATGTTGTTAGTAATCCATTACAAATCATATCCGTCATTTCCTACCTTCAAGTTATTATATAATGGGTAAAGGCATAAAGATGCATAGAAATGCGAAGCTGCTGAAAAGCTGATAATAGTAGTGGTATTTTTTTAAACAATTGCCATTATAAATTGTAGTGTACTTGTGTTCCTTTAGTTTGAGCAAATGGCACTGAAAAGAGCCGGGGAACACATAATTTCATACACGTTGCTCCGGAATATATTGTGGAAAGATTGTTTGACGTGTTCTCACTTGAGTGACCTGTAGAACTCGCATTATGATGGAGGAAACATTGGAATTATCTCTTGAGAAAAAAAAAAACATAAAATTTATTAGTATTATTTATAAAATAGAGCTAGTTCATCAGTGCTATATAGAACCAATTCTGACCTATGGAAGCGAATCATGGACAGTAAACAAACAAATGAAAAGACGATTAAAGGCCACAGAGATGGGATTTCTCAGAAGAATGTTGAAAGTTCCCTGGACAGCTAAAAAGACCAATGAGGAAGTTCTCAAAGAGGCCAACACAAATAGGGAGCTCTTAAAAAACATCAGAAAGAAACAATCAACATTTTTCTGGCAGATCATGAGAAGAGGAAAGTTGGAATACTTGGTTACAACTGGTAAAATAAAAGGAAAGAGAGATCGCGGACCACAAAGAGAGAAAATACTGGATAGCTTGGTGTCATGGCATGGAAAACAGTCAACAACAGAACTGATACGATGCACTGTAGATAGAAGATTGTGGAGGGACATGATCACCTACGCCAACCGGTATGGCACATGATGATGATGAGAGCTAATTTATATTATTAGGAAGAAACAACCATTAATTTTTGGCCATGTAATGAGAAGGGGACAGCTTGAATATATCGCAACAACTGGGGAAATTGAGAGACGAAGAGATAGTGTGAGGCAATGATAAAAGATACCAGACTAAGAGAATGGCTTGGCAGAAGGTTGTGGGGATATATGATCACCTGCGCCAATAGGCACGGTACTTGCTGATGATAATGATATATAACATGAGCACAAGTATATAGGAAATACACACACCTGTGAAGCCATGTGTCACTTGAATTAGACATGGCGTTTATCTATACACGTGTTTTATGAGAGAGTATATTGAGTAAACTAACATTCATACTATGTCATTTGGAAAACGAAAATGAAAAAGTCACACCGACCAAATAATATTAGTAATGATGAGAATGATAAGGCAGGAATACAGTGTGACAGAGGAAACAAATAAGTGAAGAGGAGACAGAACATCAGATAGTATGATAAAATTATTGAGTTATTTGCGGGTCATCATCACTGCACTCCGAACATGTCAAAATTGGGTCGTCAATGACATACTACATAAATAACTGTAAAGAAAGAACGTTGTAGAGACACTTGATCGACTATGCCATCTGGTACGCTACTTAATTGGGATGACACGAACTATTGCTAGAATGGCATAATTAAAAGTGAAAGTTGACGGCACATACATTGATAAAAAGATAGAAACATTTCTCTTCTTCTAAGCGTTCATCCTGTATTTGAGCGTGTATACGTTGTGTTGTGTCTCTAGTTCGTGGCAAAGATGCAGTAATTGGTGCCTTTCGGCCCGACACACCCGTCTTCGGTATAAGTAGATGCGCTTAACGATATTTGCCCGAACAGTAACTATTTTAGGCCAACTCCTTTTGCTTTTAAACTACGAAGGTTTTTTTAACGTGTGCTAGTGCACACGGGACCTCCTGTTTTTCAACGTTTTCCGAGAGGGCTAGACACCGGATCTCAGAGACCAGTGGAAATCCAAGCCACGAGAAAACCACGGATTATATTTGTGAAATATTCCCATCAGCTATATTTGGGATCGAACCCAAGACCCTCCAGTACAGAGACCGGCGATTTACTTCTGAAGCATCAAGTTCCCAGGAGAGAAACAATGATGATGATTTTCAGTACAGCGTCTTGCACACTGAACGTAGTTAACATAAATGACAAGTTGTTACTATGTCAGGTTTACATGTCAAGGTATGACTTCATGTTATTTGATTGAAGAACCGACTTCTGGTCAATATGGCGGATAGCTAGCAGGAACCATTCATTGAGGCTCATTCTGAAAAGTGTTCTTTGTTGCAGTTTCCTCATATTCCAAGCCCGGCTTGCTGCCGGAGCTACCGAATTTAGTGTTCTGTGTACACTTTGAGCTGTGTTTTTTTTTTTTATCCGGATCGTGTTTCGATATTCCGATTATGGTTTATGGTTATGGTTATGGAAGGCCCCGGTATCACTACAAACGAATTAAAATCCATAATTGCTCAACCGCCCGCGCCAGTGGAATCATCCGAATTACTAACTCATCTCCCAAACAAAGAAAGGTAGCTGTAATACCCATCATAGCAGTCTCAGCACACGCCAAAAGACATAAGGCGAAACCGCACTGAAGTTAACACAGCCAATTGTTCCCTGTCATACGATATCAGCATTCATCGTAAGCAATTGGAATATCGGAACATGATCAAAACGGATGAAACACACAGCTCACGGTGTGCACAGAGCACCTAACTCAGTAGCTCCTGCAACAACCCGGACTTGGAATATGAGGAAACTGCAACAAGGAACACTTTTCAGACATAGCCTTCACTGGTTCCTGCCGCCTATCCACCACATTGCCCGGATGATCACGTCCTCCTGAAAATGATGATCGTCATAGTATTTAAATGTATGACGCTTGATGATGTTAGGATATCGTGTTTGACTCCAACACCGAACATACAAAACACAGTTCGTCGTCAGATTATCCCCGTTGCACACCAAACAACAGATCGTAAGATTAGCGCATGGTCGATCTTGGGACATACGATGAAATAATATGATGACGTAGCACGCTCAATATGGCTGCGCCCATGTATTCATGATAACTCTAGTGAATGCAGTCTACAACGAACGAAACATGGTGCGAACTTCCCAAAGAGATAAAACTTCGGCTGATTTGATGGAGCCCACCACATTAATGCGTTGGAAATTGTAAATAACTTGCGGCAAGCATCTCCATCAACCGGTCATTGAACAGCACTCAGTGTGACGTAAAACGCAGATCAACATTAGATGGTGGAAGGCGCATTCACAACACTTGATTTGTCAAGACGAAGTATTGCCGTGCATGCAACGCCAATTCAATGGCGCAGATATGACAAGTAGAACATCATTTCGACTGGAATGCAGAAAATTGTAACGGAAACCCGAAATTGATAAGGTTCCAATGCAATTTCTGCAGCGATAGAGAGAACGTGACTTAGTTCCGCCATCTTGAAAACGGAAGTCGGCAAGGACGGTTGAGCAAATATGGATTTTAATTCGTTTGCAGTGTTACCTGGGTCTTCAACTAACCATAACCACAACCATACTGAAGAAACGTTTGTATAAACAACAGAAATACCATCCATATTGAAAAATGAGCACATAACGTTACTATGTTTGTGACTCTTCCAGGTCTGGCTATTTCTGATTTTGGATGCTCGCTCACCATGTTCTGGACTAGTATATGCTACAACCCCCTGTTCCACCAAATCGGCTTACCCATAGCACCGCTAGACGTCATGTATATAACTGGGGGCTGGCCTCACGTTTGTATCAGCAGGTAATTTTTGCACTAAATTTGTCAATCTGCATATGTTGTCAGGAAACAGATAGAGGCGCTTATGAAATAGTACGAGAAGAGGGAGGAAATAAAAGTTACTCAACTTCCTAATGGCTGCAAGCATCAAACGAAATCATGAGCATGGAGAAGGAATCTGTATGGGTCCAGCCATTAACTTTGTTCATACTAAAGCGACTAAATCTGATAAACTCTTGTTTATATCTATTCTAAAGGTCAGTGAAAAAGGGCAATAATCAAACATATTGAAGATAAAATATAATAATACAAAGATCATTACAGGAATGTTGTCACGGATTTCCTTGATTGACAAGCATCATACACCAATTTGTTCAATATATATCATTCCTGGACATATCCATTTTAGGTAATTAAGAAAAAGGAATAGTGTTCTCTCTACGAGCAGTTTCTGTGTTAATTCATTTGTTTTTTGTTTTTTTTGTTTTTTGTGTGTTTTGTTTAGGTTTCTAATTTGTTTGTCCATTTAAACGTTACATATAAATAATATAAGGGCTTACTTGAATGTTGTAACAACCATAAATTATCCATTGCTGTCGAAATTACTAGAGAAAGGCACCTCAGGCGCTGACAATCTAGGATGTCCGGGGATTTCATAAGGTAGGTACTTGAGGTGGCATATAGACTGACAGCGATTGGGAAGAGGGCACATCTGAAAACATTGAAGTTAGAAATATTTAGATGGCCCTTTTAGTCTCGTCAGACGGTCTAGTGGAGGCTATTGTGTAGATGGCATTTTTAGTCTTGTGAGACGGTCTAGTGGAGGCTATTGTTTAGATGGCCCTTTTAGTCTTGTCATACGGTCTAGTAGAGGCTATTGTGTATATGGCCCTTTTAGTCTTGTCAGACGGTCTAGTGGAGGCTATTGTATATATGGCCATTTTAGTCTTGTCATACGGTCTAGTGGAGGCTATTGTGTATATGGCTCTTTTAGTCTCGTTAGACGGTTTAGTGGAGGCTATTGTGTATATGGCCCTTTCAGTCTTGTCATACGGTCTAGTAGTGGCTATTGTGTATATGGCCCTTTTAGTCTTGTCATACGGTCTAGTGGAGGCTATTGTGTATATGGCCCTTTTAGTCTCGTCAGACGGTATAGTAGAGGCTATTGTGTATATGGCCCTTTTAGTCTTGTCATACGGTCTAGTGGAGGCTATTGTGTATATGGCCCTTTTAGTATCGTCAGACGGTTTAGTGGAGGCTATTGTGTATATGTAACAGAGTATGCTAATGAGAGCAGATACTGAATTATTACCGCTTCTCAATGGTCAATAGCAGTATCATATAGTGGCGACCAGCAGATTTTTAACTACAATGATGGTATTTCAGTATAACTAGTGAGTCAGAAGTTTAGTTACAGTAGAGGTTATAGGAGAAGGGTAGTAACCAGGAGGAAGGAGTGAGGTTCAGAGAATTGGACAAAGCGATGGGATTTTCTATGATCTCCACACGCCCAGTTGTTGTGAGGGTGACCATCACGCATCGACCTCGTGACGTATTGTCAAATCTCCACGATTGTCCATGCAAGTTAGTTGTTATTGTATATGACCATCTCATGATACCATGCGCTGAACTCATGGTGTTACTCTGCCAGGTAATTAGCTACCAGGAGAGGTCAGTGTCATGAGGTAATGTTAGTAGTGGTCAAGGGTGTTTTCAGCTAGGATTTGAACATTTTTGCTTGGTGCATTTTGGTTTGGTGCAAATATGATGCATCATATTTCGCACGATGCAATGTTGTTGTTGTTATGTCGCCCCGGTGACTCCAGCCGCCATCTTGTCACGTGAGCATCCGGCCGCCATCTTGTCACATGACCCCGTCCGCTCGTGACGTCGGTGCGCGGTGACCTCGGGGAGGATCGCGTGTTGGCGGGTGACCCCTCGGGGATTATCTCGAGTGTTTCGGACAGCGTGCTATCGGATCAGGGATTATCTCGGTTCAGTGGGACGCTATCGCGCCAGGTAGCCGTTAGAAAATATTAGAAGTAAATATCGAGTCTAATGAAAAAGCAATATAGAAAATGAACGCGAAACTTAGAAATAAGAAAATGAGCGTGAAACTTATATAAAAATAACGAAAGAACCTTATAAAATTTAGGCAACCGCATCTTCATGTACCTCGGCACGGGAGGGCTCGGATTATATGGAAAATCATCTCGACTAACTGAAAGTTATTAAAATCGCGGAATAATAATAACTCGAAAGAAATAAATGAGCGGAAAACTATGTAAGAACCCCTCGACTAAAGTTTTATATTAAATTAGCGAAGTAATAAAATTTAATGTTAAAAATCCGAAAGCAAAAAAAAATAAAAAAATAAAATAAAATATGAAAGTTACTGAAAAATATTTAAATTGAACACGAAACTTATTTTAAAAAATTAACATGAAAGACCTCGACAACATTCAAGGTTGGTAGGCGTCATGGGCTCGCCGTATTGTCTCCGGTCAGGTGACCACTTAACTACGAGATAACGCACCAAGTCTCGTGATTTTGCTGATTGCGGTGGTTAGACCCAAAAAGCGATGCTGTGGTAGGGGTGAAGCACATGACCCTTGACGTGTAAATACAGATACCAACCGCATGACATCGCCCCTCAACTCTCTCTCTCTCTCTCTCTCTCTCTTTCACATTCACGATAAAGCAAAACAAAAAAGTCGCTCGATATTTCACACATATTTATTAATACAACAAATATACAACACATATGCGAAAATATATATTACTGTCCGATTGTTGATAATTTTAAGCGTCCGCGGGTCCCTCGAAGCCGAATTATCCACGGGGCGAGCAAACGATAAATAATACGATCGTTTATGTGCTGTCTCGCTGAAAAAGGCATGATAATTCTGTTAAGTTTCGCGCCTCGACACTTAAGAAGTATATAATAAGCACAATATAGACCGCACGTGTTGGTAAACAAATCTTGCAACACCCGCGGGTTGTAGACGAATGGAGCGTGTGAGTTTTGCTCTATAAAGTTTAAAATATCCACATGTCTGGGAGGCAAACCGTAGGAAATGAAATACTCACATTCGCCGAGCCTGTTGTGACACATCATCATCATGTGCCACCCTCAGCATCAACCCTTCATATCCTATCATCATCATCAAGTGCCACCCTCAACATCAACCCTTCATATCCTATCATCATCATCAAGTGCCACCCTCAACATCAACCCTTCATATCCTATCATCATCATCAAGTGCCACCCTCAACATCAACCCTTCATATCCTATCATCATCATCATGTGCCACCCTCAACATCAACCCTTCATATCCTATCATCATCATCAAGTGCCACCCTCAACATCAACCCTTCATATCCTATCATCATCATCAAGTGCCACCCTCAACATCAACCCTTCATGTCCTATCATCAGCATCATACCATCAAAGTATCAAACCGCGAAATTCTCTCTCTTTCTCTCTCTCTCTCTCTCTTTCTCTCTCTCTCTTTCTCTCTCTCTCTCTCTCTCGCTCTCTCTCTCTCTCTCTCTCTCTCTCTCTTTCACATTCATGGTAAAGCAAACAAAATATAGTACAGGGATAACCTTTATTTATAGCTATGTAGTTGGGTGTCTGCTTAGTTCTATGTCATAAATGAATCATAAGGGGTGACACTGTTAGAGATTGCTGGGTAGTCTAAACTGGTAGTGTAAAGAGTTAAATATCTAAAGGCGTAGTCGAGACGTTATCATCAGCTACCTTTCTTTTTATATAGAAATAGGAAAGAGCATTTCTTGTTTGACTGTCGGAAAATATGGAATTATTTAAGACTTTGAAACCTACATTTTTCACCCTTAAACACCCTTACAGTTTACACAGTCTGGCTAATATGGTCAGCGCAAAACTCGACAGGAAACCAGTCTTTATATACGCTATTAAACTCATTCCGCAGCCCTGACTTAACTATAGCCTCCAACTTAGGTGCACTTAAAGCCAAATATAAACTATCAGTATCTGTTTCACATAACTGAAAGTTGGACCTATCTACAAACTTATCTAAGAACTCGAAATAAAAAATCTAACATACGAAGTTTTGCATATCGATACACGAAGAAACCGATTTGTAGGGGTAAGTCCCATCCTACCGGGTGTGGGAAAACGGTATTTGTACAAAAGTTTATACAGAACCTTCTAGGAGGCAAGGTCAGAAACCTAGGAGGCAAGGGCAGAAACCTAAGAGGCAAGGGCAGAAACCTAAGAGGCAAGGGCAGAAACCAAGGAGGGAAGGCCAGAAACCTAGGAGGCAAGGGCAGAAACCTAGGAGGCAAGGTCAGAAACCTAGGAGGCAAGGGCAGAAACCTAGGAGGCAAGGTCAGAAACCAAAAGGCAAGGTCAGAAACCAAAAAGGCAAGGGCAGAAACCAAGTAGTGAAGGTCAGAAACCTAGGAGGCAAGGACAGAAACCTAGGAGGCAAGGTCAGAAACCTAGGAGGCAAGGTCAGAAACCTAGGAGGCACCTCGATGGACAGCTCGACAACCGAAGAGGCGTTTTACAATCTCAATATGACTAACCCCTTGTGGGTATGCCTTTTCTAATACGGTTATCATTCTGTCGGCATATTATCGTTTGTTTTTAATTATAATCTTAGTAGCATGTTGACAGTGCCACTATTGCGTGCTTTTGGTTAATTTGACGGAACCAGTTGTTATAATGCTTACATTTCAGTATTCGATTTTCAATTTCTCCCACTTAAAAGTTGGAGGTTCGGATGCTAAAGAATTTAGTGAACGTTACCCGCTCTTTCTTTTTTTTTAGGTCTCAGTTTATACGTGGTTACGGGTGGAGTGGTTTCATTACCTAGTTTTGGGGTTTCGGCTGCTGGTGGTATTGGTGGTCTCTTGGTCTGCGCTGGTGATACTTCGTGACGTGTAGCTGATCTGGTGGTTAACAACAGGTGGCGTGTAGTTGAGGTTAGCATATGCGGTTAAAATGTCTTCTCGCATATCAACTAAAGAAAGAAATATAGACTCATATTCAAAAAGTCGACCTCAAATCCATAAAAATCTACTCACATAGTCATACTAGTTAGACACAACGATCATAGTCATACTAGTTAGACACAACGAGCAGGAAGTTATATTCAAGGTCCCAAATGTTGGACCAAATCACTAAGATTTTACCACCATAACACACCCACGACCTCTCGAACCACGCACTTAACAAACTACAAACTTAATAAACCACAACCCCACGAACCATGGACTTAACGAACCATCAACTCACGAACCACGAACCACGACCCCACGAACCATGGACTTAACGAACCATCAACTCACGAACCACGAACCACGACCCCACGAACCATGGACTTAACGAACCATCAACTCACGAACCACGAACCACGACCCCACGAACCACGAACTCACAAACCACGGACTTAACGAACCATCAACTCACGAACCACGGACTTAACGAACCATCAACTCACGAACCACGAACCACGATCCCACGAACCATGGACTTAACGAACCATCAACTAACGAACCACGAACCACAACCCCATGAACCATGGACTTAACGAACCATCAACTCACGAACCACGAACCACAACCCCACGAACCACGGACTTAACGAACCATCAACTCACGAACCACGGACTTAACGAACCATCAACTCACGAACCACGACCCCACGAACCACGAACCACAACCCCACGAACCATGGACTTAACGAACCATCAACTCACGAACCACGACCCCACGAACCATGGACTTAACGAACCATCAACTCACGAACCACGACCCCACGAACCAATGCATACAGAGCCCGACTCCACTTTTTTTTATCACACTCATCAAATCACTCAGTATACAGGCGTGGGTGTAGTCTTGTGACTCTAACCAGAAAAATGCCCTTGTCACTGCCAAGAAGATACCTCATTGCTATACAGGGCGTGTCCCTCGTACACCCCAAGTTAATGCGCATCTCTTTATTCTGTATTTTCTCCAGCCTGTCATTTATACATTATTAATAACAAACGCCTTAACAAGAAACACCGGGCACTCTTACCTTCTAATAACTTGAAGTTAACACTTTTGTTAAAGACATTATAGTGATCCTAGGTGAGGGGTAATTATCATTCTCAGGAGATATAGCGACTAGCAACCAGGGATAAGACAAGTGGACACAGTAGATGTCGAATAGATATGTCACTTAACAATGACCCGTCTGATAAGACATGAAAATTTGATCAAGTTTCAACATTAACGTAAATATACTAACGGTGCCCAAGTTTTTAACGTTCACTAAATTCTTTAGCATCCGAACCTCCAACTTTTCCCAACATTATTGAGTTGTTGTTTTACAATTTAAAGTTAAATTCATTTGTGTCAGTTCTCGTAGTTTTTGTTGTTGTTGCGGTGAGTCATCATTGGTGATGTCTTATTAAAGATATGTTCTTCGTTAGTAATAGTTTTCTATAAGAGAAGACGGTGATTATAATTTGTCACCTTTTTTTAAACTGTTTAAAACGTTTAGTAGATGATGATAACATATGTACAAACATATAGCAAAATATAAAAACCATGGTTTTAGTCAAACAAATAATGTCTTTTTTTTTATTTACACATATATTTATAGAGAAAGAGAGGGGGAAAACGCGAAAATTAACGATAAGTGGGAGACATTGAAAATCGAATACTGAAATGTAAGCATTATAACAACTGGTTCCGTCAAATTAACCAAAAGCACGCAATAGTGGCACTGTCAACATGCTACTAAGATTATAATTAAAAACAAACGATAATATGCCGACAGAATGATAACCGTATTAGAAAAGGCATACCCACAAGGGGTTAGTCATATTGAGATTGTAAAACGCCTCTTCGGTTGTCTAGCTGTCCATCGAGGTGCCTCCTAGGTTTCTGCCCTTGCCTCCTAGGTTTCTGACCTTGCCTCCTAGGTTTCTGACCTTGCCTCCTAGGTTTCTGCCCTTGCCTTTTTGGTTTCTGACCTTGCCTCCTAGGTTTCTGCCCTTGCCTCCTAGGTTTCTGACCTTGCCTCCTAGGTTTCTGACCTTGCCTCCTAGGTTTCTGCCCTTGCCTCCTAGGTTTCTGACCTTCCCTCCTTGGTTTCTGCCCTTGCCTCTTAGGTTTCTGCCCTTGCCTCTTAGGTTTCTGCCCTTGCCTCCTAGGTTTCTGACCTTGCCTCCTAGAAGGTTCTGTATAAACTTTTGTACAAATACCGTTTTCCCACACCCGGTAGGATGGGACTTACCCCTACAAATCGGTTTCTTCGTGTATCGATATGCAAAACTTCGTATGTTAGATTTTTTATTTCGAGTTCTTAGATAAGTTTGTAGATAGTTCCAACTTTCAGTTATGTGAAACAGATACTGATAGTTTATATTTGGCTTTAAGTGCACCTAAGTTGGAGGCTATAGTTAAGTCAGGGCTGCGGAATGAGTTTAATAGCGTATATAAAGACTGGTTTCCTGTCGAGTTTTGCGCTGACCATATTAGCCAGACTGTGTAAACTGTAAGGGTGTTAAAGCATACACCAACGAACGCCCGGGCTTTTTAAACTAGAGTCCGAAGGGACGGCTCTTGTTAGTTTATGTAGTAAGACGTACCATTGTAGTGGGGATTACGATAAAATCAGTTGTAAAGGGTTAAGTAAGCAACACAACAAATTAGCTAAAGATATGTTTTTAGAGGTTCTCGCTACGCAAAAGGCTAAGGGTGGGAAAAATGTAGGTTTCAAAGTCTTAAATAATTCCATATTTTCCGACAGTCAAACAAGAAATGCTCTTTCCTATTTCTATATAAAAAGAAAGGTAGCTGATGATAACGTCTCGACTACGCCTTTAGATATTTAACTCTTTACACTACCAGTTTAGACTACCCAGCAATCTCTAACAGTGTCACCCCTTATGATTCATTTATGACATAGAACTAAGCAGACACCCAACTACATAGCTATAAATAAAGGTTATCCCTGTACTATATTTTGTTTGCTTTACCATGAATGTGATAGAGAGAGAGAGAGAGAGAGAGAGAGAGAGCGAGAGAGAGAGAGAGAGAGAAAGAGAGAGAGAGAGAGAAAGAGAGAATTTCGCGGTTTGATACTTTGATGGTATGATGCTGATGATAGGACATGAAGGGTTGATGTTGAGGGTGGCACTTGATGATGATGATAGGATATGAAGGGTTGATGTTGAGGGTGGCACTTGATGATGATGATAGGATATGAAGGGTTGATGTTGAGGGTGGCACATGATGATGATGATAGGATATGAAGGGTTGATGTTGAGGGTGGCACTTGATGATGATGATGATAGGATATGAAGGGTTGATGTTGAGGGTGGCATTTGATGATGATGATAGGATATGAAGGGTTGATGTTGAGGGTGGCACTTGATGATGATGATAGGATATGAAGGGTTGATGTTGAGGGTGGCACATGATGATGATGTGTCACAACAGGCTCGGCGAATGTGAGTATTTCATTTCCTACGGTTTGCCTCCCAGACATGTGGATATTTTAAACTTTATAGAGCAAAACTCACACGCTCCATTCGTCTACAACCCGCGGGTGTTGCAAGATTTGTTTACCAACACGTGCGGTCTATATTGTGCTTATTATATACTTCTTACGTGTCGAGGCGCGAAACTTAACAGAATTATCATGCCTTTTTCAGCGAGACAGCACATAAACGATCGTATTATTTATCGTTTGCTCGCCCCGTGGATAATTCGGCTTCGAGGAACCCGCGGACGCTTAAAATTATCAACAATCGGACAGTAATATATATTTTCGCATATGTGTTGTATATTTGTTGTATTAATAAATATGTGTGAAATATCGAGCGACTTTTTTGTTTTCCTTTATCGTGAATGTGAAAGAGACAGAGAGAGAGAGAGAGAGAGAGAGAGAGAGAGAGAGAGTTGAGGGGCGATGTCATGCGGTTGGTATCTGTATTTACACGTCAAGGGTCATGTGCTTCACCCCTACCACAGCATCGCTTTTTGGGTCTAACCACCGCAATCAGCAAAATCACGAGACTTGGTGCGTTATCTCGTAGTTAAGTGGTCACCTGACCGGAGACAATACGGCGAGCCCATGACGCCTACCAACCTTGAATGTTGTCGAGGTCTTTCATGTTAATTTTTTAAAATAAGTTTCGTGTTCAATTTAAATATTTTTCAGTAACTTTCATATTTTATTTTATTTTTTTATTTTTTTTTTGCTTTCGGATTTTTAACATTAAATTTTATTACTTCGCTAATTTAATATAAAACTTTAGTCGAGGGGTTCTTACATAGTTTTCCGCTCATTTATTTCTTTCGAGTTATTATTATTCCGCGATTTTAATAACTTTCAGTTAGTCGAGATGATTTTCCATATAATCCGAGCCCTCCCGTGCCGAGGTACATGAAGATGCGGTTGCCTAAATTTTATAAGGTTCTTTCGTTATTTTTATATAAGTTTCACGCTCATTTTCTTATTTCCAAGTTTCGCGTTCATTTTCTATATTGCTTTTTCATTAGACTCGATATTTACTTCTAATATTTCTAACGGCTACCTGGCGCGATAGCGTCCCACTGAACCGAGATAATCCCTGATCCGATAGCACGCTGTCCGAAACACTCGAGATAATCCCCGAGGGGTCACCCGCCAACACGCGATCCGCCCCGAGGTCACCGCGCACCGACGTCACGAGCGGGCGGGGTCATGTGACAAGATGGCGGCCGGATGCTCACGTGACAAGATGGCGGCCGGAGTCACCGGGGCGACATAACAACAACAACATTGCATCGTGCGAAATATGATGCATCATATTTGCACCAAACGAAAATGCACCAAGCCAAAATGTTCAAATCCTAGCTGAAAACACCCTTGACCACTACTAATGTTATTCCAAATAGATTGTAGAGATTCGGGGAAACAGGATGCTTTGTCTAAATTTGGGAAAGTTCAGGTGAGTCACAGATGGTGGACACTGGACACGTAAACGTAGAGTGACCAACACTTGTGATCATAAGGGTCGCAGGGGCACTCGGCAGCAGCTGATTGGCTGCTGAGCCTCAGGTAGAAGAGAGTTGTTGTGAGTACTTAAGGTCTTGCACAACAGTTTAAGGAAGTTTTTTTGCCAGAGATTTAGAAGAGACAGTCAGAAGTTAA
Organism: Megaustenia siamemsis; assembly: GCA_032433765.1. Taxonomy (NCBI): domain Eukaryota; kingdom Metazoa; phylum Mollusca; class Gastropoda; order Stylommatophora; family Ariophantidae; genus Megaustenia; species Megaustenia siamemsis. Next base: position 11,752,222 of record JAVIAB010000073.1, read on the forward strand.
AAGTATAAGCAGTTAAGTAGTTTGGAAACAGTTAGAGTCAGAACAGTTAGAAGTTAAGAGTAGAAGTCTTGAGTAGTCAAGTCAGTAGGAACTGACATTGATAGAAACTAGAGAAAGAAGTTGACAAAAATATGATGACAGTAGTAGTGAAGTGATGAGTTCCACTTCCAAGTGTTTCAAGAATTGTGTGTGTTCATCTTACATGTCGTAAGTAGATAAATTATAATAAATTGTGTAACATTAATTAAACGTTGTATCCAAGACTATCGATCATGTGTGCCAGCGGAAAATTCAATAAACTTGATTATCATTATATATTAAAGGAAACGACTCTGTCATGATCTTATCTGTTACATGTAGTAACATCAATGTAATGTGATGTGTTGTCAAGATATATACAATACTACAAAGAACAAGACGACTCTATAACATATATGGCCCTTTTAGTCTTGTCATACGGTCTAGTTGAGGCTATTGTGTATATGGCCCTTTTAGTCTTGTCATACGGTCTAGTGGAGGTTATTGTGTATATGGCCCTTTTAGTCTTGTCATACGGTCTAGTGGAGGCTATTGTGTATATGGCCCTTTTAGTCTCGTCAGACGGTTTAGTGGAGGCTATTGTGTATATGGCCCTTTTAGTCTTGTCAGACGGTCTAGTGGAGGTTATTGTGTAGATGGCCCTTTTTGTCTTGTCATACGGTCTAGTGGAGGTTATTGTGTAGATGGCATTTTTAGTCTTGTGAGACGGTCTAGTGGAGGCTATTGTTTAGATGGCCCTTTTAGTCTTGTCAGACGGTCTAGGGGAGCTATTGTGTAGATGGCCCTTTTAGTCTTGTCAGACGGTCTAGTGGAGGTTATTGTGTAGATGGCCCTTTTAGTCTCGTCAGACGGTCTAGTGGAGGTTATTGTGTAGATGGCATTTTTAGTCTTGTGAGACGGTCTAGTGGAGGCTATTGTTTAGATGGCCCTTTTAGTCTTGTCAGACGGTCTAGGGGAGCTATTGTGTAGATGGCCCTTTTAGTCTTGTCAGACGGTCTAGTGGAGGCTATTGTTTAGATGACCCTTTTAGTCTTGTCAGACGGTCTAGTGGATACTATTGTGTATATGGCCCTTTTAGTCGTGTCAGACGGTCTAGTGGAGGCTATAGTGTGTATGGTCCTTTTAGTCTTGTCAGACGGTCTAGGGGAGGCTATTGTGTATATGGCCCTTTTAGTCGTGTCAGACGGTCTAGTGGAGGCTATAGTGTGTATGGTCCTTTTAGTCTTGTCAGACGGTCTAGGGGAGGCTATTGTGTATATGGCCCTTTTAGTCTTGTCATACGGTCTAGTGGATGCTATTGTGTATATGGCCCTTTTAATCTTGTGAGACGGTCTAGGGGAGGCTATTGTATATATGGCCCTTTTAGTCTTGTCTGACGGTCTAGTGGAGGCTATTGTCTATTATTTTTTTCTGAGGTTTTTTTTTGTCGAACAGCTTCTCTCGTTGATAATTCTATCAATGTTTGACAGACACACACGGCCACAGAATGAACAAGTCAGGCTCATTGATCCACATAGTTTTCCATCTTTTTTCATGAGTCTTTTCTCTTCTAAGTTTTGCCCTAGCACAGTCTCAAATGATGTTATACCGTTCCTTATACATGCTCTCCATGATGTGCGATCACTAGCCAGATGTTCCCAGTCCTTTTTACAGATGAAGAAGTAATGCAGAGATGATTTACATATTTCTGTATATCGGCGTTTAGGTCTACCGATATGTCATTTTTAGTGTGTTAGTTCACCATATAGTATTTGCTTGGGGATGCGTTTTTCTTCCATTCGCTGGACATGCCCATCCATCTTCGTCTTCGACATCTGAGCATCGACATGGTTGTTGGGGTCTTTGCACGTTGCAGGACAGTTAAGTTGGTTATTTTGTCCATTTTGTTCCACATGCGATGTGCATTATTCTACGGAAACATCGCATGTGGAAGACATTTAGTCTTTTTTCGTGATTTGAGTATGTTGTCCAGGTTTCAGATCCATATAATAGTGTGCTAAGCACACAAGTTTGATATATTAAGAGTTTGGTCTTTAGTGTTAGTTTCATGTATTTATTTATTTACATTTATTATTGCGTGGCATTTATTTATTATATATATATATATATATATATATATATATATATATATATATTGGTTATTGGTATATATATGGCCACTGGTGTCTTGACAGACGGTTAGTAGCAAGCAATCATGATAAGTCAGTAGTTTATTTCTGTATACTATTCTATTGTTATCTTGAAATAAAAATGAGCTTTGTTCTTTTTTTAGATTCTTCATTTATATACTTTGGTATTCCCACTTATATCAAACGAAATTACATAGTTAAACTGTGATACGAGTGATTTTATGATACAAATTGTTTTTTATCTGCAACTTCACATTTCCAAGACTAATTATCCAAGACCAACTATTCCTTGTTATACGCATGGCCATCATGACAATGTGGTGCAATAACTCCGGTGGTTGATTATATTATTTGTAAACCTCAAAATGAACATGAATGTTTAATTGGAGATCTGAAACCGAGCTGCTGCATAGCAGTCAAACTGGAGAGACTGTGATGAAGATGTAAACACTGTGACGAAAATCTAAGCATTGTGACGGAGAGAGTAAACATTGTTCCGAATATGTAAACACTGTGACGAAGATGTAAATACTTTGATGAAGATAAAAACACAGACGGAAATGAAGTGATGGTTGAAATTATTGTATGGTATAGTAGTAGGGTATATTGAATTACAAATTTATTCCTAATGACTCTAAAGCAATAGACGAGTAACAGATAAGGTGAAGTTAATATGTATGCGATTATATTCGACGTTATAGCATCGGTAGCGATGCCATTAAGTGCCGTCCAGCCGCTAGATCACAGAAACTCGCAGCTGATGTCGCATCCATTAACAACACACTAACGGTGATGATTAAATTAGACCCTCCAAGAACATAAACACTGGACCCATTTTCCAGTGAATGTGCTGATCACATAAGTTATTTGTCAAATGTGGTTGATCTCACGAACCAGATTAATCTGGTCTAGTGTTGATAGTTTTTATAATTCGGCTTTTGCTGATATTTTAAAATGATTTACGCGACAGCCTAGTTGCGAAATAATTTGTTGCTAGTGCCCGTTTTGGTATATGTTTTACTTCTAACGTGTGGATGGACTGTGAACGTTACCGATATTTAAGTGGAATACGATTTATTCTTATTTGTGTCATGTGTTCGCGGTTAGACAGGCAAAACATATAATTCGACAACAATGGCGCCCGGCGGTTATGTCTAAACCGAATATAAAAGGTGTGTGACGGTGGATGGGGCGGAAGAATCTGAAATGATCAACGGTCCAAAAAGCGAAAACAGCAAAGTGTGTGAAACACATGAGTCATATTCAGGACACCAAAGACGAATATGGCAGACAACCGTGAAGAAATTGGAGCCTCATCACGTAACATTCTAAAGAAAGCCATGGAGAGAAATTCTAACAACTACTAAACACAATTCAAATAAGACAAATGAAATTTTTGGGGCATGTTAAAAGGCACAACAGCCTAATAAAAGCAATATTGGATGGGGAAATACAAGGTAAAAGAGGCAGAGGCAGACCAAAACTAACATAGACGATTAACATCAAAAGATGGACAAGTCAAAATATGACAATCTGCGCCATCAAGGCAAGAGACAGAGTGGAATGACACTCCATGGTAGACAACCTTCGATGCGGAGACGGCACTCAATGATGATGCTGAGTGTCGTCCACAACTACACTCATCTGGTCTAGTGTTGTTCACACCTACACTCATCTGGTCTAGTGTTGTCCACACCTACACTCATCTGGGCTAGTGTCGTCCACAACTACACTAATCTGGTCTAGTGTTGTCCACAACAACACACATCTGGTCTAGTGTTATCCACAACTATACTCATCTGGTCTAGTGTTGTCCATAACTACACTCATCTGGTCTAGTGTTGTCCACAACTACACTCATCTGGTCTAATGTTGTCCACAATTACACTCATCTGGTCTAGTGTTGTCCACAACTACACTCATCAGGTCTAGTGTTGTCCACACCTACACTCATCTGGTCTAGTGTTGTCCACAACTACACTCAACTAGTCCAGTGTTGTCCATACCTACACTCATCTGGTCTAGTGTTGTCCACAACTACACTCAACTAGTCTAGTGTTGTCCACACCTACACTCATCTGGTCAAGTGTTGTCCACAACTACACTCATCTGGTCTAGTGTTGTCCATACCTACACTCATCTGGTCTAGTGTTGTCCACAATTACACTCATCTGGTCTAGTGTTGTCCACAACTACACTCATCTGGTCTAGTGTTGTCCACACCTACACTCATCTGGTCTAGTGTTGTCCACAACTACACTCAACTAGTCTAGTGTTGTCCACAACTACACTCATCTGGTCTAGTGTTGTCCACACCTACACTCATCTGGTCTAGTGTTGTCCACAACTACACTCATCTGGTCTAGTGTCGTCCACAACTACACTCATCTGGTCAAGTGTTGTCCACAACTACACTCAACTAGTGTAGTGTTGTCCACACCTACACTCATCTATTCAAGTTATGTCCACACCTGCACTATCACACGCCCACTAAGAACCGTGGACTGAACCTTGGCTTATCTGGTCCGCATGTGGGCTAAACTATCCTTAAACACTGTAAGATGTCACCATTTTGTGTTATTTCATTGACTCAAAAGTGACAAGCTCCTTACCTCTCAATAATGCAATTTTTATTAAATTTCAGACGTCCTGGGAAAATCCCACATTGGACATTTTGTGTGAACAATCGGCTCAAAGAGTCAGCTTAATTAAATGCACCCTCTAGTGCAGGGGTGGCCAAATGGCGGCCCGCGGGCCGGATCCGGCCCGCCAGCCTAGTTTTCTTGGCCCGCGAAGCTCCACGGACTTACTTCATTTTTTACCCCTAATAGCGGATGTCTCCTGGTTTTAATCCGTGTCGGAGTTAACTCTTCTATCGTTCAAGAATACACAATTTGAAAATCTCTGTCAATTTTTCGCAACAGCTAGATTGGCAACATAATTTCAAATAACACACACACACACACACACACACACACACACACACACACACACACACACACACACACACACACACACACACACACACACACACACACACACACACACACACACACACAACTAATGGTGCCGACAATATTCAAAGTCTTTGCTTCGAGTTGGTACCGCAAAGTTGCTTTATTGTCAGTGCGGTGATAGCGTCAGATCTTTGGCTCAACATTTGTCGTCTGGACTTGTGGTGGCTCTTTCATTTCGCGGTAAGGGGTTAATGAGGTTGGGAGGGACAGGGGTGAGGGGACTTCGTAGCTCTAATTCTGTCTTTGAAGTTACATTCAAAATGTTTCACTGTTCGCCTTCATTCCCTTTGATCCCATCGTCTTGTCTTGTCCATAAAATGACTGCAACGTGTTTATTTGGTCACAATCTTTTGATTTCATTGTCAAACACAAGTCTGTGTATAACTGTCAAATCTGGACTTATTTTCGATAGTGGACCAACATTCTATGACTTTTAACTTTGATGTGAGATTTTGTATTAAATCATGTTAAAACGTAGAAAAGTTGATTGTGAAAATCGCATATTTAAACCTGAATGGGAATTAGATTATTTGTTCATCTTCAATAAGGATAGTAAACCTCAGTGCTTAATTTGCGTTCAAGTGTTAGCCGTTTTGAAGGAATATAATTTAAAACGGCACTATGCCACACATCATCAAAACATGTATGAGAAACATAGCATTGAAGCTAGGAAGCTTTTGGTTGAACAGCTGAAGACAAAGTTGAATCAACAGCAAAGTATGTATACAAAGGGCAATAAAATTAAAGAGTCATCGATCATTGCATCATATACAGTTACCTATGAGCTTGCAAAATCTAAAAAAACCCTTTACTGACGGAAATTTTGTGAAGAAATGTGCGATTCAAATGGCAAAGGCATTCGGTCAAGAAAAAATAGCCAAAGAATTTGAATCTGTGCCTCTTTCAAAACAAACTGTAGCCAGAAGAACAGAAGACATCAGTCTGCAACTGTCTCAAAGTTTAAAATCTTGTATTGAAAACTGCTCATATTTTTCGCTCGCGATTGATGAAAGTACTGACATCACTGACACTTGCCAGCTTCTTATTTTTGTTAAAGTTATCCAGGAGGATTTTACTGTTATTGAAGAATTGTTGAAAGTTTGCTCTTTGCATGACACTTGTAGAGGGACAGACATATTTTCTGCAGTTCATAGTGCCGTAGATGAAGTAGGTGGTTTTGGAAAGTTGTCTGCAGTGTGTACTGATGGTTGAAAAGCTTTTATTGGTTCAAATACTGGTTTTGTTGGACTTCTAAAGCAAAACAAAATTAACGTACCTACATTGCATTGCATAATTCATCAAGAGGCCCTTTGTGCAAAGTCCATAAATCTAAAAGACACCATGGCTACTGTTGTGAAAATAACAAATTTGATAAGAGGAGGACACCAGTCTTTAAATCACAGGAAGTTTTTATCATTTTTAGAGGAAGTAGATTCTAGCTACGGTGATCTCCTGCTTTATACAGAAGTAAGATGGCTTAGTCGAGGGAAATGTTTAATAATATTTTTTGAACTGAAGAATGACATTTATGACTTCCTGCGAGAGAACTTACCATGCTCCATTGATCTTCAACATGCACTCAAAGACATTAATTTCCTTCATAATCTGGCATATCTCACAGACATCACACAACATTTGAACATATTGAATTTGCAGCTACAAGGGGAAAAGCAAACCATTTTTCAATTGATGGGATATGTTGATGGTTTTAAAAAGAAGCTGAATCTATTTAGACTTTCTTTGCAAAAAAATGATCTGTTCCATTTTTCAAGTTGTAAGCAGTTGTTGTCAGAGATAGAAAGTGCAAACTTCAGTAAGTACGCAGCTGACATTGAACATTTGATTTGTGAATTTGATCGACGATTTCAAGATTTTGAAATGTTTCGTCCGCAAACGGAACTTTTTAATAACCCAATTAAGTGCACAGTGGAGTGCCAGCCATCAGATCTTCAACTAGAGTTGTGTGACCTTCAGTGTGACCCCTTCCTCAGTACTGTAAAGGCATTAGGAGCTGACTTCTGGAAATTGCTACCAAATGAACGTTACCCGTGTCTGAGAAAATGGGCACTAAAGATGTGCTCTATATTCGGCAGCACATATCTCTGCGAGACAACATTCTCTTCCATGAAGTTAATTAAATCTAAGACCAGGAACAGAATGACCGATTCGACATTGTCCCATACTCTCCGAATCGCCACGTCAAAAATGGAAGTGGACTTCAAATCTCTGGTGGAAAGCTGTGACAAGTCACAATCGTCGCACTGAGACATTAAAGGTAATTTTAAAATGAATAATTAATGGATTTGTTACAAATCAAATATGTAGTCAAAGTGCAAGCATTATTTATATATTACTATATCGCATAGGTTCCTACTGTCATTTTTGACGATATTCTTAAGTGTGGCCCGCGGGTCTTGGCCTTGGCTTTAATCCGGCCCTCGGGCAATCTCAAGTTGGCCACCACTGCTCTAGTGCATTGACGGATTGCTACCGTTTCCGACCTCCAGTAAAATACTTGATACAAGTCATCAACAAATGTTCTAAAATTACTCCAGTTCTCAGCCTTAAGTCATGTTCTATTCACACAATTTGGAGAATTCAACTGTTAATACTAAGTCCTGCAACAAGAATTGTAATAACAGTTATTGAGTTATTTGCGGGTCATCATCATTGCACTCCGAACATGTCCATAGATGCTCAGTTCTACTCCTCAGCAATTCTTGCAGTGTCCAGCGACTGACGTCTCCAGTTCTGCTTTTGTTGATTAGTCTTCTTACATGCCCACTAAGTTTCTCGTTTCTGGCTGTGCCCATCGTAACTTTCATCTCTTTCATCCGAAGGAGTGACGTGGACTCATGGTTGTCGAAGTCCTGTCCTTTCCACTTCCTGGAAGGCATTGATGATGTCCGCCCGATCTATTGGTTGACCGTCCTCAACAATAGCGCAGCTAGCCAACCTGTCCAATGTAATAACAGTATGGCGTGGAAGGGAACACAGTACGTGATTCATTGACGATTATAAAGAACTCATTGCTTATAAATACATGGCATAACATTATTTGAGGTTGCACTATGGCAAAACATGGAAAAAGACACATGAAAAAAATAAGGAAAATCATGTGGATAAGTGGGCCTGACTTATTCATTCTGTGGCCGAGAGTCAAACAGTGGTTGCATCAGCCATGAGAGAAGCTGTTCGACAAAAACACAACTTCAACAACAAAATATATAATAGCCCCCAGTAAACATTATGACAAGACGAAAAGGGTTTTAAATTGCATATACATTCAGTTTGAATACCATACACTTTACACAATATGAAATTACTGATGCAAATTAACCGTTTACGAAGTTAACTAATCTGTAAATCATAAAATAATATCAACAACTGATGCTGCATTCAACATTTTGAGAAAGTAAATAGTTTAGATTGTATTTGCCATTGTCTAACACCACTCACATTATTGTATAATTAACTAATTCCTTCCACATTTACAATAAATTGGCTGTCGTGACACATTGAACTGTATCTATTTGACAACAATCAGCTTTATGTTTTATGTTTATTGTATATTTTGTGTTTTTGTTACATACCTCAAGTAAATTTTTTTTAAATCTTCAGAATTACTGGTTGCATCACAGCATTTATCACCCTGGAGAGATGTCTCTGTATCGCCATGCCTCTCAAGGTCAAGAACATGATTACTCCCTTCAGGACCAAGGTCATTATATTCTCCATCTTCATATCCATCGTAACCGTGTTCATTCCTTTCTTTGTTGTAAACAGACTGGAGTGGAGGTACAACTTTTCTCGAAACATGTCCATTTTTCTTCTCACTTTTACAAGTGATAGAGAGATAGTTGATTCTATCACGTCATTTATCCACAGCGTGTTCTTGTCAACAACTTTCCTTCTCATTGTCATTATCTGTACAATCATTCTTGTCGTCAAACTAAACAAGAAAACAAAATGGCGAGAAGCGTCTGTAGCGCAAATACCAACCAATCAAGAAGCGTCTTCGATTAAAGACAAAAGGGTGGTCAAAATGATAACTCTGATTGCCATTATCTTCATCGTCTGCTATGTCCCTGCCACGGTTGTCGTCACTGCCCTAGTATTTTTTCCAGAATTTAATTATGGTGGTAGTTTTGACAACCTCCTGTTTGTGCTGTGGTCAGGGCTCTTCGTTCTCGATGGGTTCAACTCTAGCGTGAACATTTGTGTGTATTACAAGATGAGCTCCAAGTACAGACTTACCCTACGAGAGATATTTTGTACAGAAAGTCAACCATATTGATGGTGTTAGTTTATCTCTATTTTGAGATACGGTCTAGTGATGTGTTCGATAATTCGTGCAGGAGTGGATATAATATATGAAGGCTCAGATCTCTGTATTCATATTTATCCGTGTTTATATGAAATTGAATGATCGATACTCTTGTTTCAAATCATCTATTAAACTATACGGGGCAACCGAATCACTTAAAGAATGCTGCCTCCATGAAAGAGTCCGGAGTCCTACTCTGACAGAGTCATGACCGCAGCAGAAGAAGAAATTATCTCTTAGACTAGATTTATAAAGAAACAAACTTGATTGTAAACCATAGCATAATATTAAGATTGGATTTTTATTGCAATGCCCGCTGCCGTTTAAAAGTTAGAACTTGAGTAATTAATTAAGTTACACAGAGAACAATAGATTCTTGATGAGCAAATGATATTAGAGGAACGTTCGATGAATTATTAAACAAAATATTAAATATACATTTTCAAAATAAGTAAATGGGACGGTACTAGAATAGGTTAAGAAGTTCATATTCTTGAGTGAAATTGTGGAAACTTCAGATGGCAAAAGGTGAGGCAAAACTGCAGTCTAGAAAACGAAAAAGAGATTACGTAATCCACCTTAAATCATCTCTGCCGCAATCTTCCATTCAAGCGACTTATAGGTCTTGGGAATAAAGACCGGGTGTAGAGTGAAGTCGCCACAATGTGATGAGGTCTGAGGTTTTACAACCTGTCTTAGACATTGAAATCATGAAAACAGTTTCTGTAATCTTATTTGGGGGGTCAGTTCTGAGCATTAACAATGGGGGATGTCAAAAGTAACTTTTACTATGTTCCAAAGCCGGATATAAATGCTGACATGGGAGATGGTTCTAAATTATGCAATTTCTGACATTTCGGGAACATGAATCGCTTTAAAAAATCCAATCTTAATATTGCGCAATGGTTTACAATCATGTTTGTTGCATTATAAATCTAGTCTAAGAGATTTAAGTTTTTAACTTTACTATGTACTGAAATGTGTCTTGGAACTGCTTAAAGTATGCACAGGATATGTCTGCCAGTTGCTCAACAAATCAATGTTTATTCAGGTTGAAGAGAGTAATTAAAATATGAAAATGGTTATACTTCATTTTTAATGTTCTCATTATTCTGAGTAATTTAGTTCGTCTTCATGACAAAAATTAATTTCTATTGTTTGTATGTTTATGTCAAAACCAGAATAGGATAAGGGGACTTCACTCTCCAGTCAACACAAAAAACGCTAACACAAACCCAATGCAAATAGCATAGTATTTTTTTTTTTTATTATTATTTTTCATCTTGAAGAAATCAACTATATCATTGTCGTGTTCCATTCCAAATCTCGAACGTCACATATAAATGATTTTGAAACCAGTTTTATTTTTTTCAATTTTTTTTTTATATTTGGAATACAATTTGAGCACAATGGCACTAGATTATGCTGTTAGATTTCGCCGTATTTATATCAGATTGAAAAATCCAGATACTCGAACCTACACCGAGAACAATCGCTTCTGATGAGCACAGAATATAGGGTGAGCGGACAATGAAGTAAACAAACAAAATATTAAGCATGAATTTGACAATAAGTGAATGGGACGGTACTGTAAGTCGCGGAGCTCATATTCCTGAGTGAAATTGTGGAAACTTCAGATGGTAAAAGGTGAGGTGCAACTCAGGCACAAAACTACGGTCCAAGAAAAAAAGAGAGATTAAGTAATCCATCTTAAACCATCTCTGCCACGATTGTCCATTCAAGCGACGTATAGCCCTGGGGAATAAAGACAAGGAGTAGAGTGCAGTCACCACGAGGTGTTAAAGTCTGAGTTTTTTTTTTTTTAAGCTGTTTTAGACATTGAAAACATGAAAAACATTTTCTTTAATCTTATTTGGAGTCAGTTCTGACAAGTGAAAGATAATTCTGAAACAAAAAATAAAACTCATACAATCCACAAAATGATCACTGTAGACCACAGGAATTTAGTTTTGAGAAATGCTGTGACAAGTAGTGCTGCGGATATGAGGAATTCATGACTGAATGAAACTAGTTACATGGATAGAATAGAATAATTTTCTTACTTATTCTCTCAAAAATACTTTCTAAAAAGAATCCAAAACTATTGGCCGATAACGAACATCAGGAGGAAACAACCATAACTTTAAAGTCATGTTACAACCCTCGAACGGTAAATAAGAAATGAAATAACGAAAGAAAGATAAATGACGTATAAATAACATAAACAAAATGTGTTTAGTCTAGCATTGCAATTAATAATTGTACATTTTTTTTCCTCTGTGTTTTCAAATCAGTGCATGGAGTCATCTAGACAAGACCCAACTCTGACAGCCTCTCAGTAGACGTTATGTTAGAAAACAAAGTTCTGCATTGTCCATATTAACAATAATTCATCAGTACAATTGTGTCACCGTTAAATCACATTCTTTGTTCCTGTGAATAAGGGCTTAAGTGATTTGAGGTTGGCTAGCAGAAGTGGTTGATCTTCTTATAAATGAAACCAGTCGCTGCGGCTCTATCGTCACGCTCTTGTTGTCTTAAACTTTGGGTTAAACGATGGAAAAGTCTAGTGCACTGAGCAGACAGATAAGTCTAGTGCACTGAGCAGACAGACAAGTCTGGTGCACTGAGCAGACTGACAAGTAAAGTGCACCGAGGAGACAGACTATTGATGGCATAAAAAACAGCGTTGAAGCTTTGCTTTGGCTGTGGTATCTTGTCACTCTTTTGTGTAACTGATTGGAAAAACAGTCTTCTAGAATATACTGGAGTGTATAAAACGCCCACAAACAATCTAGCATGATAAACAATGAGACATTATTTGACGTATAAACCCCAGTGCTGCTGAATCAAGAAACCAAGCAATTCAATGGACACTCACGTGTGTTGGATCAAAGAGTCCTTCAATAAGGCGTCTTGACAATTGTAAAGTAGAATGGTTTTTTGGCAAAACACAGTTTAGTTTAGCTTAGTCGATAGGTCATCCTCATTGCACATTGAACAAGCCCATAAGCGCTCAGATCTCCTACGTAGACTATCCATCATCGTGTAGCGACTAACGACATCGGTGTTGTGTTGGTTGACAAGTCTTCTTTGGATTTATGTGTAGCGCTCTCGTCTGGCAACTCCCACCGTAACATGATATTCATGAAGTTCGTTATGGCCGCGGGTTCAGGGTCACAATTTGTGTCGTTTCTTCGTTCAGCCCCACCTGAGAGCATTCAGAATGTCAAAGCGGTCCATTGCCCTTCCAAAATACTCAACATCAGTTAAACTGACAAGTCTGTCAGCGAGTTCATTGTCTCATACACTCGAGTGGCCTGACACGAAAGTGAAACAGACATTTTTTTAGAATAGACCTCCTCAGAGACTTAAAACGTCTCCAGTTGAGCACAGCCATCTATCAGAACATTCGTATTGAGTCACTGAGGAAACACGATGTGTATAAGTCTGTGTCTCAGGCCATGCTAATGCTTTTCTAACTGTCATAATTTACATGGTCAAACTACTTGTAATCAATGCGAAAGCACCACTGTCTTCCTCCATAGTTCTGTCACCAATATAAGCCGTGATAGCCCACGAGCTCCATAGGTGCCGAATAACAAACCAATATAAGCCGTGATAGCCCACGAGCTCCATAGGTGCCGAATAAAAGACTGATATGTGTAAACAAATGCGTCCCTATCAGAAGAGTTATCGAAAAAAAACAAGGCCTGAACGTCTGCCTCAAAGACAAATCGGTTTTGTTGTCTACATTCTCTGTCTAGTGTGATGACAAGAAAGGACGTACTGCACTCTGACAGGCACTCGTACCCATTCTTCCCCAAGTTCCATGTCCTCGATTGATCACATCTGCTAAACAAGACCAATAGTCTGCTCCATCCATTATGACAAAACTCGGTATAGTTGAAACCGCAACATCGTTGTGTTCGCCGAACCGTGTTGACAAAGATGTTGCCGCCATTACTGTTCGCTAAGATAAAATCTTACCTGTAAACAGAGGGAGCAAGAGACTTCGGCGTTGAAGGAGTTGGGAAATTGACGTCAAAGATTAGAAAGGACTTCGCAGAGTCTCAAAGAATGACAAATAATACTTGCAGGAAGTCGAAGAGTCAGTCATGTAGCAACCACTCTAGGCTTTGGGGAGGTAAAAGAAGAGGAAGAGGCTAAGATGGGCTGAAAATAGTTGAATTGTTGGCTGTAACGATTTGTCACTGATGTGTTGTTTGTTGGTATGTCGATGTCAGTGATGTGTTGTTTGTTGACCTATCGACGTCAGAGATGTGTTGTTTGTTGACCTATCGACGTCAGAGATGTGTTATTTGTTGGTATGTCGATGTTAGAGATGTGTTATTTGTTGGTATGTCGATGTCAGTGATGTGTTGTTTGTTGGTATGTCGATGTTAGAGATGTGTTATTTCTTGATCTGTCGATGTCAGAGATGTGTTGTTTGTTGGTATGTCGATGTTAGAGATGTGTTATTTGTTGATATGTCGATGTTAGAGATGTGTTATTTCTTGATCTGTCGATGTCAGAGATGTGTTGTTTGTTGGTATGTCGATGTTAGAGATGTGTTATTTGTTGATATGTCGATGTCAGTGATGTGTTGTTTGTTGGTATGTCGATGTCAGTGATTTATTATTTGTTGGTATGTCGATGTCAATGATGTGTTGTTTGTTGGTATGTCGATGTCAGTGATGTATTATTTGTTGGTATGTCGATGTCAGAGATGTGTTGTTTGTTGGTATGTCGATGTCAGTGATGTATTATTTGTTGGTATGTCGATGTCAGTGATGTATTATTTGTTGGTATGTCGATGTCAGAGATGTGTTGTTTGTTGGTATGTCGATGTCAATGATGTGTTGTTTGTTGGTATGTCGATGTCAGTGATGTATTATTTGTTGGTATGTCGATGTCAGAGATGTGTTGTTTGTTGGTATGTCGATGTCAGTGATGTATTATTTGTTGGTATGTCGATGTCAGTGATGTATTATTTGTTGGTATGTCGATGTCAGAGATGTGTTGTTTGTTGGTATGTCGATGTCAGTGATGTATTATTTGTTGGTATGTCGATGTCAGTGATGTATTATTTGTTGGTATGTCGATGTCAGAGATGTGTTGTTTGTTGGTATGTCGATGTCAGAGATGTGTTGTTTGTTGGTATGTCGATGTCAGTGATGTATTATTTGTTGGTATGTCGATGTCAGAGATGTGTTGTTTGTTGGTATGTCGATGTCAGTGATGTATTGTTTGTTGGTATGTCGATGTTAGAGATGTGTTGTTTGTTGGTATGTCGATGTTAGAGATGTGTTATTTGTTGACCTATCGACGTCAGAGATGTGTTATTTGTTGATCTGTCGATGTCAGAAATGTGTTATTTGTTGACCTGCCCATGTCAGAGATGTGTTATTTGTTGACCTGTCGATGTCAGAAATGTGTTATTTGTTGATCTGTCGATGTCAGAAATGTGTTATTTGTTGATCTGTCGATGTGAGTGATGTGTTATTTGTTGACCTGTCGATGTCAGAGATGTGTTATTTGTTGATCTGTCGATGTCAGAAATGTGTTATTTGTTGATCTGTCGATGTGAGTGATGTGTTATTTGTTGACTTGTCGACGTGAGTGATGTGTTGTTTGTTGATCTGTCGATGTCAGTGATGTATTGTTTGTTGATCTGTCGATGTCAGTGATGTATTGTTTGTTGATCTGTCGATGTAAGTGATGTATTGTTTGTTGATCTGTCGATGTCAGTGATGTGTTGTTTGTTGATCTGTCGATGTCAGTGATGTGTTGTTTGTTGATCTGCTTTAGACGGAATCTTCCAAGGATAGTTATCAACTGTTATTGACAACATTGCCTAGAGCACTAAAAGAGGCTGCATTGAATAAACTTCTTTGTAGCCGCTCGTTGACAGATCTCAATTTCTGTGGTAGAGGCGGTGATAACAATTTGACCCAAGATGTAGCAATGTGATTCTCTCTTTATTACTTACTTCTTTCTGTTCATAAATGTTAGTAAAAAAAAAAGTAAAGAGCCCCCGTCACGCCAAGTAGTGTATAAGGAATATGGTGTTAGTGACCATGAATTTTACGGACCTTCAGCCCATGATTTTTGGGGTAATGCGGTCGGTATTACGCCCGTGCCGCTTTACTTTCCCTGAAAAATATCCGGTACTCATTAAAGGCTGGGTGAACCGGAGGCTGTCGGTTGGGATCGAACCCTACCTCTTGTCCTTTGTAGTCCAGTTCACTAACCACTGAGCTATCGCGGATCCATTGATTGAAAGATTCAACATTATAAAGAAGGTTGTAGGAAACTTCGTGCAGAAGTCAACATTGATACAACACTACTTTATGACGTCGTAAACACTAACATGTTAGCACAAGAGGAAGGAGACATAAAAAAATTAAACAAATTATTGCGAATGTGTCTGTGTGTGTCTACTGGTAGATAACTCAAGACAGTTTGCAGTCGGATGAAAAAATGTAATTTCCTACTTTTGCACTTCATTCGGGTGTTCTATAAAAGGTCATTAGAATACCCCATTAGTTAGGGTTAAGAATACCATAAACCAGACAACTTAAGAGAATGGCTTGGCAGAAGGTCAACTACAGAAATGATAACTGTCCGAGATCAAAAGTTGTGGAGAGACATGACCACTTACGTCAGCAGGCATGGCACTTGATGATGATGAGCCCTAAACCTTGTGGAAAAAAAATTAAATTACAAAAACTATCAACTGAATGTTGATACACTCAAATACGTGCAGCCAATGTAGATCAGTCGTTTAGCAGAGTGTAGGCCGGGAAAAAACACAAAAGAGCTACGTAAATCTTAGAATAAAGGTAGATTATGTGTGAGTAAAACGTGGACTGGAATGGGCGGGCAGCGTTTTTTATTTTAAAGAAACTGAACTTAGTATGACTTGATGTCACTTTGATTTTATTATAACAAAACTGGAAGCTGGATAATATTATTAAACAAAGAAATGCATTGTAAATATCATGTTTATTACTAAATAAATCCTTTTTTTAATTGCATGTTCCAATAAAATTCGGGATGTCCTAACAATTTACTTCTATCGATCACGTGACATTAATTATCATAAGGGCCTGGTACCTTCAGTTCGATAATGTGGAAAATTAGCTCTCAGGATAATTGCGATTATCCACGTCTAGACTTCCAGTCGGTTATTTCACTGACTCTATATAGGCTGTGACACATAATTCTAGTGATTAGCAAAAACATGTGATAATAATTGACCAACTTAAAGTAAGTATATATCTAACACAATTGTTTTCTGGGTCTACAGACGTATCTTTTCACATTTAATTATCAAATTATGTTTCCAGGTATGTGAAACAAAAGAAATACTAAAAATAAAATGTGAAGTTTTACCAAAATGGGCCTCACTGTTCACTAATATACAAGTACGGGCGATACATAGTGTTAGTCCTGACATATACAATCAATATTTTAGACATGTTTTCAAAGTAGGAACTTCCAATAAAACGTATCATTTCCTGGTGCTATAAGTTATAATTAAGGACAAGAGGCCGGGTTCGACCTGATCGACGGCTTCCAGATTCACCAGCCTTAAATGGGTACCGGATTTTTTCTGGGAAAGTAAAGCTGCACGGGCGTATTACCGACCACATTACCACAAAAATCATGTGCCGAAGGTCTGTAAAATGTATGGTCACTAACACCATATTCCCTATACGCCACTTGGCGTGACGGGGGCTCTTTGTTACTGTATAAGTTATAATTCCTCTCCAATGGAAAACATTAGCACTATCAAGATTGTAGATTTCACAGACGATTTAGTTGATCCGGTCACAGATGGAGTGCTACAAGTTATACAACTCGTCAATTACGTCATAATATGTGGCATTATCAGCTTGTTTGGTATAGGTTCAAACATCATCAACATAACTGTTTGCAAGTCAAGGGTTCAAGGACAGTATCAACATTAGCTTACTGGGTACGTCTGTGCGGTTGTTTCATAATTATATAACTATAAAAACATGAAATGTAATATATTTAAAATGTGTTTTCCGTTTGAGGCAATTGTTTCTTCGTGCCAATGTTCGTATCTAGTAGATATAAACATGGAGAAAATAGCAGCAATATACATTATCTTTGAATGTTAACAAATAAAACATGTGTTTGGAAAGTATACAAAACAATAATAAAATGTGCACATACACCAACTAAAACAAAAACAAAATTATTCTTCATTTATCTACAAGCTCATCAATGTCAATCTCTGGATTCTCGGCAGATAATGAAACGCGTCACGACAGTGGTGCTAGCAATTCGCTGGTTGCTTGTGCTTTGTAATTTATAACTCTTTTGTTTGATGTAGTCATAATGCGTGTAGCCTCAAAATCAATGAGCGCCTTTAAAAGGTCTACTGCTGACGTGCCCAAGATCACCGCCACACCTGTCACTGACTTGTATCAGGTCTTTCTTTGCATGAATCTCCGCGTGATGTAGACATTATATCAACTCGTATACCTTTTTCATGTTGATGACTCTCATACATATCGTAACATTCATGTCGGAGGTATCAGTTCTGAACATTTCGATATCTCGTCTGATAGTCTAACATAAATATTGTCGTGACATTCAAATCTGTCTTTGTAGCAAACTTGAGCACAGTGCAACATGACGTTCACTCCATGTTAGGTTTTACAACGTAAGTCCCATACAGTTCGGCACAGATTTTTCCATTATCGATGGTCGAAAAAGTAAGAAAAATAACCATTACAGGTGAAATGTTTTAGACGAAAACAGTCTGAGATATAAGATCAGATATGAAGAACTAAAAAAAAGCTATAAATTATATTTGCTATAGAATACATAAAAAGCAACATATACAATGATTTAGCCACATGATAAGACTGAAATACCAAAACAACACAACAAGCCTTTTGCGAGAACAAAAGTCTCAGGGCCGATAATGAACAAGATGGATTGTAGAATATAAGAAATACTAGGAAACCATAAACATGTGAAATTAAAATACTATGCCCACCTCAAACGGCATAGCAGGTTGGAGAAAAAAACAATAATGCAAGGCGCCACCCCCCCCCCCCCCCCCCATGGGCAGACCAAGGGCGACGCCTCATGGGCAGACCAAGAAAATGTGGTTTTAAGACAGCAAAGAGGTTTTGAACATGACAACAAGTACGAAATTGGCTAGAAACAGCGATTCTTTCAGACAGGCAGTGGCGAATATAACGCTCTGGCGAGGACATGCGACCTGATGACGAGGAAACGTAACATCAACAGTAGCCAACAGAAGAGCAAAAGACTCAAAAATATATCTCCACTCGACGTTGAAAAGCAAATGAGGAAGGAAAGAACTAGAAAAAAAAAAGAGTAAAGCTCATTATCTACTTCTTACATCGCGACTCAGAGCAGTCACTGCATATAGCGACGTTGTCTGCTTAAAAAAAAAAATTAGCTATGAAATGTTGGATTTCACCGTGTGAAAGGTCAAGATTAAGATCTCTTACGTGACCTATTAGATCTGCCCTCCTGCTACAGTAAACCGTTCAGTTTTATTTAAAAAGAGTCTTCCGTTTTGTCTTACGTCAGTTCTAGTACCAGTCATTGAGGTCAAGATACGGAGAGACCTCTATACTTTTGATGCTTTGCAACCATATTTAATTGTGCTATTCTTAATACAGGACAGGGAAGAATGTCTGGATGAAACATTTAACAGACGTGAAAAGTAATTGATCTGTCAAATGTAGAGGTGAGAAAATGACAAATGAAAAAAATGAGAACATGCAGAAGAGATTTCTGGTGTGGATTTAAGTAGAAAGTGGAAAATAGACGAGTAATTCTAGTCTGGAAGGAAAATAGTAAGATATTAAATACGGAGAAAATAAGAAAGAAAACTGAAACTGTACTGAAAGTAATCAACAGATGCATGGGTAAAAGATCTATTTTATTTTGAATTTAGGGGTTGATAAAATGAGCTATGCAGCACAGGAAGTAAGAGCTCGATGAACAGAAAGCGATCCAGATAGGACTAATGGAACTGAATGCTGGTGCAACCAAACGGGAATAGAATAACAAAACTGTCTCAATAGTAAGATGTTGGCCACTTGGTACTAATGAAGGGGACAGAATAATGGAACAAGTCGACAAAAATAAAAGAAGTAAATAGAATTGGTCTCAGCTTCTGCTTAGCGAATAAGTCACATTTTTTTTTTTAACTGGAAGAAGGCGGGACTTTTTGGTGCATGAAGAACAAAGTAATGGCCCGGACGGTAACGACGTTAAGAAAGCTGCAACGAGAATGGGAAACAAATCCTAAATACGGTGTTCTGGGATGAAGAAGAAGGGGAGAGAATAAAATATGACTGGTAGGATGTTGCGGTAATAATGAAGTAATTGTGAAACGTATTAATGGGTACGAGTGAATAGTTGGTCATATCTACGAAGACAAATTCAACACAGATAAGTGTGTGTGAATGTGCATGTGTAAAAGCTAAATTGACACAGAATACAGATTAGTTGTACATTGTGAAGTACCAATGGCTGATTGGTAGGAGAGATTCCCAGAATTTACTGAAACGTTGCATACATATGAAAGTTATTGTCAGTGATATATGATATGCACGGCGACAAAGAAAACAAACGATGAAGTTTTAAAACAACTAAAAATGAAAAGAGAATTACTATATACTAAACACAATTAGAACAAGACAAATGAAATTTTTGGGGCATTTTAAAAGACACAACAGTCTAATAAAAGTAATATTGGAAAGAAAATACAAGGTAAAAGAGCCAGAGGCAGACCAAGACTAACATGGACGAGTAACATCAAAAGATGGACGAGTCAACCTATGACAATCTGCACCATCAAAGCAAGAGACATAGTGGAATTGCATTCCATGGTAGCCAACCTTCGATGCGGAGACGGCACGCAATGATAATGATGATATGACGTGGATGATAAGCTGTGGACTTTCAGGCATCGAGAAGAGGTCAAGTAATTTTAGATTTTCAAATGGATTATGTGATGCTATATGTTATAATTAGTGTGATAGGTTTTATAGAATAAAAGTAACATTTGTGAGGTTAACATTTGAAGGCATGATAATGTTGGTTTTCAGATGTCCGTGTTATTAATATCATGCCAGAAATGAAATAACGATATCTTTGAGTGGTCATAATGATGGCTTTCAGGTGTCCTGTTGTATAAGATTGTGCACGAAAGTTTTCATTTTGTAACGTGTGATGCAGAAACTAGAGCACTTATTGTGAATGCCCTTATTTTCGACGTATATGTCTGACGAGCAGAAAACACTATTTTCCGCAAGTCAGTAAATAAATCATGTAAATTAACAAGAAACACAAATAGTAAAACAGCTTAATGAGACTTTGTAAACAAAAAAGAAAATTATCAGAAACACCGTGTATGTCCATGTTGTACTAGTAGTATCAGACAGGGACAGTTCATGAAAGGCATAGGCGTACAATAATAACATGCACAATAAAATGTTGAAAAAAGTGCTGTTAAATCACATGAAAGAGATGAGTTTAGTAACGTAGCTATTGAAACTATTACACAACAAATAATCATATCGTTTAAGCATCTGATTGCAGATATATTTGTCAAGAAAATGGTTTAAACAAAATTAAGACATTTAGCAAAATGCTGGCAATATAAATTACCGTACCATCATCATCAAGTACCGGGTCTGCTGGCGTAGGTGGTCATTTCTCTCCACAACTTACGATCTCGACAGTTATTTATCATCTCTGCTGTTGACCTTCTGCCAAGCCATTCTCTTAAGCTGTGTGGTATCTTTTCTATTTGCTTCCCTCTATCTCTTCGTCACTCAATTTTCCCAGTTGTTACAATATATTCCAGTTGTTCTCTTCTCATTGCATGGCCAAAAAATGATGACTGTTTCTTCCTAATATTGGAGATTAGCTCTCTTTTTGCTTTGACCTCTCTCAGAACATCTTCATTACTCTTCTTAGCTGTCCATGGTGTTCTCAACATTCTTCTGTAAAACCACATTTCTACAGACTCCAGTGAATTACCATACATTCATTATAAATACCTTGCTTTAACAAGAAACAAAATAGTCGTGGGTTCATTTTTGCAGTTTTAATTATAAATACTAAACAAACATAATTTCTAATAATTGTAATTGCCGATACTAAACAAAGATCATTTCTTATAATTTTAATTGCAACTACTAAATAAAGATTATTTCTTAACAAAGATCATTTCTTATAATTTCAATTGTAAATACGGAACAAAGATCATTTCTTATCATTTCAATTGTAAATACGGAACAAAGATCATTTCTTATCATTTCAATTGTAAATACGGAACAAAGATCATTTCACAACAAACATGAGTGATTGAAATGAACTATATTTTCAGGTCTAGCCGTATCGGACCTTGCCGGCTCTATTACTATGCTTTGGACAAGCACTGGCCACATCTTTATGCTACATAAGGTGAATTTACCCTTTACACCTCTTGACGTCATGTATGTCACTGGAGGCTGGATTCACATATGCTTTGACAGGTAAAGATTGGCGGAAGTGCCACAAACAATCTTTGTTGCTTTCTTCGTAACATTTGTCATATAATAAATAGTATACAGGTAGAGAGGACTTACAAATGAACATACAATGCACATTAGATCTTCTTCTGTAACATACTGTTAGCGTTAATTTTAATTAATTTGAAAGTATGCATCTGCAAGTCAAAGGTTATCGACATTAGCATCTTAAGAAATTCATCATCATCATCGAGTGCATTCTCCGCATCGAAGATTGGCTACCATGGAGCGCCATTTTGCTCTGTCTCTTGTTTTGATGGTGTAGGTTGTCATAGGCTGACTAGTCCATCTTTTGATGTTACTCGTCCATGTTTGTCTTAGTCTGCCTCTGTCTCTTTTACCTTTCATTTTCCCTTCCAAGACTGCTTTTAGTATGCTATTATTTCTTTTAACATGCCCCCAAAATCTCATTTGTCTTGTTTGATTTGTATTTATTAGTTGTCTTTTCATTTTTAATTGATTAAAGACTACATCGTTTGTTTTCTTTTCTTTCCATCCAATTCCACCTATTCTTCTATAAATCCACATTTCAAAGGCTTCAATTCTCTGTTCTGTTTTCTTGTCAAATGTCCTATTTCTGCACCATACAGCAATGTTGGGAAGATATAGTATTTTTCATCTCTTATTTTTAGCCGTGGTGTTATTTGTTTTGATATTAGTATGCTTTTCATGGCATTAAAATTACTTTTTGCCATTCCTATTATTTTGTTTATTTCAGTTGTACATTTTTCATCACTGGTTATAGTATGTCCAAGGTAATTGCAACTCTGAACTGTCTCCGGGTCCATTCCTTCAATTTTGATATCCACTTGTAGGTTTTGAGTATTTTCTTTGTTCATGATCATGGTTTTTGTCTTTATGATATTCATATCTAATCCATATTTTTTGCTTGTCGTGTTTATTTAATTAAGTAATTGTTGCAACAGAAATGAAAATTGAAGCCTTTGAAATGTGGATTTATAGAAGAATAGGTAGAATTGGATGGAAACAAAAGAAAACAAACGAGGAAGTTTTAAAACAACTACAAATAAAAAGAGAACTACTAAATACAATTAAGACAAGACAAATGAAATTTTTGGGGCACGTTGAAAGACACAACAGCCTACTAAAAGTAATATTGCAAGGGAAAATACTAGGTATAAGAGGCAGGGGTAGACCAAGACTAACATGGACGAGTAACATCAAAAGATGTACAAGTCAATCTATGACAGCCTGCACCATCAAAGCAAGAAATAGAGTGAAATGGCGATCCATGGTAGCCAACCTTCGTTGCGGAGACGGCACTCGATGATGATGATGATGATGATGAATTGTTCTAGATCTTTAGGATTTTTTCCTAGAATACAGTACCACTATTAAGTAATTAGTTATTTTTAATTCCACTTTCATTATTTGTAAGCACAGACACTCTTTTTGAAGCAAAAATTAAATGTGTGTTTGTACATAGTAATTATCATCACTTTCTACATACATAGTAGCTATATATAACTGTTTGAATGTATAAAGAAGATAATTGTAGTGACAAGAAACTGGCAAACCCAACACGACATTGTTAATTCCATTCATACATTAAAAAACACTCTTATGTTTTCAACGTATTCATCTACCAATGACGGTCATCATGAAAGGTGTCTGTGATACCGGACACACAGTTAACTTACTTCGCCACCATGTGTAACGTTTCAATTTATTACTAGAAAGATTTATTACAACTGAACCGGATAGAGGAATTTATCAGATTATGGTTATTCAAAGGCCTCAGTATGACTGCAAACGAATTCAAATCTATAATTGCTCAATCGCCCGGGCCGGTGGAATCATCCGAATTAAAGTTCATTTCATTGAAGGATCCAAACAAAGAAAGGCAACTGCAGTCCCCATCATAGCAGCTATAGCACACGCCAAAAAAGTCTCGTCATTCGTAATTTATCAGTAACATCGCAAACTACATCATCAATAAATATCTATGGTGTAGGAGTGGTTTAGTGCACTCCCTTCTGAAAAAGGAAGTGTGGGTCAGTTCCCACATTTGAAGATCTTTCTCGGACTGAAAGCGCCTTGGGAGGAGGGGGGAGATGTCCAACAATGGGTGCTGAAGATTACTCTGGGAAATAAGATTGGCTTCGCCTCGAATTGACCACACTACTAAAGAATGTGACATGAAAAAAATGGTCACCTTACCACATATACAAGCGTGCCATTTTTTTAAAACCAAGGCTCAATGTTTACCTAAACAATATGTCCAGTCTATCTGGTTCACTGTAAACCAAAGATTCTTGTAAAAAGTTTACATTTTCTAACATGTCGTTGTTCAGTATCGAGAATAGTGATATTTACAATACAGACAAAACAACTGCTTCCCCGAAAACTTAATTTCTTTCAACAAAAGGAGAGATCTACATCTAAAATCAAGATGTCCTTTTACTATGAGAGTAATCAATTATTACAACTATTCTAAGTCTCTAAGCAGAAATTGTCAGATAATTTAAATTAGCTGTGATTTTTCTTGTCCTGACATGTCAGGGTAACGAGCTTCATCACAGCATTTATCACTCTGGAGAGATGTCTCTGTATCGCCATGCCTCTCAAGGTCAAGAACATTATTACTCCATTCAGGACAAAGGTCATCATTGCCTCCATTTTTTCTTCAACCATGATTTTGTTTGCTCCATTCTACTTCGTGAACAAACTTGAGTGGAGGTACAACCAGTCCAAGAACAGATCCATATTAAGTCTAACATTCACTGAAGACAGAGAAATAGTGGAGTCTGTAACATCGTTCATCCACAGCGTATTTCTGTCGTCAGTGTTGCTTCTCTCTGTCGTCGTTTCTACAATCATCCTCATCATTAAACTCAACAAGAAAACAAAGTGGCGGGAAGTGACAGTAGCTCAGACATCAGCTAAACCAGAAATGACGTCACTTAAAGAGAGAAAAGTTGTCAAGATGATCACCTTGATTGCCAGCATCTTCATCATCTGCTATATCCCGCCAACAATGATCTTCTTGGTGATGGTGTTCTTGCCAGAACTTAGCTTTGGTGGTAGATATGAGAACATGCTTTATGTTGTGTGGTCAGTGGTGGTTGTTTTAGATGTCATCAACTCTAGCGTCAACATTTTTGTGTATTTCAACATGAGCTCAAAGTACAGAGCCACGTTTATGAAAATATTTGTTTCTTCTTCACAGGAATCAGCTTCTTGTGATACCAGATAGATAGCACAAAGTGGCCTCTCAAATTTGATTGGTTCATTCATTAACATACGATTGGTCACTGAGAAAGTTCACACACCCACATCAACATTTTACGACACTAAACCCACCCCACGTCTCTCATCTCACTCTCTTTCTCTCCGTCCGCTCTTTCATTCTCTCTACTCTCATGATCAATCTTGTCTCTGGAGAGCGGGGGTTAAAACAGAGCGTATATTAAATATATCTGCATATTTTGACATTAATACACGTTTATTCTGACAGCATTTTGTTAATTCTTCTGTTTGGATACCTTCTTTCACTTTGATTGCTGCGTTATGAGGTTGTTACTGCTTGCTGCATCATGTGGCTATTACTGCTTACTGTAGAAAGTTGTTTCCTGCCAATGAGGCGTTGTTCTTTGTGTTCGCCCGGAAACATTCCATATGTTGTTTCCAAAAGCAGCTCATAATTAGTATTAGACTCACTTATCGTCCAGTTTCTATTTTTGTTTGGTACTGATTTTGTCTCTTCCTTTAACATTCTTCTGGATATTATCCTTCATCCATGCAGCAAGTCGCCTTCCACTAGTGTGCTTGCGCGCTGTTCTTCAGTGTACTGCATTGAGTATGTTTGCACTGACATTCTCGTTTCATTTGTTTCCATTGTTTTTCTTTTGTTGGTTTTTTTCTGTTATTGCCCGCATGTGCCATTGATAATCAAATGTTTGCAAAATTACAATCTAATTATTAACTTTTGATGAATGACTTGTGATGTTTGTTACTCGTATTTCACAGACTGTGTTACACTAATCCCCCTTTCTGTGTTCGTTGATAAATCAGTTCTCAAATGCTGAAAGCATTTCAATTGCTCATTTCAGCACTAGTATGTGATATTTTATTATGTCATCTTTGTGATTATTTAATCATTACGTCGTCGTTGGACAAAATGTTTTTTTTTTTTGTTCCTTTTTGTGATAGTGTTTATATTTTAAAAAAAGAAGACAATTTACTGTTATGTTTATATAGACTAATTAATATCTAGTTATTTATTCATAAAAGGAATATAATTTTGTCCATGTGACCTAAAATGTTATGATATAACTATGTATATGTGGCAGATAAATATATATTTAAGTGCACTTAGAGGAGTATATGAGTCTGTAAGTGGAAGAAGAGTTTATATTTCTGTGTTCTATCAATAGGAACAATTTTTTTGTATGTGAAGTTTGTTCTTTAGTTTAATTTAGTGCTGTCAACAAATCAACCTGATTACACATCAGGCAACTCCATAATGCTTCAGATCTCCTCCTCAACGCGTCTGTGCAGCTATTGATGATTCAAGTAATCGCCACTATAGTAAAATGCTGGCGGAAGTGCTGAATATTATTTCAGGCCAGAAGCACAATCTCCGTAGCACCTGCGAAGACCTTGAAAATGGAAATGTAGAAGTCATATCGCGGATTGTTTAATTGCTCAACATTGCCCCCAAGGCAAGGGTAAATTTAAACTAATCTTTTCAGCTTTCTATTGACAATAGTTAACGTGTACAAAGTGCCAACTGGACTTCCTAAGATGAGTGTTAAGCCACGAATAAATCAAGATTTTGAAGAGAAAAATGACTTATGCTGGGGTTCCACTTTCGACCATCCAGCACCCATTCCTCCCCTCCCCACACACATTGTTTAGCTCAATTTACGTAAATATTAATTTATCTTCTTGTGCATGCATGAACAGAACATATAGCACTATGTATCTAAAAGTAATTGTATTCTGTATATAAAACATATTTATTTGTGTATATGTAGAGTAAGAAAATTGTATGTTTCAGTGTACATAAAATAACAATTAAATCTGTGTACGTAGGGAAAAAAACATATAATGTTGTAGAAAATAGGTATTGTTGTATACTTAGTAACAATATGTTATATTTTTTATGATGAATTTACGACATTGTGTAAATGAAGGCTGAATATTTTAGTTATCTCTGAGTAGCAGAAACAATATTTGGTTCGGTAAACGCAGAAAAAGCAATATTGAGTAAGTGTTTTTGGAGATCATAAATGTATAGTTATGTATACGTTCTTTTTATAAATTGTGTTTTCTTTTTTTCATAGCGGCATCATTAGCTGTTTAGTAATCCAAACGTTATCTACAGTCGTTCGTAATAATTTTTTTTCGAAACCAAACAGGTGTTCGTGTGTGCCTGCGTGTGGTGTTTGTATATGGTGTTCCTGTGTGAACATTCACTAGGCCAAAGTCAACATGTCTACTGATTGTTGTAGACAATATGTGGACATTGACATATTCTGAATCAAATATAGATAATATGCTGATTGTTGTAAACAATATGTGGACATTGACATATTCTGAATCCAATATAGATAATATGCTGATTGTTGTAGACAATATGTGGACATTGGCATATTCTGAATCAAATATAGATAATATGCTGATTGTTGTAGACAATATGTGGACATTGACATATTCTGAATCAAATATAGATAATATGCTGATTGTTGTAGACAATATGTGGACATTGACTTATTCTGAATCAAATATAGATAATATGCTGATTGTTGTAGACAATATGTGGACATTGACATATTCGGAATCAAATATAGATAATATGCTGATTGTTGTAGACAATATGTGGACATTGACATATTCTGAATCAAATATAGATAATATGCTGATTGTTGTAGATAATATGTGGACATTGACATATTCTGAATCAAATATAGATAATATATTATCTCTAAACACTTATAATATTCGGGAATGTTTCGAACACTGGAATGAAGGAAATATTTTTTCTTTAATATTCAAAGGTCGGGACTCGCTACTACTGTACACGAGACGCTTACCGAACTAAAAAGTACAATATGAAATGGTATTATATTATTGTAACACCTTCACATTGATGATTTCATATCTATCTGTACTCAATTCGTTGAGAATGCATTTTACAACACTTTATAGCGGTTCTGCCAATTTAGTTTACTAGACCGACTTAACTCCCATGCAGCACAAAACACCTTTGTTTATAATATGAGTTTGGTGATCATTACATTACACTTTATTTTATGAGGATATTGAAGTTACCCATAATCACTCCCTTTTCTCTTAAATGAATTACAGAGACTGTACGAGCGAGGCAAAATAGTGATTACCTACATATTCTCAGTTAATTTGTTCCGTTCATCAACGAAACAAGCACATATAGTGATTGAATCAAACTTGTGCAACAATATCTTCTTCCTCCTTCTTCTTGTCAACTCCCTGTGTAGTATAGGTTATCAACGAACACTTTCCAAGCAGTCCACTTTCTTGCTATTATTGTAAGATCGTTCAAAGTCTTTCCCTTCTTCTTGATCTCTGCTTCCATTTGTCTTATCAAAGTATATTTCGACCTTCTTCATTATTTTCTCCCCTGGGAATTTTTAAAAGAAGTGGCTTATGTAATCTCTCATTTGGAGAGTTCTTTTCGTTCCAGGATAGCGAATTAACTTGCTTCTTTAGTTTTTATTATTTATTTGTATTTATGATAATTTTTTTAAATATTTATATATTTTTATAATTTTTTTGTTTTTCTTTCTTTCTTTTTTTTTCTTTCTTTCTTTTTTTTTCTTTCTTTCTTTTTTTTCACAATACGGGATAGCGAATTCTGTACCGAAACCTTCTTAGTCGCCTCTTATGATGCACAATTTTAAAGGCCGTTAACTTCGATGGACGAGAAATAGTTATCTCTCATTTTCATACTTGTAAGACTGGATTCACTAAATGTCATAGTTTTTTGTTACCAAATTAGTAAACATGATTGTATTATTTTATTGAGAATATTATGTAAGCTTAAGTTGACTTGTTCTGATGTACTGTGTGGTCGGTTTCCAGAGTAATTACTTGAATTTAAATTACTTTTTTTTCTATATCATCGTTATCATTGAGTACCGTCTCCAGACCGATGGTCCGCTAGAATGGAGCGCCATTCTTGTCTCTTGCTTCGATGGTGAGGATGTTATAGGCTGACGTATCCATCTTTTGATGTTACTCGTCCATGTTAGTCTTGGTCTGCCTCTGCCTCTTTTACCTTGCATTTTCCCTTCCAATATTACTTTTAGTAGGCTGTTGTATCTGTTAACATGTCCCAAAAGTCTCATTTGCCATGTTTGAATTGTGTTTAGTAGTTCTCTTTTCATTGTTATTTGTTTTAAAACTTCGTTTGTTTTCTTTTCTTTTCATCCAATTACACCTATGCTTCTATAAATCCACATTTATAAAGGCATTAGTTTTCTGTTCTGTTCTCTTGTCTAATATTCATGTTTCTGCTCCATATAGGAATGTTGAGAAGATATAACATTTTGCTGTTCTTAGTTTTAGCCCTGATGTTGTTTGTTTCGATGTTAGTATATTTTTCATGGCATTAAATGCGTCTTGGGATTTTCTATATCGGATGCGTGTAAACACTTGTAATGAAACATATATTGTGTCCGTTACGTTAAATAGATTGGAACAATGTTACACATCAGTAGTTTTAGAGAGAATTAATGAACACATTAATATCATGAGCAAATTTGAAGTTACTTCTTGCTAATTAATATTGGGATGTCAAGATATGGCTTTATATTGAACAGAACAACTCAAATGGTGAGGGAAACGCAACTAATCTGTGGTGATTTTTACTTGCAAGATACGTTTTTAAATGTCAAGGGAGATATCTCTGAAAAATTCACAGCTGGCAAGAAAAGAAAACGTGATATCGTTTATGCTCTTAAAGTAAACCTGAAAACATATAAAAATTCACGTAAACGGCTTAAAAGAGCAACGCAGTACGACATTGAGATAGCGAATCATTTCAGGTGACGAGGTATGTTTACAACATTTGGAAACAAATTCTCAAATAAACAACAACAGAAAAAAATATAGAACAATAGACAGCCCGAAGCAGGATCGAACCGGTCCTTCTTGACACAGCGACTTGCCACTAGAAACAAACGTTAGAGCACACAGTCAACTAAGCAACTTAAATAAAAGTTTATATCGCTGGTAATGTCTTTCACGCATGTGTACTCATGACTATAGTATAGGGTTCCAAACACGGCTATCTAGAAGGAAAATACAGATACACAATTTATTTCCGAGTAGTGTTCGTAACCCTATGCTACATTATTTTTTTTAGGTTTCTTTGTTGGCCGCGTGCTCTAGCTTTTGTTTCTCTTGGCAAGGCGCCAAGGAGTGCAGCAATGTTTCGAGGAGTGCAGGTTCGATCCTACATCGGGTTTTCTATTGTGCTTTCTTTGTGTTTGTGTGTGTTGTTTATTATTTGTGAATTTTATCCCGAGTGGTGTAAACATATCTCTGCCTGTGAAATTATTCGCTGATCTATCGCTGCGCAAGTTTCCCTAAATGATATTATTCATTTATCATTATTTGTCTACATCGAGACAGGCACGTCAGTGGAGGAAATAGGGAAAACGTACCTCTTATACCGTTGTTGATCTGGATAACTGAATCATTATTGTACGAGTAAGTCATTGTTGTTTGAGTTACATCATTTGTATTACAAATGTGAGGGATGGAAAGGGGAGAGAGAGATGTCGACTATCTCCCTATGAATATAAGAATATTCATTTTTGAATTTTTTGTGAAAGTCACTATTACTTAAGTATTACAAGGACATGAACTTTACATTTTTAATTGTGATATGATATTAATTGTAGGACGTGCCTGCTTTGGCACGATCGATGATAAGACTTGGCCAGGTAATTGCTGTTATCAGTGTCTAGGTTGCCACTATGCTATTTCATGAACTTAATTCTAGCTAGGACATGTCGTTCCAATGAACGACAGACTAAAAATATATCGTAGAATATACTATTAGTAGATTTGTAATAAAGTGAATTAACAATGATTCACATTTACTTTCATGTTTTGTTCTTTTAATATCTGAATAAAATCAGCAATTGAAATTCATTTGATTTCGGAGAGATCGGTCAAACCTAGAACTTAACAATGACTTATTATATCTGAGCCTGACCCCTGTGAGCTATCTAGCGTGTGTTAGTACAAACACCGGTTCGTCAGCATGTCCTACATGTTGAAATTGTTGCACAGTTACCAATGTGAAGTTAGTTACGGTAATCTCAGTGGTTATTGTTGCTGCCTGCAAACAACATTTTACACAACTGAGAACATCTCGCACAATGGGCGTTTTTTTAATTAAAAATCATTTTTAGCAGAGATCTATCATTCGTACACAGATGTTACGATGTTTACGTGGTCTGTCTGCTGACATAAAGTATATTTTCCCTGTTGCTGGTCGTACTGTATTGTTTGTGTTCACGTTACCATAACTCATCTCAGTTTGTTTTATTGTCGCGTGAGTTGGTCTAGAAATACGTCTATGAGGAGACACCCCATTGTCTGTCTAATGTTTTAGAAAAAGTCTGGAAATCAGCTGTCCTTTTGGTCATGGTTGTTTATGACTGAGGTGCTTAGGTCTGATTCAGTATTTGGGGCGCGCTGGAGCTGTGGTGGAGTGAGGGCTCATGTGCAGCTGTTGTGGAGTGATTGCTCCAGGGGAGCTGCGGTGTAATGTGCGTTCCAGTGAAGCTGCGGTGGAGTAAGGACACCAGTAGAACTGCGGTGGAGTGTGGGCTTCAGTGGAGCTGAGGTAGAGTGAGGGCTCCAGTAGAGCTATGGTGGAGTGAATGCTCCTGTGGAGCTGCGGTGGAGTGAAGGTTCCAATAGAGCTAAATGCCTCTCCATATTATTGTTCACTCAACACGCATTTTCTTGAATTCCATTGGTTTCTCTCCACGTAATGAACTGTTTAACATGACTGTTGTATTCGGTATCTCTGATATCTCAAACTACCACATCCATGTACTATTTCGGGAAGTTTTTATTTTTCAAAGTTTCAGACTGTTGCTGTGGCCAAACTCTCAACCACCACGTCTATCACTGATCACAATCTACGCCTCATTCAATGACATCACAATCTAGGCCTCATTCAATGACATCACAATCTAGGCCTCATTCAATGACATCACAATCTAGGCCTCATTCAATGACATCACAATCTACGCCTCATTCAATGACATCACAATCTAGGCCTCATTCAATGACATTACAATCTAGGCCTCATTCAATGACATCACAATCTAGGCCTCATTCAATGACATCACAATCTAGGCCTCATTCAATGACATCACAATCTAGGCCTCATTCAATGACACTTGTATCGCCTCCCATATTTTGTGCGGGTAAGGTCATCCAGACTTTCTGTTTCAGAGAGTGAATATTTCTGCCTAACAAGCTGACCTACATCACTCACTATTATATTTATTTAAAATCGACCTGACAATGATGACTGTTCCGTCTCCTGACGTAGAAGATTATCTGTTATGGTAAGACTGTTACACATCATGAAAACATTTTCTTCAAATGTCCAGAGTTCATTCGCTTCCATCAACATTATAGTAACAACAATCGACATAAATAATGGCAATAAAGTGTTTCAGACTCTGGTGTTTATGTCAGTGAAAGAATGAAATGTAAATGTTGTTTAGATCTCCAGCAACACACATTTCCGGAAACATTACAATGTTATTTAATTAACGAAATGAAAGTTCTTCCGAAGTTTCCCAGAAACTTAGAGACTGTGGGATTCTGTATTCCAAATTGTAATATTAATTTCCCACTTAGTATGAATAAACAATTATTTACAAAAAACATGTTATTTCATACAACTTTGATTATATATGAGGAGCTAGTTTTTGTGCGGCGAAATCCACTGTTTCGCTGGTTTTAAAAAAGCCGGTGTACGGTGTTCGAAACCCGCTGTGGACAGAATGGATTTTTTCTATCAGGGGAAAAAAATAAAATTCCTGTCTCACACGTCGTGCCGACTTCTATGATCAAGCGGCCTTTATCCCTCTGGTCCTGTCGTGAGTCCTACTACATACACTAGTAATGGCAATATGTGTCGTAAAGACAGTTTTTTTTTTAAAATTATTATTATTCTCATATACCACTCACTATTCTGTATAACTTTGAGTAGTAGCCGGATTATTGTTATATCTGATTCAAGCACATAATCAACCAGACAGACATAAGTCTAATATAAAGATTCCAGTCATCGGTTACTACAAGATGGAGACCTTTAACACTACAGAGTTTGGAAATTCTGCCGACGTTTCTGTTGACCCTGTCACAAATCACGTGCGTCAAGTGATGCAACTCATTAACTTTGTCATCATCTGTGGTACATTCAGTTTGTTTGGTATCGGGTCAAATATGGTCAACATATCAGTCTTTGTCAAACAAGGATTCAAGGACAGCATCAACATCAGTTTGCTGGGTATGCATTGTGACTTCTGATCCTACACACTCTATAGTCTTTAGAAGTATATATTTATCTTTCGACATCATGCGTATGAACAACTATATATATATATATATATATAAGTAAAGTAAAGAGCTACCGTCACGCCAAGTGGCATATAAGGAATATGGTGTTAGTGACCATAAATTTTACAGACCTTCAGCACATGATTTTTGGCGTAATGTGTTCGGTATTACGCCAGTGCCGCTTTACTTTCCCAGAAAAAAAATCCGGTGTCCATTTAAGGCTGGGTGAACCCGGAAGTCGTCGGTCGGGATCGAACCCTACCCCTTGTCGTTTTTAGTCCAGTTCACTAACACCTGAGCTATCGCGGCTCCCTATATATATATATATATATATATATATATATATATATACCTAACAGAAAAATATTTATACAGAGCTTCGAAATGAGGTAATCTGATCACCAGAAGTAGTGCCTCGAGCACGTTTTTTTCGGACCTTGAGCTACTTGTTATATTAGAAGAGGTGGGGCGGCCTCCTGCTGCATAGTACCTGAATGCTCACCCTAAAATTGTCATATACTAATTACTAATTAAACTTATTATATAAATATATATATATATATATATATATATATATATATAAGTTTACGGACAGATGGCAAAAAAACAAGGGAGCATCCATAAATGGTTATTATTGATTGATGTACGTAAACGAGACATGAAGACACTGACCATACATCCTGCCGGTTGGGAAGATATGGTTGCAGGCTACAGTCTTTGGAAACACTCTAAAAGAAGGCCCAACTGTGGCAAGAAGCAGACAGATTCATAGATAAAGAGAATTCACAGTGAAAGAGAAAAGAAAATAACATTTCATTGGAACGCTGCAAAATCCATGGTGAACTGTGACTGGCGGAGGCTACAACTTATATACATATATACATACTTTTATTTTATTCAAATTATTTGACAATTAAACTAAATTAATAAATCTAATAATGCTTCATTAGCTAAGAGAGAATGGTAACTTGAACATCAATGACAAGACATCAGAGACTGCCGACAATCAAATACATAGCCAGTGTTACATGTCAAGAAGAGCACGCTGTGATTCTATGTCTTTCAATACTAACTGATCTAATAGGAAATGAACGTTTCACTAAGAAATCTTTACCTCAGACACGAATATGTGTCATCGTAAAGAGCACATTTCTTCTGAATTGAGACGTGCATCAGTGGCCAGTTTTGCTGAGTTCTTGAATAGCGCATTAGGAATGTGAAGAAACGACAGGAGCAGTACATCATCTTAAGAAGTGGATATGTAGAGTCAGAATTCACTACTATTTTAAGTACATGCCTTGAACTCTACGTACTAAAGTGCAGCACTTTTTGACTGACCCAATTCACACACAGCTGTATCCGTTTCACATAAATATTTCTTTCACACAGGACACCAGGCGTAATGTACGCGAGGGAAATGTCGGCCAATCGTGTATCTTAACATTGATACCCAGCATCACCATATGCCTTTTAATGATTTCTTTGTAAGAAGCGAAACTCTTTGACTGATTCGTATATAGTAACAATGTTACATAATGAAATGTTCTTTGCAACCTGTAGTGGTATTTCTATATAAATCATTGGATCTACAATCTATTGACGTATGTGTACAGTCACAATAATTGTCATTAAACGGCTATACATTTGTAATTAATGAACCTTTTTTAGGTCTCTCCGTGGCGGACCTCGTCTGCTCGATTACTATGTTCTGGACGAGTACTTGCTCTAACCTTATGCTGCAGAACCTCGACTTGCCCTTTGACCCGCCTGGCGTCATGTATCTCACTGGAGGCTGGATTCACGTGTGTTTTAACAGGTAAGCTTGGGCAGAAGTTTGACAAAGTAGTTAACTCTGGAGCTTCGGATTAACATTATTGACTTATGTTATGATCAGATGAAACACACACCATAGAAATAAAAAGCAGAATAGCTCAGACCAAAATAGAATTTTAAAAATTGAAAAACGTCTTATGCAACAAGTATATGTCAATAGAAGTGAGAAAGAGTGTTCATCGGTGCTATATAGAGCAAATTCTGCCCTATGAAAGCGAATCATGGACAGTTGATAAACAAATGAAAAGACGATTAGTGGCAACAGAGACGGGATTTCTCAGAAGAATGTTGAACGTTCCCTGGACAGCTAAAAAGACCAATGAGGACAATCTCAAAGGGGCCACCAATAAAAGGGAGCTCCTAAGAAACATCAGAAAGCAACAATCAACATTGTTTGGGCACAACGTGAAAAGAGGAACGTTGGACTACTTAGTTACAACTGGCAAAATACAGCGAAAGAGAGATCGCGGATGACAAAGAGAGCAGATACTATATAGCCTGGTGTCGTGACATTGAAAACTGTCAAGAACCGATTGCACTGTGGATTGAATATTTTGGAATGACATGATCACCTATGCCAACCGGTATGACATATTATGATGATGACGATTAAGTATCATTCAACCCATTAACATACTATTGTTAATGTTTTATCAAACGATCTCTGCAATTTGACTTACATCAACAATGCTTTAATTAGACTCGAAAACGAATTAAAATGCGGACGTTGATGACATTAGGCAGAATGTTAGGCCTTCACTTCGATGAAACACTCGATCGGAAAGTAGTTCAGAAGGTGGCAAATTTTACTTTCATTTTTGGATGGCAATTGTGGTCTATTAAAACCGAATGATTTAATCTGAGTTTGAACGGATCACGCCTTGCCAATGAATAGACAAAAATCACCAATAAACAAGAGCATTAAAATCAACAAATACAGCACATGCTTTCTCATACACAGCTGTGTTTCTATCACACAGACTGAGCTGTGTGCAACACTTTCGATAACACTGGTTTATTTATCATATAGAAAACGAGGTTCAAACAAGATTGTGACATATTTAATTTTTTTGTCTGTCCATGCAAAATGAAGCATATACATAAAAATGTCTGCTCTAAAAGGTTTTACCTGTAAGAAATATTGTAGCCTAGAACCAAACGATGATTTCTTGACACTATTTTTACAAGCCCATCGTCACCTCACAGATTGTGATTGTATGTTTTACTTTTACTTCAGAATCACGAGCTTCATCACAGCATTTATCACTCTGGATATTTTTACAAGCCCATCGTCACCTCACAGATTGTGATTGTATGTTTTACTTTTACTTCAGAATCACGAGCTTCATCACAGCATTTATCACTCTGGAGAGATGTCTCTGTATCGCCATGCCTCTCAAGGTCAAGAACATCATTACTCCATTCAGGACAAAGGTCATCATTGTTTCCATTTTTTCTTCAACCATGATTTTATTTTCTCCATTCTACTTCGTGAACAAACTGGAGTGGAGGTACAACCATTACAGGAATAGGTCCATACTTGGTCTCACCTTCACCCAAGACAGGGAAGTAGTGGAATCCGTAACACACTTTATCCACAGCGTATTCCTGTCGTCAATTTTACTTATCTCTGTCGTCATTTCCACAATTATCCTCGTCATTAAATTAAACAGGAAAACGAAATGGAGAAATGAGTCCTTAGCACTGCCATCCTGCAAACCGGAAGCGACCTCTGTTAAAGACAGAAAAGTAGTCAAGATGATCACCCTGATTGCCATCATCTTTCTTGTCTGTTATGTTCCATCAACATTGATCTTCGTGGTGATGGTGTTCTTCCAAGACCTAAGCGAAGGTGGCAGATATGTCAACATGCTTTACGTCATCTGGTCAGTTCTGTTTGTTCTGGATGTGATCAATTCCAGCGTTAACATTTTTGTGTATTTTAACATGAGCACCAAATACAAAATCACATTTCTTGAAATATTTTGTTTCTCTTCAAAAGAACACCCATCTAATTTTATTGAATAACAGAAGTACCAATAATTTATTTTATAGGTTTGATGTCGTTCTTCTGATTTCACATGCCCCCATTCAGTCACTCGGACCAGTGATGACGACATTGCCACTCTGCATGCCCATATCTTGACGCATACTGTTGTGTTCAATATAGTCCACTGTTGAGACCTACATAGTCTACTGTTCAGACTTACATAGTCTACTGTTTAGACCTACATAGTCTACTGTTGAGATCAACATAGTCTACTGTTGAGACTTACATATACTACTTTTGAGACCTATGTAGTCTACTGTTGAGACCTACATAGTCTACTGTTGAGACTTACATAGACTACTTTTGAGACCTATGTAGTCTACTGTTGAGACCTACATAGTCTACTGTTGAGACTTACATAGACTACTTTTGAGACCTATGTAGTCTACTAATGAGACCTACATAGTCTACTGTTAAGACCTACATAGTCTACTGTTAAGACCTACATAGTCTACTGTTAATACCTACATAGATTACTGTTAAGACCTACGTAGACTACTCTTACCAGACCGCTGTACTAAGTTTTCGGTAATTTCCGAATCCGCCGCTATGCCGCTGTTCCTAATTGTCGGTACTTTGCCTAGTACGTGAAAAAATGCGTCACGAACTTATTGTTATTGTTATAGAAGGCCCCGGTATCACTACAAACGAATTAAAATCCATAATTGCTCAACCGCCCGTGCCAGTGGAATCATCCTAATTACTAACTATCTCCCGAACAAAGAAAGGTAGCTGTAGACCCCATCATAGCAATCAAAGCACACGCCAAAAGACATAAGGCGAAACCGCACAGAAAGT
Source organism: Megaustenia siamemsis (assembly GCA_032433765.1). Classification (NCBI taxonomy): domain Eukaryota; kingdom Metazoa; phylum Mollusca; class Gastropoda; order Stylommatophora; family Ariophantidae; genus Megaustenia; species Megaustenia siamemsis. The sequence goes on from JAVIAB010000073.1 coordinate 11,790,624, forward strand.
GAATACAGCCAACTGTTCCCTGTTCCCACAGAGTACTTAACTCAGTAGCTCCTGCAACAAGCCGTACTTGGAATATGAGGAAACTGCAACAAGGAACACTTTTCAGATATATCCTTCAATGGCTCCTGCCGCCTATCCACTATATTGGCCGGAAGTCCACGTTCTCCTGAAAATGATGATCGTCATATTTTTAAAAATGTATAGTGCTTGATGATGTTAAGACATCGTTTTTGACGCCCAATCCGAACACATGAAACACATTTAGTCGGTCGATTATCCCCATCACACATCAAACAACAGACCGTAAGATCTTACTGCAATGTCAACATTAGCGTACGGCCGGTCTAGGGTTATACGATGAGGCATTATGAGGACGTTGTACACACAACAATGGCTGCGCCTTTATATTTTTGCCTACCCTAATGAATGCAGCCTACAACGAAGGAAACACGGTGCAAAATCCCTCAAGTGAAAATTTAGGTTGACTTGGCAGAGTCCACATTAATGAGTTGTAACATGTAAATAATTTGCGTCAAACAATTCCAACGTCAAACGGCCTTGGAACAGCACTCAATGTGTTGAAGTGAACCGCATATCAACTCTAGACGGTGGAAGTTCGCATTCACAACACTTGATTTGTCAAAACGGAATTTTGCCGTGTGTACGACACCGCATCATCGGCGCAGAGTTGTTAAGTATAACATCAGATTGACTTTAACGCAGAAAAGCACATTGGAGAGCCGAAATTAATCAGTCCCCAAATGCATTTCCTGCAGCGGTCGAGAGAACATGAAATTCGTTCCATCATCTTAGAAACGGAAGTCCGCGTCATAAACTAAAAATAACCAACGAATCGTGGTGAAACCTCATGGTCAGCCATTGCAAATGTCTGTCCCCGTGTGTATGAATTGACTTTGTGTGGTTTGACGTGAAAAAATTATGAAAATTCACAATGAAACGAGCGGCTGATTTACCAAGCACTTCAACAGGAAAGCGAAGTAGGTCTAGGCTTTTCACATTCCAACAGGAGATCAATACTTTGGTTGATTCAGACTTTGAGGAGTCAGATTTTCATTTTAAAAATGTCTCCAGTTCAAGTTCGACAGTGAGAGCTCGAGTGATAAGGAGAATCTTGAACCTTATAGATCTTGAGATAGATCGATAGTAAGATAAGGGACGTGTCCCTCAAATAGCTGATGGGGGTACATCTGTGTGAAACAAGGCTCATCCTGCTGGGTCGAGACACACAAAGGTGGAATATTGGTGCTAGATGAAAGGTAGACCTATTTTCTACAAAAGCTCCATCTTATTCTAACCACTCGTTTGCATGTAACTAACATTTGTCTATGTCATGTTGGTTTTTTGTCTTTAATGCTCAGGATCCCAGGTATTTGGGACAGTTAGGTTCAGGGCCACAGGTCTGGTAGGGATAGTCTACTGTTAAGACCTACATAGTCTACTGGTATGATCTCCATAGTCTACTGTTAAGACCTACATAGTCTACTGGTAAGATCTCCATAGTTTATTGTTAAGACCTACATAGTCTACTGTTAAGACCTACATAGTCTACTGTTAAGACCTACATAGTCTACTGTTAAGACCTACATAGTCTATTGTTAAGACCTACATAGTCTACTGTTAAGACCTACATAGTCTACTATTAAGACCTACATAGTCTACTGGTAAGATCTCCATAGTCTCTTGTTAATGTTTGTTTCCTTCAACACATTCAGATACCAAACTGTTCAGTGACAATCATGAACATACAGGCCTTCATTAATGCATGCTTGCACAGAATGAAAGGACGGATATGGCAGGACAAAACCACTAACAAAGACTTATGGAAACAGCACCAGTCAAATACCAGTGGAAAAAGAGTTACAACGAAGACGATGGCGCTGGAAAGGACACACTCTGTGGAAGTCGACTGAGAGTATTATACGTCAGGCCCGTTTTTTTTTATCCTGGGGAAAAATACAAAGAGGAAAACCAAAATATTATTGGAGATGACAGATGGAAGCAGAGATGAAGATGGTGGGGAAGACATGGAATGATCTTAAAAGAATGGCAAGAAACAGGACGACTTTGAAAGTGTTTGTTGAAGACCTATGCTCCACAGGGAGTTGAAAGGTGGTATAAAAAGAATAGTTCAGTAGAGAATATAGGAACACAAAATGGTAGACACCAACATCGACCTATTCATGTTTTATGAATCAGTAAGTTCTTCATCTGTCAACTAATTTTGTGCTATTCTGAATGATATCTGTACTTTAATCTTGATTTATAAGATTGTTTACATGTCACATTATAAAATATATCTGTAAACATAGTTCCATAACAATTGCCTTTGTCACAGTTCTGGAATGAAGTGTTATTGACCTCATGTAACTAATCTTCAGGGGAAGTAGTTTGGCATGACAAGTTCCTTTCCTGGCTGTCTTCCCCTTCCCAGAGAAAATCTCAGGTACCAGAGACCTCGAGAGCCGTTGTAGGTCGGAGACAATTTGTTTGTCTTAACTGACCTTTGAACTCGGAACCATTGGGTAGCAGCCGAGTGCAGTAATCACTACGAACTCTCATGTCAAATAAAACAAATAAAGTAATGGACATTACAATGCTCAACAAAGAAGAAGCATAGCAAAGAAAATTGTTCGCGTCCTGTTATCTTCAATTTCTATAGTTTTTTTTTCCCTAAACGATCTTCATCAATCTCTAAACGCACATGTATCTCTTTATTGTATTCTGGTATAGAAACTATTTTTGAGACAGCCGCTATTATCATACAACTATATTATCTTCTAGCTATGTCAAAGCATTACTCTACTACATGGTGACCCACTCAGTCTAAGAAATAGTGATAGTGCCCAATCTTTACAAATGTTTTTGGTCCAATTCTTCTAAATAAAAAACAACTAAATATTGGTTCAACACATTATTTGGTTATTTGGTTACGGAAGGCCCCGATATCACTGCAAACGAATTGAAATCCATAATTGCTCAACCGCCCGTGCCAGCGTAATCATCCGAATTAATAACTCATCTCCCAAACAAATAAAGGTAACTGTAGTCCCCATCGTAGCAGTCTCAGCACACGCCAAAAGACATAAGGCGAAACCGCGCAGAAAGTGAACACAGCCAACTATTCCCTATCATACGATTTCAACATTTATCGTAAACAATTGGAATATCGAAACATGATCAAAACGGATAAGACACACAGCTCACGGTATGCACAGAGCACTTAACTCAGTAGCTCCTGCTACAAGCCGGACTTGGAATATGAGAAAACTGCAACAAGGAACACTTTTCATGCATAGTCAACACAAAAAATTCACATTCACGCAATTTTTTGAACCAGCTGGGGCAAAGATTTCTCATTGCCGGTAGAACAATGTTAAACATAATTCCTATCGTCATCAATCTCATGAATAAAATAGTATCTTCAAAGGAACCAATATATATATATATATATATATATATATATATATATATATATATATATATATATATATATATATATATATATCACTGAAGAAAAATGCTGATAATTTAATGGGCATCTTTCTCGTGACATCATGCCTCTTGTTTCCTGCCACAAGCCAGCTTTGGCACTATCTCCCATTGCATGTCAGATCTGATACCAACCAACAGTGTTACTCAATAGAAGATGCTAGTTACGTTTCATTCATTGAAATGTCAACAGTAATGCAGGCATACAATTGATCCATTCCAGGCCGAGCAATGGAGCTCCACTACATGGGTTAGGATTTTCCTCGGAGGCTTTCAGTATTTCATAAAGATCGGAACTCATGTGTTCCTATTTTAGTGACCCTAACAAACAAGAACTCTTTTCTCTAAATAACTCTGACCATTAGCTCATTTTTTTACAAATAGTTAACTGTTTTGATCATAAAAATCTTTCCTTTACGTAAACATTAGATAACCTGTATTGCCATGTTTAGCCGAAGACAGCATATAGGCTAGACATCCAATAATCTCCATGTCCGACGATCTCAATGTCCGACGATCTCCATGTCCGACGATCTCCATGTCCGACGATCTCATTGTCCGACGATCTCCATGTCAGACTGAACCAGAATTTATCTCGTCAACTGCCTTTGTTTTTGGTCAGGCTCTATACCTGTGCACGGGAGTTGCTACCCGCTGTTGTTGATTCTCGACTCAGAGAATATTTTTTAAACTATTGTTTATTGTTGAGACTATTGTTTCACAATAAGTCGATTGATCTCCTTTTCTTTAACTCTCTGGCTCCCATTTATGGACCTGCTTTGAGATTCCCTTGTTGTCTCTTCTCATCACATAAGAAACGAATGACCATCTTCTTCTCTTGATTATAAATTATATTTTTCTATGCTTTGCCATTTCTCTTATATCTGCACTAGTCTTCACAATTCGTTTCGTGATACACGAAGTATTTTACTGAGGTATATATTTTTGAATGCATCTAATTTATTTTCTATTTAGTTAGTAGAGTGTGACTCAAAGGTTTATATTTTTGTTCAGCAACGTCTGCGGTGAGCATCTTTCTTGTTAATTAACTGATGGAGAATCACTGACACTGATAGTTAAAATCCCGTTGTCACATATGACCAAGCTACAGAGAGTACCCATTAACCTGAACTAAATTAAACTCTCCAATAATTATAGTAAGGCTGTAAAAAGTAAAGTACCCCCGTCACGCCAAGTGGCGTATAGAGAAATATGGTGTTAGTGATCCTATATTTTACAGACCTTCAGCACATGATTTTTGGGGTAATGTGGTCGGTATTACACCCGTGCTGCTTTACTTTCCCAGAAAAAAGTCCGGTACCCATTTAAGGTTGGGTGAACCCTGAAGCCGTCGGTTGGGATCGAACCCTACCCCTTGTCCTTTATAGTTCAGTTCACTAACCACTGAGCTATCGCGGCTCCCTATAGTAAGGCTGTACTGTCACATAAAAAGAACCAAAATCGTCGATTCATAACAATAATTGTTTGATTGACTACATATACATATAATATATATCAGTAAGTAACGATTGTTTAACATATTTAGAATGTCTTCACTGGTTGTTTTACATTGTTTTAGAATGGGATGTAGCAAAGTTGGTCAATTTCTTCACTACTTGCAAAAAGTTAACACAATTTCATTACTGTTTATTGTTGTTTTCTGTTTGTGCTATATTCAACAGTCAAAGTCAAGCACACATTTTGTAATAAAAAATAAAGACTAAAAAGACAGATGTCCCAGCGTAAATTTAAGCACGGGTATAAAAAAGACTAAAATGTCCATGAACACATTAAAATGACACGAGACTTGAAAGGACAGACTTGATAAATAATGCAGTTTATTTATTGAATGTTCAAATGTAAAAACGGCTAATAAATATTGTATAAAATAAAAAAATTAAACCAATTATCTAATTGTTACACGACTAAAATCAAAGTTCATTCTGTAAATGAAGGATAAATTGTATTAACAATTAAACATGTTTAGATCCCCTTTTGTATTAAAGATGGTTCTTTGTAATCTGCTTTTTATTATTTTTCATTACGAGATGGTACGTGTAGCACGTTAGTAATAGGAAACTCTTTGTGTAGAGCTACGCAGCAGGAGGCAATCTGATCATCAGAAGTGGTTCCCCGTCGAGCAAGTGTTTCGGCCCTTTAGCTTCTTGACACTCTAGGAGTGGTGGGCCCGCCTGGGTCATGCTCCCAGGCGTCGACCTCCTGCTGTATTGCTTAAGGCTTACACAGTATGTTCGACACAAAATAACTACACTTAATACGCAAAACTATGATTCTTTTTCAGGTAGATACTGTAAAGGCAACTACTGACTGATTTCACGTATCGAAATTGCAGTTTGTTGTAAAGCTTTTGCTGCATAGTAACTTTGCCATTAATACATCTATAATTGTAAAGCACAGCCTAGTTAGTAAATGATTTCATAAATAATTTCTTGTTCCACTTGAAATATGTTTACTTTTAACTTGTCTTATTTTTTTTCTTCCATGTGATTACTTAAACTTTCTTTTAAGAGACTACAGAAACTCTTGTGTCCGTGTTTCACTTTCCTCTCTTACGATGATATACTATAGCATGTAAGACAGAAGTAATGGTAACAACAAAGAAAAAGACATCACCTCAGTGCAAAATAAAGACAAAAGGAACAATATTAAAACAGGTAAATGAATTTAAATATTTGGAAACTTTGTTAACCTTAGCCGGAGAAGTACAAAAGAGGTGAGATGCAGAATGGCACAGGCAAAAGCAGCTTTCCAAAAAATGAGGAAGATACTTTGCAATCTATTTTTGACAATAGAAACAAGCAAAAGAGTTCTTAAATGTTATGTAGACCCAGTCTTAACATATGGATTTGAAATATGTACAATAGGACAACAGACAAGAAAATCACTGGATTCTGTAGAAATGTGGTTTAACAGAAGAATGTTGAGAAAACCATGGATAGCTAAGAAGAGTAATGAAAATGTTCTGAAAGAGGTCAAAGCAAAAGGAGAGCTAATTTCCAATATTAGGAAGAAACAATCATCATTTTTTGGCCATGTAATGAGAAGAGAACAGCTGGAATATATTGTAATAACTGGAAAATTTGAGGGACGAAGAGATAGAGGGAATCAAAGGAAAAAAATACCAGACAGCTTAAGAGAATAAGAGAATAACAGGCTTGGCAATAACAGAAATCATAAATAACTATCGAGATCGAAAGTTATGGATAGACATGATCGCCTACGCCAGCAGGCTCGGTATTTGATGATGATGATATGATATTAGCATGTACGACACCATTTATTCCCTTTCGTACATGTCATGAGACTGTTGTCAGAAATATCCTATTATATTTGATGAAAGTACCTCACTGATTTATTCTTATACACCCATGAATTACATAAAGGAGGCAAAAGAGGATACTTATTTGTAATATTTTCTGACTTCCAAAGACAGTCTTTCAGATTTCAGTTCCATTTTTTAAAAATTAAGTAATAGCCAAAACTGCAACTTTATGCAGACAAAGATTACAGTGATATGTGTACAGTGCTAGATAATTGCTTAAAATTATATAGCATTAAAGAATAGAAAAATGTTAATACGATACAGATAATGAATTAAGCTATCCAATGTTGATGCGCGAGACAATTCATACTTAGGCAGCATCAAAACAAAGTATTGGAGCTCTTAAAACACCGTGTGCAGAGTAGTAGTAAGTAGAGAGGGTTATAAAAAAATCACCAGAGATATAAAGTTAAGAACAGAATATATGGTAGACAAGCAGTGAATACGAAGTAAACACTGAGAATATAATTCTTAGAAAAAGAAAGGGTTAGTTGTGTAGGTAGCAGATGATAGCTATGTCATTTAAAATTGCATGCCATTATAAAGAATAAATAAACAATTCTAGTACAACCATGCCATTATAGTAAATAAATAAACGAGTCTAGTACAACCATGCCATTATAGTAAATAAATAAACGAGTCAAGTACACGGCAACAGTTGTTATTTTTTTTTCCTGCTGGTTTATGTAAAGTTTATCCACTTACAAATTGTCGTGTCAACTTTATTTGTTTGCTTTCTTCTTCAATATACAAGAGAAGATGTCACAGAGTGTGACCCTGAACTTGGAGCTCATCTTGAAATACACAAAAACATTCACGCTGGAATTCAACGCGTCAAGGATAAACTGGAACGACCAGACAGCCCACAACATGTTCTCATATCTACCTGTCTGGCTGAAGTCTTTTAGAAACACCATTGTGAGGATGATTGCAGTGTTCGGAACATTGCAGACGATGTAGATGGAGGAGATCAAAGTTATCATTTTGACAACGTTTTTGTCTTTAACTGAAGTGGTTTCCGGATTGTTGGTTGTCTGTGCAACTGTTGCTTTCCGCCATTTTGTTTTCTTGTTTAACTTAACGACCAGGATGATAGTACAAATGACAACACAGAAAAATAAAACTGTCGACAAAAATACGCTGTGCATGAAGAACGTAATAGATTCTACTATCTCTCTATCTTTTGTGAAAGCAAGGGTGAGTATAGAAATGTTTCGAGCCTGATTGAACTGCCATTCCAGATAGTTGACACAGAAAACTGGCAACACTAATAACATGACGGAAGCAAAATTAAAAATAATGATGACCTTGGTCCTGAATGGAGTAATGATGTTCTTGACCTTGAGAGGCAAGGCGATACAGAGACATCTCTCCAGAGTGATAAATGCTGTGATGACGCTTGTGATTCTGGAACGTTAAAACATGAACATGATAACTTCGTATCAAATACAAAAATAATATATATTTTATCAATATATTGTTGAGAACAACGTAGCATTAATGTAAGTATTTCTATCTATTTGTGTATGTTTGGGGCTTATTTTTTAAAATTATGTATATATATATATATATATATATATATATATTACTCTGTAAATTAATTCCTGAATTATTGTCTATTCCTTTCTGTTCTCGTCGCGGAATATATATAGATGTGTGAGCATTTTGAGGTTTACAAAATAAATAATGTAGGAAAGTCAGAGAGATCAAGAATAAAGACGGATGAAATGAAGTTTAGTTTAGTTTTGTCTACAGGTCATGCGTATTGTAATCTGACAAGTCCATTAGCACTCTGAACTCCTCCCAAATATAGTCCTCAATGTGCAGACAGTAACCACATCGGGATTTTGTTCGATTTGTACAGAGCAGAAAAAATATCCCTGAAAATTCATCACAAGAAAAAACATCGCTTTGAAATACCATCACGGATAACATTCGCAGCAAGAAAATTCCTCTCTGGAAATATTCATGGCAGGAATTGTAATTTTACGAACTGAAATAGCGGAAGTGTCTAACAGAACGTTTGTAGGAGTTCCGCCATGTCAAACATTATTATCTTACATGAGATCTTATCTGTGGCATATTACTTTGTTTCTCCTCTCAAACGATTAGGGCACTATCAAAACAGACTGAGAAGACTTTAAAGGGTCCGGGTTTGAACCCCAAAAGTGGCGGATTTTTCTTCGGATTGAAAAAGCTCCGAGGTTTATCCAGCCTCCAAAAATGGATCCTGTAGAGTTATCTGGGAAGTAAAGGCGGCCTGACGTTGTATCGACCATATCATTCAACATTTCTAGCGGCCATGGTAAAATATGGACACTAACACCATATACATACAACTAGCAAGGCAGGGACAGGAACCTTTACATGTAAAACAGACTAAAACTTGTAGGATTTCTGTCGACATATCAAAATGGCGATATTTAACTCAAACATTTTAAATGTGAATAATATTTTAAAATAACTAAAATAATCGTTTTGTATTTATCATTTCAGATGTAACTGAGAACTCATTTGTTTGTGTAAAATAAAAAAAAAGTAAAGTACCCCCGTCACACCAAGTAGCGTATAGGGAATATGGTGTTCATGATCATCATCATTGAGTGCCGTCTCCGCATCGAAGGTTGGCTACCATGGAGCGCCATTCCACTCTGTCTCTTGCTTTGATGGTGCAGACTGCCATAGGCTGACTTGTCCATCTTTTGATGTTACTCGTCCATGTTAGTCTTGGTCTGCCTCTGTCTCTTTTACCTTGTATTTTCCCTTCTAATATTACTTTTATTAGACTGTTGTGTCTTTTAACATGACCAAAAAATTGCATTTGTCTTGCTCTAATTGTGTTTAGTAGTTCTTTCTTCATTTTTAGTTGTTTTAAAAATTCCTCGTTTGTTTTCTTTTCTTTCCATCCAATTCTACCTATTCTTCTATAAATCCACATTTCAAAGGCCTCAATTTTCTGTTCTGTTTTCTGGTCTAATGTCCATGTTTCTGCACCATACAGGAATATTGAGAATATGTAACATTTTGCTATTCTTAGTTTCAGACCTGGTGTTATTTGTTTTGATGTTAATATATTTTTCATGGGATTGAAATTACTTTTTGCCATTCCTATTCTTTTATTTATTTCAGTTGTACATTTTTGCATCATTTGTTATATTATGTCCCAGGTAGTTGTAGCTCTTGACTGTCTCTAGATGTATTCCTTCAACTTTGATATTTAATTGTAGGTCTTGTAAATTTTCTTTGTTTATGATCATAGTTTTAGTCTTTTTGATATTCATATCTAGTCCATATTTTTTGCTTGTCATGTTTATTACATTAAGTAATTATTGTAGATCTTTAGGATTTTCTGCTAGTAGTACAGTATCATCAGCATATCTTAGGTTATTGATTATCTTCCCATTAATGTTAAGGCCTGGCATCTCATTGATGGTTTTAAAGATTTGCTCAGTGTATAAATTGAACAAGCTTGGCGATAGGATGCATCCTTGTCTTACTCCTCTTTTTATATCAATGGGTGTAGAGTTCTACTTGTTATATTTTATTATTGCTGTTTGCTCCCAGTACAAATTACATATCAGTCGTATGTCTGTGTCATCCAGATTTATATCTTTTAGGCAGTCTATAAGTTGCTCATGGTGTATTCTATCAAATGCTTTGGTGTAGTCTATGAAGCGGGCATATATTGGTTTGTTTAATTCTATGTACTTTTCAATCAATGTCCTCATGCAAAATATGGCTTCTTTTGCTCCACTGTTTTTCCTGAATCCGAATTGCTGCTCGGATGGTGTTAGTGGCCATAAATTTTACAGACCTTCGGCACACGATTTTCAGGGTAATGTGGTCAGTATTACGCAGCTTTACTTTCCCAGAAAAATCCGGTACCCAGTAAGGCTGGGTGATCCCGGAAGCCGTCGGTTGGGATCGAACCCTACCCCTTGTCCTTTGTAGTCCAGTTCACTAACCACTGAGATATCGCTGCTCGTCACTAATTTGTTTAATCAGGATAAATATTTGGAGATGGGGCTAGAATTTATATTAAGCCCAAAAAACTAAACAAAAATTAAAAGACAATGGTCACTTCTTTATGAAGGATGTTGCTTGTTGCATTGTATGCATTTATGACTTTTGTATAACCGCTAGTTTTCCATTTAAAAAAATGATATAATGTTGTAATTCGCGTTATGAATAATTACCCTATCAAACAATTCCATTTACGTAATATTTAGTCTGTGCACAATCTGAACATCATGTTTTCTTGTTGTGTTGTTGAGTTGGCTAAATCGCGTGGGGACAATATTCCGCACAAGATATCTGTATATGTAGATTTGTGTTATTGATATCTGTTAATTATTACTTAATTTTTCTTCTAACATTTTTGTGTTAGTATTTCTGATTCCTTTAATTGTTCTTCATCTGACATTTGATCAGCACACTGTACCGACTTCGTGTATAATATGATTATTTCACATTGTGATTTGTGATGACGAGACACAGATGAGGTGATGTTCGCCGGCACCATTATAGCCTTGGCTCTTGCTACCATTCTGCCTTGAGATTTTCTCGCTTCTTCTGTTCACATCATTAACCTTTTACAAACAGAATCCTCCATAAATTTTCCCTGCGATGAATTTACATGGAGATGATATTTCATGCTATTAATTGTCTTGTGTTGAAATTTACCGGCGATAAATTATACCAGTTGTGTTTTTTTTTTTTTGATGAATTTTCATAGATATTTTATTTTACTGTGGATTCGTTTTATAGCCTTCTTTGGCCACCCGGTTAGCAGGGAAGTCATGTTTGTAGACTCAGATAGCTTGTAAAACAAATGAATACCTTAGTTGCAGTCTATAGTGAAAAGATTAAGAGGCTTCGGAGTAAAAAAGGTTGCAGTAAATAAGTAAAAGTCGAGTTGAACAAACCAACTAGTTGTGCTTACTGTGCTGTCATTTATTCTAGGTTTATAATGACTTTTACATCAAGCTCATTTGATGGTAGATTTCTGTCACCGTCACACATTCCCCAGTCTAACTTTCAACAAGTCCTCCCTATTTCCCCTTTAGATAATCCAATTTCCCTGTTACACACTTCTTCTAATAGAACTGTTAATCTTCTTATCCATCATCCGCAGAAATTAGATGCCCTCAGAACCATATACTCCTTATCCATTCTCCATTCTGGCTAAACCACACGACTTCTTTCTCTGTAATTTTTTGAGTCCTTTTAATCGAAATTAAAACTTTTGAGACTTGTTAGTTTGTAGTCGCTTTAAGCGTTTTACCCATCATCACATCGGAACACTTCCATGCAGCTGCTTAGTTTGTAAGACACGCCAGGTTTATATGTGCCAGAGTCTGATTGGATTGACTTCCCTTATGGTAATTTCCTTGTCAGGGAGATATTTACCTACATTGTTGATTCGGATATATGTAGAATCTTGTGTTGGTATTTCACGTCTCATTTTGCATATTTACAATACATTGTCAGACGACTTCGGCCTCCATTGCTTTTTTCTTCTAATATTTTTAGAGACTGATATTCTGTTTTCTATGTCTTCATCCTAATGTAAGAACTTTCGGTGGAAGCTTTGGTTCCATGTTAGTTTTCACATGTTCGCAAAGGTGAAACATTTTTGTTGTCTTTTCTGCTATCTGATATATCTCAGCCGCTCCTCTATATAGTTATTTATGTTAGTTGCAGTTATAATTAAGGACTTAATTTACTAACTGAATAATACAAAATGGTGTCCTGACTAGCTCCAAAGAAGGACAAATAATGTAAACAATAATGAAGGTGTTTGCTTTGATATCGATGATGCTAACAAACAACAAATTATAAACTTTTAATCCTTTTCTTAAACAAATAACCAAACTATAGCAATTTGAATTGTACACTCCAAAAGCAACATTAACAATACTTCCACGCTACCTGGTTGCACAAACGTGCGGCCAGCCTCCTGTGAAATATCCAAAACCAAATGGTTCAATTGGTAAGTCAAGTAGGTAGAACCAGGGATTGTAGAAGATATCTGCGTAGAACATTGTAATCGAGCATGTAAGATCAGAGACAGCCAGACCTGATGAAATACAATCACATTACAACCATCATAACAATGAAGACCATGTATTTTTTTTTAATGAATGCAATCGCATGTAGGTGTAAAATGACGACGGTGTGTCATTTTGACAATTCCCTTACTTTTTGGGTCGATTTCCTGTTGAACATCAAAGAAATCAAATCGGATGCAGCGGGACTTGTTGGTCTTGAGACAATTCGTTCGTCTCGAGACAGAGGTTGTGACTTCAAATCAAGGCTGCATCAGTTTGAATTTTTATTTGTGATTCCTCCTCTGCAGCAATCACTCCTGGTCTCCTAAGCGAGGCCCGAATTGTAACGCCGATTACTCATCGGCGGAATAAATATGAGTATCTCCGAAGACGGAGATTAACTGCCTAATCGGAGAGGGACACCTGTGCATAGATTGCCAGAGACAAATGAATAACACGCAAAATTCAGTTCTGACAACTAGGGAACGTAAAAACTGAGTAGAAGGATGTCAGCCAGTGTCTGCATCTGTCCAATACAAGTACAGAGATCAGCCCCATCTGCGCACGTGTTTTGTACATATCTGCGTGTGGTAATCAACTGTCCCAATAATTTCTAAACTTTAATGTGCATTCTAAAAGTGAGATCTCTAATGGCAAACTGAATCAGGAATGATTTGATTGTCGGCAGTCACATAATGCGGTCACATAATAATAGAGTGTCGGAAACTTTCATCTTAGAACATTAATTTTTGTGGAATTATCAGTGTCATGAAGTGTTCTGGTAGTGACCAGAAATCGTAGTTATTACTTTCAGTGTCATGAAATGTTATGGTAGTGACAAGGAATAGTAATTGTGATTTTCAGTGTCATGAAATCTATAGAAGCGACAAGGAATCGTAGTTACGACTTTCAGTGTTATTAAATGTTATGGAAGCAACAAGAAATCGTAGGTACGTTGGGACTTGAGACTTGACAGTGATGGTTGGATAAAGAAAACTAAGATGAGAAAGAGATGGAGTGATCGCACATTAAGAACAATTAACTCGAGCTTATTTTCCAAGAGCTGATAACAAGTGTCATTGATCAATGCAGACTTTTGTCGCTGGTAGTTTTTTAAGGGAAAAAAAAAACAACTAACGACCCTGAGTTTGTAAAGATACCAGGAAGTCCCTTACAAAAGAGAGGCTAGATGGAAGGATGTCAAGTGGAAGTTAATGAATATATACAATGTGAACAAGACATCAAATACTAACTACGCAGCTTTGCGATGATAACAGGCGGGACTCAACGAATCGAAGGTGCGATCAAAATACGCTTTTGAAGTTATACAGTGTATGAAACCCCAGGGTCATAGTGATATTACCGTCAAGATAAGTTTGTCAGGTACTTCTCATTCCACTATCAACTGAATACCTTCCTAAATGCTCATGTGACTGGTCTGTGTTCGTTACACGTTTTCTATGTCTTTTAAATAATGAAGGATTCTGTCAGATTTTGGTTATGCGAATTACAGGATGTAGATCACTGATAATTAACAGAAATACATAAATAATTTAGATATCATTGATCATGTTCATTATCAGCCAGTTTACAGTAAACTCGTGTTGTGACGATAACAGGCATACCCAGTAAACTGATGTTGATACTGTCCTTGAACCCTTGCTTGACAAACACAGCGATGTTGACAATGTTTGCCCAGATACCAAACAAGCTGATAGCTCCGGAAATGATGACGAAGTTAATTATTTGCAATGCTAGTCTGAGGTCGTTTGTGATGGGGTCAGGGGGTACATCATCATGAGTGAGAAAATTTGTGAAACTGGAGTTCTCCATGATAGATAGGTCAAAGATTGAACATTAACATCGACCTATTAAAGACATCAAGATGTTCACTTTGAAGAACATGAACTCTGCTTTTGTTGTTTTTGTGTCTGCTGTCAGACATAATTTAATTAATTAATTTTTTTAAAAATTATTTTCCTAAACTAATGTAGATGAGATAGATAACGTTTTAGCAAAATCAGAAACGGACACAATCACGTTACAATAAATAAATTTCGCTTTTAAGTAACCGCTTCTCTATTTGAAATTCAGACATTGTCAACTAAAATACACACTATAGTGTACAACAGTTTCGCCATCATGTCTATCTCAAGTAAAGATTTGACCATGGCTAGAATCACTCTATGCTTTTAACAAAATCTTAGTTAAGTTGGTATTCTAGAAACAATATTTTCAGGTGGTGTGGAAGCAGACATTTAACCAAAAATAATGGGATTTTCTTCAACAAGAAATGTTTACAACTTCATTTCTGAAACCTGTCGCAGGATAATAATTATATATGTGTACCTCACAGTCATTTTTTTATAATTCATGGTTATATTTGTCACACTTTGACAATAACATTTCTCATCTGATATTTGTGATTTAGCTTTAGACTCGCAACTGAAAAGATTAATTGTGCGACAAAAGATCTGCAACAACAAAAATTGCAACCAATCAGCAACTAGGATTTGTCAGACTGATCATTAACCTACAATTATCGTGTATAGTATACCCACAGCGTGAATTACCAATGTAATTTTAGCAATTATAAAAATGACAGTACACTAATTTATCATTCACTAGCAACCAGAGAAACACTCATTAAATTGTTAATGGGAAATGTGACGTGTGTTGGCACGAAGCTTTAGCCCTAGGCCACAACATTAGAGGAGGAGGGCCTGCATGGTGAGTCGCACAGTTAGATGAACAGAAGACAAAAAGAGAGGCGTGATAAGCTTATTGACTTATCATTCTGAATACCTACAATTACAGATTTTGTTTGGCGCATCTCAGTATCTTCTCACGATACCACATTTGTTGTTTCTTCTGTGTGCTTTATCACCATTCTTACTTTCATTGACCTTGACGGACAGCGCGTGCAGGCCTAGATACATTTACAAAAGAAAAGCGATAGCTGACAGTTGAAGGGAGACAATTAAACATCAAGTTTGTGGCAGCAAGTGACTACTGGGGAGGGCCGGATGTTTTAACTTAGTCTTTGTAAATAAAAAAGGAAAAAAGAGAGTGGGGTAATGTTTTAGTGTATTGATAAACACACCCCATACTTTTTACATTGTAAATTATTTGTTCGTTTTGATAGTTTGATCACTTTCCGTATCATGATTGATGACAACAATAACAGAATAACATTTGTTAATTGTCTGCAAACCTGCAGCATAAGATGATTACATTCTCAGCAAAATCTCCTCTCTAGAAGTGCTCTTCCCTGAAGATAGTTTATAGTTTTATTACGATACTAATTTTTTTCAATGCAGAAATTTGTACTGTTGGTCGACAAAAAAAAATATTTAATCAGTTGATTTCTCTTTGTAAAGTTCATAATTTTGACCTGGAAATTTGGACAGGTTTCCATTTCATCCTGTTTAACGCCTGTGTCTGTGTACACATGATAAACATAAGTCATTAGCGAAGGAGAGAACACTTAAATATGAGAGTCGACAAGTCGGCATTCAATAATAGAATTTTTGAGATTTGAAAACGAAAGAGCATAGGCCTCGATACTGATCGTATGACACTGGTTGAATCATTGAAGTCGGAACAGATAATCAGATTCAGATGAGTTTCTGAGCTCAAAAACCATTCGAGGAATACGTGACTGTTACTGTAAATCTGTTTCAACAAAAACTCTACAAGGCATATATTATATACTAATATATGTGGCACCATTTTAAACTGTTTTGTACAACACCTCTTGTTGTTTAGCTAAAAGATCTTTCAGCAGGTCCGCATATTTGTTGAGATTACTGATTAAAGAGCATCGAACAATAGGGAATCATCTATCATTTGTGTTCATCGAAATAATCTATCAAAGCACGTTTAGTTTACTGGGATTATTGAGAAATTAGCGTCGACATAAAATAGAATATTGAGTTATTGAGTTATTTGCTGGTCATCACCATTGCAATGCGAACATGTCCGTAGGTGCTCAGATCGCATACTCAGCAAGTCTGGCAGTAGATTATAGAACATATTTTGAGATACTTTTCCAGAAAATTATGTAAGTTTTTTATTTTATTTTTTTGTAAATGCATATATATTTTTTTTAAATGAAATAAACATAACTTTTCCAGCAAGTAAAATGATTTGTCTGCCATAAATCTTTCAGCACAGCACCCCGCTGCCCATTAACTGTACGTAGGGCGTGTTCCCAAGCTGCGAGTCGGGGGGGGGGGGGGCGCGTTGGATTTGTGTGACGCACATCTTTCTTGAACTGGATACTGACAACGATATCATACTTTTTATTTCAGAGCAATATTGACCAGATTAATGGGTCTCGACCAGGCTACCTGGTCATGCGTTTACAGTACTTGTCGTTCAAAAAGCTGGTGCTCTTCCCTTGACTATCAAATATAAATGTTTCACGTTGTTTAGCCGTGTTTTATCCACGATCACTGTACACCACAATTTTAATTGCATTTTAAATTATTATTTTTTTTTTTAATTACAATTGCTGCTATCATCGATTTCGATGTATGACCACTTCAGATGTTCATGTCTCTTTCCTCTAATGTCGGTTAGTTTATATATATGTGCATCAAGAATGACCATTTTGTTTCTATTTTATTTCCATCACAAATGTCTTTGCCTCCATCCATCAAGATGTATCAGGAATATTGAGTTAGTGTCCCTATTTGTTCTTGGTCAATGGAACATTTTATAGAAGATCTTCGGACTAACTCGCCTGACCGCCTATTGTTTCAGACAGAAAAGAAAAAACTCGGTATAATGGAAATCTTGATCTCCCGACTAATTCCATGAACTAATTCCTTAAATCTTGAACTAATTCCTTAAATCTTGAACTAATTCCTAGTTCAAATATATTTTGTATTTCTTTTCCTTACTTTCTTTTTTTCCTTTATTTGGTGGGGGTGGGATCGTTTTTTTCTATTTAATATCATGTGATTATATAATTAGTCTTTATAATCATCATCATTGAATGTCGTGTACCCATCGAATGTGGGCTACAATAGAGCGCCATTCTGCTCTGTCTCTTGCTTTGGTGGTGCAGGTTGTCATAGGCTGACCTGTCCATCTTTGTAACCAGCTGTTTATCTATTCTATTGTAACCGATCTCCCATCATGATGTTAATGCTATGAAATGTTACGATAGGCAACGATGTGATATGCCCAGCACCATTTGAACAGACGTTATAAACAGTCCAATATGATGCACCGTCTTTGGTAACGGCACTCTGTCACTGCTCGTGTCGATAGTATGTACACACGACTAGTGAAGTGTGCTGTTACTGGTCAGTCGATGATAGCGTTTGATGATGTACATGAGCCGCGCTATGGCAACCGCACACTCACTCCCCGCCACAGCTGCCAGGCTTCCCATGTACTCACCTCGTACTTCGGTTGTAATCTGGTCTTGCTGAACTGGCTTTTAATTCTCCGAATTATATGTGCCGCGACAACTCCCAATTCAGTCCAGCGTCCTGGCGTATATAACGACTGTTAGACAAATAAATGGCTGCACACTAATGATGTTGAAAAGGTCATAGATCTTTATTTCGACATCCCTAACAGTGGCAACTCTGTACAATTATTTACAGCGGCCAGCGGTATATACATCCCGCTCGGCCATTCACACGTCAAGTCACAGAATTCACATCTCTACTGGATAATCTCACATCTAGTCTTCTGTCCCACTTAACCTTACTAAGAATGTTCTTGCATCTACCAGGCTCCTAATAACCTGGCTTCTAACGCTACTATATACCACGACTTATGCTCAATGAGCTCTCCCTCTGACGCTTGATCTGACCGTCGTCTCTAATGTCCCCTACTGGGTAATATTCTCTGGAAGTCTTTAATTAGAAACTAATGCACTGTCTCTTTTATACACTAGAGACACTCTTATATCTCGACTCTAACTAATTACCTAATCTGCTACTAACCACGCTGACTGTTAGACTCTCTTAGCCCCTACAAGCTACCGCCTAATGGCGGCACCGATCCTGATCCTCACCTGAGCGTGACATTTCTTTGAAGAGAATTCCTCTCTTCCCGTGTATTGACTTAAATATCCCGTCTCCTAACCTATCAAAACTCATTTCCTTAACCTCTCAACCAATTAAATACCTCTAAACCATCCACTGACCCCAAAGTTTATAATCTTAACAATCACGAAACTCCTGCTTTACCTCTAACACTATTCTCCTCATATTTCTCGTGATCGCTCCTCGTGCTATGCTCTCCCCCCCCCCCCACTCTCCACTATCCCTTAATGTCCTTCTTTCCCTCTCTCACCCACTGCTACATCTTTTGATGTTACTCGTCCATGTTAGTCTTGGTCTATCTCTGCCACTTTTACCTTGTATTTTCCCTTCCAAGATCACTTTTAGTTTAATAGACTGCTTTGTCTTTCAATTGTGGTTAGGAAATTTATTTTCAATTTAGTTATTTTAAGACTTCATTGTTTGTTTTCTTTTCATTCCATTCAATTCTTGCTATTCCTCTATAACCCCCTTTCAAATGTTTCCATTTTTTGTTCTGTTTTCTTGTCTAATGTCCATGTTTCAGAAAAAGAGTCCTGAAATGTTATGTAGAGCAACTCTTAGCATATGGATGTGAATCATGGACAAGAAGAAAACATACATGAAAATCACTGGATCCTGTAGAAATGTAGTTTTACAGAAAAAATGTTGAGAGTGCCATTGACAGCTAAGAAGAGTAATGAAAACGTTCTGAAACAGGCTAAAGCAAAAAGAGAGCTAATTTCCAATATTATGAAGAAACAAACATTATTTTTGGCCATGTTATGAGAAGGGAACAGCTGGAATATATTGTAACATCATGGAAAATTGAGGGACGAAGAGATAGAGGGAAGTAAAGAGAAAAAAATACCAGACATCTTAAGAGAATGGCTGGGCTGAAGGTCAACAACGGAAATGATAAATAACTGTCATGATCGAAAGTTGTGGAAAAACATGATCACCTACGCCAGAAGATGTAGGTACTTAATGATGATGGTGATTATTTGATGATGATGATGATGATATCCATGTTTCTGCGCCATACATGAATGTTGCGAAGATATAACATTTTGCTATTTTTAGTTTTAGCCATGGTGTTATTTGTTATGATGTTAGTATATTTTTCAAGGCATTAAAATAATTTTTTTGCCATTTCTCTTCTTTTGTTTACTTCAGTCGTACATTTTACATCACTGGTTATAGTATAGTCTTGACAATAGCATATACAAATTGTTGTTTCTGAAACATCTCACTCCTAACGATCTTTCATTGAGATATGATATCATATCCTTTCTGTCGTACATGGCAGAATCACAAATCTCCTGTTGTATTTGCTGCACATTATTGTTTTATTTTATTCTATTCTTATTTCCCATCCCCCCCCCAAAAAAAAAAAAAAAAACCTATATTTTACGATAAGAAGACCAAGGGAGTTAATCAAACAATATCTCTGCAACGATGACCTTTAGACTTCCAAATACAGTGTCCCAATTCTATGTGTTCCATCAAATACAAGACACAACAGCAACGATATGCAAAAAGAGACTGCAATGCACACACTTTATAACGGTAGAGAATATAAAAGTAATAGTACATGATAATAGAAAAGTTTGATATAAGGTTGTTATAAAAAAGAGAATATTCTAAGGTGTGCAATGTTGATGCATGGATATAATATACTGAAAGCAGAAACAAAAAAAAGTAGCCTTGTCTTTAAAACATTGTGGGCAAAGAAGTAATAGAAGGAAGTTGAGTGTAGTGGCATAACCTGAAGAGATATATAAAGTTGAGAACATAATTAATAATTTACAGACAGTTAAAATTCATGCATGAAGAGAGACGTTCAGAGCAAAATTGGTATTAATTGATTAAAAAATAAGAATAAGAAGCTGTGTAGATAAGAAAACTCTAATTCAAGTGACGCGGCATAGGGAAAATGGCAAATAATTGCAATGCTGCGGTAAAGCTGGTAGCAAGGAGCCAGGAGTGGGGTGTGATAAATACTCCAAGATATGGTGACAGCTTTACAAGGAAGGAACACAACACAATACTGACGTTTCGGCCTGTGGCCTTCTTCAGAACACAGGGACAACGACAACAAACGGTGAAGCACAATTATCTATAACTACAGGTTGGACGATCAAGTGGAGGGAGAGGTGGACAGAGAGAGGAAAGTAAGATGTTGAAATAAGAAAGGAGAGATAGATGTGCGTTCTACATGAGGTGAGGTAAGAAAACTCTCAAAAAAGAAAACTTCAAGTGACGCAGCATAGAGTTATCGTGATGTATGAATCACTTCTAATACACGCAAACAGTTCTTTCTTTCTGCTAGTTTATTTATTTTTTAATGTAGGCAGGGTTTGATATCAACATTATTTGCTCGCTTTCTTCTTCATCATACCAGAGAAGGTCTCACTTAGTGTGACCCTGAACTTGGAGCTCATCTTGAAATAGACAAAAATATTAACATTGGAGCTGAAACTTTCAAGAACAAACTGGAACGACCAGACAGCCCACAACATGTTCTCATATCTACCTGTCTGGCTGAAGTCTTTTAGAAACACCATTGTAACGATGATTGCAGTGTTTGGGACATTGCAGACGATGTAGATGGAGCAGATCAAAGTTATCATTTTTACAACGTTTTTGTCTTTAACTGAAGCGGTTTCCGGATTGTTGGTTGTCTGTGCAACTGTTGCTTCCGCCATTTTGTTTTCTTGTTTAACTTAACCACCAGGATGATAGTACAAATGACGACACAAAGAAATAGAGCCGTTGACAAAAATAAAATATGGATAAAGAAGGAGAAAGATTCTACTATCTCTCTATCTTTTGTAAAAGCAAGGGTGAGTATGGAAATTTTTCTAGGATCATTAAACTGCCATTCCAGATAGTTGACACAAAAAAATGGTAGTGATAATGCAATGACGGAGGCAAAATTAGAGAAAATGATGACCTTAGTCCTGAATGGAGTAATGATGTTCTTGACCTTGAGAGGCATGGCGATACAGAGACATCTCTCCAGAGTGATAAATAGTGTGATGACGCTCGTAATTCTGAGAAATTAAAAACATGAAAAAAGTAACTCATTACGACCAAAAAGATAAATATGTCATATCTGTTAAATGTCTATTGGCGTGCTGACGTTTTTGTAGATGTTTTGTAAAATGTGGACGCGTATGCGTCTATACAAATTGTTGTGCTGTATGTGCTTGTCATTATTACGGTATTAACGTTCATTAAACGACAAGCCAGCTGGTGATGACGAATTTGAAATCACGAGATTTCTCACGAAAATTTTCATTTGAGCGCATGGAAAATAAAAGATTGCGAATAATCTAAGCTTGCACTGTAGATAAGGGAGCCGCGATAGCTCAGTGGTTAGTGAACTGGACTACAACGAACAAAAGATGTGACTGCCTTCCCGTTATGTTTATTCGTGTTCGATAGTGTTTGGACAGTGATAGCAGAAGATGGGAGTCAACATATAATGTATAAGTTTCTTTATAATAGATACTGGCTTGTGCTAAAGTGTGGGGGCTAGATATTCCTAATATTTGGTTTGCGCTTTCGATTTTCAGGAAACTCGTGATATGACGATAAGAGACATACCAAGTAAACTGATGTTGATGCTGTCCTAAAACCCTTGCTTGATAAACACAGCCATGTTGACAAGCTTTGCCGCGATAGGAAACAAGCTGAGAGAGCCACAAATGATAACGAAATTATGTGCAATGCTATTCTGATGGGAGCCGAATTGGTTAGTTCACTGGTTAGTGAATTGGACTACAAAGGACAAGGGGTAGGGTTCGATCCCAAGTGACGGCTTCCGGGTTCATCCAGCCTTAAATGGTTACCGGGTTTTTTTCTGGGAAAGTAAAGCGGCACGGGCGCAATACCGACTACATTACCCCAAAAACAATGTGCCGAAGGTCTGTAAAATTTATGGTCACTAACACCATATTCCCTATAGGCGGCAGGAACCGTTGAAGGCTATGTCTGCTAAGTGTTCCTTGTTGCAGTTTCCTCATGTTCCAAGTCCGGCTTGTTGCAGGAGCTACTGAGTTAAGTGCTCTGTGCACACCTTGAGCTGTGTGTCTCATCCATTTTGATCATGTTTCGATACTCCAATTGTGTACGATGAATGATGATATCGTATGACAGGGAACAGTTGGCTGTGTTCACTTTCTGTGCGGTTTCGCCTTATGTCTTTTGGCGTGTGCTGAGACTGCTATGATGGGGACTACAGTTACCTTTCTTTGTTTGGAAGATGAGTTATAATTCGGATGATTCCACTGGCACGGGCGGTTGAGCAATTATGGATTTTAATTCGCTTGCAGTGATACCGAGGCCTTCCATAACCAATAACCAATAATATTTCCTATACGCCACTTGGCGTGACAAGGGCTCTTTAATTTTACTTTACTATTCTAATGTCATTTGTGTTAGGGTCAGTGGGTGTTTCGTCATAAATTGCAAATTTACTGGTGCTGGAGCTCTCCATGATAGAAAGGTCAGAGACCAAACGTCATCAACAAATTATAGAGGCACCAAAATGTTCACTTTGAAAAATACTAATTCTAATTTCGTTACTTCTGTGTCTGCTCTCACGCATTATAAAACTCTTTTCATTTGCAATCGTAGATAC